>CM031572.1:128658-433181 GCA_018467065.1 Ephestia elutella
ACTAGTACCACTGCCACAAAAACAAAGGTCCCGCCTTCGACTAAAAACAAAAAGGATGAAGAGTTCACACCACCCACGCCACCTCCGCATAAGAACAAATTAGAGGTGGCCTTGTACTGGAAAACCTACGCCATCGAGTGTTTGGAAGAATCGCGCAATCTAAAGGGCACGCTGAAAGCGGGTCTGGATTGGGCGATTAAGCGGCTCTACGAATTGGTAGAGTCGCAGTCACAAATTGAGGGGGGAGAAAAGGCAGGACAGTGGCGAGAGGAGGGAATGACTGACCGTACCTTCTCCATCAGCCCGGCTCATGAGGGAGTTACCCTTGCTATGCGCCTGGAGGAGCAAACCAAGCTGCTCCAGGAGCACAGCTTGAAAATGAAGGAGCTCCACCAAATGATGGAGGAACAGAGGGTGCTGATGGAGAAGGCTGCGGCCACAGCCTCACACGTTGAGCGAACCAAAGTGCTGACTGAAGAGCTCAGGGAGATGCTGCATGAACAGGGGGAGACGATGGCAAAGGCCTCCTATGCCAGCGTCGTCTCCGGGCAGCATCTCCCACGCCCCGATGAGGCAGGAGACTCTGCATTCAGTCATAGTCACGCACAAGGATGGCATGCACACGGGTGAGGAAATCCTGAATCAAGTCACGGAGATCGCGGGTGAGGGTGATGACTGGATAAAGGTAGAGAAGGTGCGAAAGGCGAAGAATGGGAAAGTGATAATTGGCTGCAAAACGGAAGAAGAAAGGAAGAAACTAAAAGGAAGAATCGATAAAACAAATGAATTGCAAGCAGAAGAAATAGTAAACAAAAATCCCCTTTTGGTCTTTAAAAATATACTTAAGAAACATTCAAATGAAGAAATTGTAAACAAAATTTTGACGCAAAACAAAAAACTTTTTAGGAACCTAGAGGAACAAGATAAAAATATAGAAATTAAATTTAGGAAAAAGGCAAGGAACGAATTGCAACAACATGTGGTAGCAAGTGTGCCACCAAAATTGTGGAAGGCCGTTGTGGAGGCCGGCTCAGTGCGCATGGACATGCAGAACATCCATGCAGATGACCATTCTCCGTTGGTCCAATGTTCTATGTGCCTGGGCTACGGCCACGGAAGGAGGTTTTGCAGCCAAAAAGTGGAAAGGTGCAGCCACTGTGGAGGGGAGCACCTCAGGACAGCATGCCCGGACTGGCAGGCAGGAACTACCCCGTCATGCCTGAACTGCCGCGCGGAGAAGAAAGAAGTGAGCAGTCACAACGCATTCAGCTCCGTGTGCCAGGTCAGGCAAACGTGGGAGGCCCTAGCCAGATCAAGGGTCTCATATTGTTAATAGTGTATTGCTGGGAATGCCACTGCAGTAATATTGAAGTAAATAATGAATACTCAGTAGGCATTAATTGCACAATAATAAAAGCTTGCTGTGGCATACCCAGCAAAGTAAGAGTTTCTCAAACCCATGTGCAAAATCATGTATCGGCGAATAATTTTATCCAAAGATACATAATCCTCAGCACACAAATGTTCAGCAGAAACAGAAAATACACAAAGTAGTAACTTGAGAGAAACAAAGAAAGAGATCAAGTGAAGAAAGGAAAGCGATATAGAATGTAGAAAATAAAGTAAAATAAAGTAAAAACAGATAAATAGAAATAAAATGAAACAAATCAGAAAGCACAATAAGTAAATCAATGAATAATAGATAAATAGTGAAAAAACTGGATATAAAAATGATATATATAAGCTAAATTTGACGAATGAAGAAAACATTATAGTAAAGAAAACTTGAATTATAAAATATTTAGATAAGAAATAAGACAATGAAGATAAATTAGTAAGAAATACACGAACAAAAAATTTATACATTAATACAACGAAATAGTAGACAACAAAATGCGATAACAAGGGCCTTCGCCACCATGCGAGGGGATAAAGACTCAAGTTTACCGCAGAGGGGACTTGCTTAAAAAAAAAAAAAAAAAAAAAAAACCTAACCTAACCAACCAACCAACCAACCAACCAACCAACCAACCAACCAACCAACCAACCAACCAACCAACCAACCAACCAACCAACCAACCAACCAACCAACCAACCAACCAACCAACCAACCAACCAACCAACCAACCAACCAACCAACCAACCAACCAACCAACCAACCAACCAACCAACCAACCAACCAACCAACCAACCAACCAACCAACCAACCAACCAACCAACCAACCAACCAACCAACCAACCAACCAACCAACCAACCAACCAACCAACCAACCAACCAACCAACCAACCAACCAACCAGCCCGAGGTTGCTAAACTTGCGACAGCCATATCATATCGGGAAAAGGAAACAATAGCGCGTTTTACTTATTTTTTGATTTATACTTACGCCATCTAGTGCTAAAGTTTGCTGAACACTATAATAAAGTTTGCTAGAAGCTGCTTTATTTTTAGCGTTCCGGAGAAATACCTTACTTACACCCTTATAAGTTTACTTTGTTGACCCACTCTGTCATTTTTTAGGGATCCGTGCCTATTATACCGTACGATATTAAATGAATTTGTAATGATACTACTGCAGGACCTGACCACCAGATGGCGGTGCTGCTTATTACGTCAGCCCTTAGCCCGGGCGAAACAAAATCTGCCGTGTTGTCCTTCGACGGTACATAGCTCCAAGGGTAACCGCAAGTAATTTCAAAAAGGATAATGCAACCAATTGGGCCCGAGAAATAAAAGTGATTGCCCAGACATGAAACTTATGCCATATTGTAGATCTCATTTAATTAGTCATTTTTTATTATGACACAAAAATAATCGGCCCCAGAGAAACAAAGATATGATTTTTCAAACATTTATTTCTTTTAAGCAAATTACAACATTACTATGTATCAGATTAACCTAATTAAATTCTACAACTAGTTTTAGCATGTTACATAATATTAGAAGAAAATAAATCTTACAAGAAAAAAACAAATCGTACAAGGAAAAAACAAATCATACCGGAAAATAATATAAATCATAATTTGTTATTACACTATCTAAATATCGCACCCTGAGAACGAAAGTGACCGAACTCGAAATTTTGGTGAATTGAGTTAGATACATAAAAAGACTCAGCACAACAAGATCTATCGTATGGTAAATCAAAAACTGACCAATTCGGGTTAGAACAGGAGAAACATATATGTTGCGTCTCTTTCATTCCCCCGCGTTTTGACCCTTCCCCCGCAACAATAGTGACCGATTTAGTGTTGCGTTGGCAAAGGTTTTTGTTGGGCCGAAATAAAGTGACCTAATCCTTAATTTGACGCTTCTTTACCGAATAGTAAGTATGTATATTTCGTAAAAGTTTTAATCGTAAAGTGACCGATGTCGGTATCAGGTCATTTTTGGCCTATGATTTGGGCTATTTGAGGTGGCTTAAATCTAGTTTAGTCATTTTTATATTAAAACCTAAAATAAATGACATGACACAGTTTGGGTTATGTCTGTTTTCTATTAAACGTTTTAAATATATAACTGTACTAATTGAGTTTGAGTCATTTTATTATTTTTTCGTCGATACTACTTGAAGTCTTAGTAAGCGTTAAGTCACTTTTCTGCATTTAATCCAAGCGTATGTTATCATTTAGGGCATTTTCCTACAAGAAAAAAATGAAGCGGAAAGCGGATTTAATTATGAAAATGGTTACAACCGAAAGAAATAATGTAAGTATAGTACTTATATTAGTAGGTATATATAGAACGTTGAATAAGTACGATTTCTTGTTATTATTTTTTTTTTTCTAAAATTATGTACATGTTAATAGAAATGTTTATTTTTTAGCACGAAAATAAAGAAAGCGAAGTACTCGTAACGAATTAACCAACAAAAACACAGGAATCACAAATAAATCGATCATCTTTGTTGAGTAACATTGACAGTACGGTATTTAATATTTTTTGTATATACATAATTTATTTGTTTTGTTAAAAAATAACTATTTACACATTTTCTTATTTACAGAATACTGAAAGTGATGACAGTAGTTACATGATTTATTGAGAACTCACCAGAAAGTGAAATAAAAAAAGCTCGTAGGTTCCTTTACCGAGACACGGCTAGCCGTAAGTCCATCTTTTGCTTAAATATGTATACTTTTATAGCTATTGAATGTAAACACAAGATATTGTAAATTTTTAGTTTTTACTAATAAGAGAACATTTATTATGAAATAAGTAAATTAATAACTAATATAAAGGATGTAAGTACTAACAAAATATATTAATAAATTAAATATTATCTACCAATACTATAAATTAAAAATCTAATTCTAAATTAAAGTCTGTAGTAAAAATATACAAACGAACCATCGACTTCATTTCCAAAAAAACATTGATACACACGTTTCCAAACAACCAATCTCATGCAAGGTCCTCATCGTCATCCAGTTCTTCTTCATCGAGGTCTACTTATCAACCTTAAAATCGAGTTCCTCGTCGAATAAACAGCATAGAGATGATTGTAAGTCTGTCTCAAGCTGCCGAGGTAATCGAAATTACCATTTCTCGCCAATAAATAGTGACGAGAGTGACGTAGATTTAAGCAATGGTCTTCTTCTTCTAAAGATGAAGGTTAGCGATTAACATGCTTAGTCCTTCTTTTCCTTAGGTCTGCGGAACAGCTCAGCAGCATTCGCTATCCCGGTCCACTCTCGGATGATTCGCAACCAAGAAGATCCTTTTTCCGTCTTCCGACCTTTCTCTTTCCAGCGACTTCGCCCATTATTATCAGTTGCAGGAGGTCGTATCGCTGATGTCTAAGAACATGACCCAAGTATGAGACTTTCCGCCGTTTAACAGTAGACATGAGCGTGCGTTTTTGGCCGATTCGCTGTAGAACCGTGGCATTGGTCACCTTCTCGGTCCAACTTATAGAGAGCATGCGCCTCTCATCTCTTTAGCGATGATGATCGTACTTATTCATGTAATGATAAAAGAGCAAATATTAATATTTCATCATTGAGCAGTCCTTCATCTTTACGGCATTCATCACCATCGCCATCATGTCTTAGGTCTGTTCAGAATACAAGCAATAATAACACAGCGTGTAGTACTTATATTAATTCTGTGACAGCGTTACAAATTTCAAAAATTTTAGTACCCTCAAAGTTAATCTATATGTGTGGAATGTAGGTTAGATAATGAGTTCCCCCCATATGTAAGAATTCAGAGAAAAATTGTGTCAAATATGCATAATTATTTTTTTCGCTAATATTTTGAGACTTAATTAAAATTAGTAGTTCTATAATTTTTGACATGCTTTATTGCCTTAAATATTATAATACTGTTCATTATTACAGAGCAAAAACTTTTTGAAAGTTGTGTTAATTTCTTAATGTATTTTATGGTGTATGGAGAAATTAACATAACTTTCTAAAAAGTTTTGCGGTTAAGCTGCAATGGCTTTAACTCACAAAAACAGACCTGAATGTGACTACTGGTTGTATCTTAATACATTTAATATATATAATTTAGTTTTCTATCAACGTAATAAAGATAGATGTAATACTTGCTTAACTTTTGAACTTGCCCCAGCAGAATTAAAACTACAACTTAAAACTAACTATGATAAGCATCTTATTGAAAAAAACAAATGCCGTGAAGACACAGATAGACCGCAAAAATCTAGATGACAATAATGTTTGTGCTGTATACGACTTGCAATCGGTAATGCTATTTCCAAGTCCAAGATAGAGTCTGATTCCTACTTACTATACACATTATTATTATAATTTATAATGCGTGTGGTTATAACGCATGTTACATGTACAAATACTTAGATAGTTAATAAAATGTTTTTTCATTGATTTGTAACAATTAAGTCTCAATTCAAAATATTGTTTTAAAAATTTTATTAAAATAGACATCACAGTATTACTTAACAATTAAGTTGATTTTATGACTAAAGTATAAACAATTGTTACAATTGTATGTACTATTTCTATATAGAAATGGTGAGTTGGTTGTTTCTTGTGCTCTATTATATTTTTGGAGGTTTTGTTTCTTATTTTTTGTTTATTTTGATTTTATTGTCTTGTTAAGAATTCAAGAATAAATACGATTTCATACATAATCTACAGTCTTATTGCCCTACTTTTCGTAAAAATATAAGTGCTAAAGTGACTTAGTTTTATTTAAGTCATTCCACGTGCATTATTTTTTACAATTAAAGTGACCCATGTCTAAATAAGCCATAGATTTTTAAATATTTATAATACTAAAGTGACACTTTTTCGTTAGGTTTTTTTTGATAATTATTATGAAAGGATTTTAAAATTATTTTTTAATCTATTTTAAACTATATGGATTGATATAAGTCTAAATAATATACTAAAATTACAAACATACATAAATCTTTTCATTTGAACGAATTATGACTCATGTTATATGGACCTCTCCAAAATGCGAACACAATTTCGCGATTTCCCAAAAAACACAGATTTTTAATTCGGTCACTTTCGTTCTCAGGGTGCGATATAACAGGTCGCGTAGATGTCACAGTCGTACATATCGATAAGCCGGGCGAAGGGATTAACGCTACCTGGCATGTATTGGTTAGTCCAAAAACAATAGAAATATTTTCTTTTAAGAACTTTTATTTTTTTATATTCTAAGGTATATAATTTTTCCACTGGGTTGGATTTTGGTAACGTCATAATAAAAGTTACTAGTGGTGATTATAACTACCGTTTGGCATGAGTTTCATATCTGGGCAACATGTTTAAAAAAATGGGCCCAGATCACTATGGAAGAGTAGCATTATCCTTTCGTGAACTCTATTTTTCACAAATGATTTGAGTCGACTATTCGGAGTGGCTAGCCAACCTAGAACAACCATGGAGTCGCACCAGAATCTACATTTGTCAAGTGATTCCAGAACTTTGACACATAGTCTTGCACCTAACAAGTCTCCACCATGGAAGTAATAAGTACTTGTGTACAAAGTACTCCACAAAGTTCAAGTCTCGGTATTGTCGTTGGTTTGAGAGGCGCCACACGATTCCTAGACACTAGGAGGTGTGCGCTCCAAACTCCATCCCTATTGCATGACCGAATGTACACATTGGCACCGTACGCCTTTTCTGATGCGTCTGTAAAGACGTGAATTTCATGACTGATAGAGTCTTCACACAAAACCCAACGAGGAATTTTCATATTATTAAGTAAGTACTCATGAACATGAGCAACTTTTTGTACGGGACCGACTCAATCCGATGGAAAAAAAAATCAGCTGTTCCATACATTTCGGGTGAGTAGGTATTGGAAAATAGTATGGAACAGCTGATTTAAAAAACACCCTGTATATCTCAGGTTATTTTTTTTTATCGAAGCCTACTTGCAGTTGGTCGCTACGTCGACCTTTACTTTACTGCTTCACCGGAGGAAATATGGCGACAGCCTCGAGGGCCATACATGATACAGCCGAAACAGTAACAGCACAATAGGCCAAAGCCGAGGTTCGTTCCCACCTGGGAAGGTGGGAACGAACCTCGGCTTTGGGCGTTACTCACAAAATGGCAGAGCGGTATATTGCTCAATTTGCCTAAAGGGCTGGAGGAGAAAAAGGTCCTGGTGCCGCCGGGCGGTACCGTGTGAACGTTGAAGCGGTCAGCTACTACTTCACACTCGATTCCGTCGAGTTCGGTGTCTATTTGAAGTACCCTGAGCTACTATTACCTCTAGAGCTAGAGTGATCGGAAGGGACTTAGCAACCGACCGTAATGGGGTCGTCTGGAACGGTTAGAACGTGCCGCGGCCGGCGGTGCCGCAATCGGCGGAAATTCGCGGTGTTGATTTGGTAATCGGCTCCGCGCCTAATTAGCGGATTTGGGTGGGAGAAGGTTCGAAAAAGCGTTTCGAGCTTTCCTTGAAATGGCGGACCATCGAGGGAAGCTCTAGGTCTCTGTGCAAATCGACATTTCGCGCGTACCAGGGAGCCCTAGTCGCGCGGCGTGTGAATCTGTTTTGGACTACTTGTAACTTGCGCAAGTTGCGTGTGCGAAAACAACACCGGCGTAGGACTTGACGGGACGGATGCAGGCCTTGTAGAGTGTCAGCTTATTTCTAAGCGACATTCTGGGATGCCTGATGACGGCCGAGAGCCGGTTCAGAATGAACGCGGCCCGGTTTTTTGACTCTAGTGATATGAGGTCCAAACGTCAAACGAGAGTCGAGTATGACACCTAGGTACTTGGCTTTCTTCGCCCAAGGACAGAGACGAAACCGCTGAACGTAGTACCTTGAAATTTTGCATAGAGGTTCGTTATATAGCGTAAGTGAACACTAAGAAAGGAATTTCGGATATTCAACCCTTAAAGGGGAAACAAGATAAAAGTGGTCGACTATACCATACGAATTCATTCCCTTTGGATACGGAATAAATGGCTGAAATGTTAACAGGAGTTAGGTTACTACAGTTTGGTTGGAACACAAAAAGATTTTTTATCTAAGTGAAATTCCCGCGGGCGAAGCCGCGAGTAACAGCTAGTAATTGACCGAGCGAGCGAAGCGAGCGAGGGCTATAATTCAAGTTGGAGCGAAAAACACATTGTTTGTATGTATGTATGTATGTATGTATGTATGTTTGTTCCGCGATAACTCTCGAACCGTTGTTCCGATTTTGATGAAAGTTGAAATATATGTAGGGATGGTTAATAGAATTTTCAAGTTCGTTGGGCATCAAAATCGGTCCAGCCGTTTTTGAGATATTTAATTTTTTGTGAAAATAAATATTGTATTTTAATAGTCGCGAGGTCTACGTTCGCAGCGAACGACTAGTAAATATACATACAGTCATAAAATTCAAGTAGGAGCGAAAAACACATTGTTTGTATGTATGTATGTATGTATGTATGTATGTATGTATGTATGTATGTATGTATGTATGTATGTATGTATGTATGTATGTATGTATGTATGTATGTATGTATGTATGTATGTATGTATGTATGTATGTATGTATGTATGTATGTATGTATGTATGTATGTATGTATGTATGTATGTATGTATGTATGTTTGTTCCGCGATAACTCTCGAACCGTTGTTCCGATTTTGATGAAAGTTGGAATATATGTAGGGATGGTTAATAGAATTTTCAAGTTCGTTGGGCATCAAAATCGGTCCAGCCGTTTTTGAGATATTTAATTTTTTGTGAAAATAAATATTTGACCGAGCGAGCGAAGCGAGCGAAGGTCTCTAAATCGAGTTGGGGGCGAAACACATTGTTTGTATGTATGTATGTATGTATGTATGTATGTATGTTTGTACCGCGATAACTGCCGAACCGATGGTCCAATTTTGATGAAATTTGGTAGGCATGTAGGAAATAACAATAGAATTTTCAAGTTCGTTGGGCATCAAAATCGGTTTAGTAGTTTTTGAAATATTAATAAAAACGTCCGCGATTATGTAGCAAACGAAACCATAGCGTGTTCTAACTTTGGATAACGCCATCTAGATTTTATTTAGGGAACTGAATTATGTTAGAAAAGTCGAAATCAGAATACTCTGATATACATCAATAAAAACGCGAGTAATAATCGCGAGGTCTAAGTTCGCGGCGAACTACTAGTGTATTTTAATAGTCGCAAGGTCTACGTTCGCAGCGAACGACTAGTAATTAGGAATTAAAAACATTGTTAAAGTCTCACAATCAACATTTGTTAAATTGACATCTTATTGACCGAGCGAGCGAAGCGAGCGAGGGCTATAATTCAAGTTGGAGCGAAAAACACATTGTTTGTATGTATGTATGTATGTATGTTTGTTCCGCGATAACTCTCGAACCGTTGTTCCGATTTTAATGAAAGTTGGAATATATGTAGGGATGGTTAATAGAATTTTCAAGTTCGTTGGGCATCAAAATCGGTACAGCCGTTTTTGAGATATTTAATTTTTTGTGAAAATAAATATTGTATTTTAATAGTCGCGAGGTCTACGTTCGCAGCGAACGACTAGTATCTTAACAATTAACATTATTCGGCGGCACAAGTTTCCATCCACAGATGGAATGCACACTAGATCGGTAGGTATCATAACACGTAGGAACACGCTTTACAGCATGAATGGGCCAGTTTTAACTAGTATCTTGCGGCAGCAAACATTTATTTGTTTTTTCGTGGCGTTAGCCAGCTTCACTCACTATGCCTTCGATCGAACACAACACGATCTTCGAACTCAATTATGTACATAATAACGTATTGAACTTAAAAATCACAATTTTACACTTTTCTTTCACAAGTTTCAACACGACACTGAACAAACGAAACGATGCAACAGATTACCGACTTGGATTGCTTGCGGCTTGTTCAGCCAATGGTAGCAAGAAAGTATATTGGGCCACTGTTGGTAATAAGCTCGGCATAACAACGTTGTTAGTCTTCGTAGGGGCAATACAAATTCACTGTGGGCAATTTAACTAACGATATCCCATCAATGTGCCTACCGTTGGCCAATTGTGGCCAATCAAAAATGCTATTAGGGGAATGGGTTTGCCGAAGAGACTGAGCTGGCCGAGCGATGTTAGTGCTCCGCGCTGGTTTTGTTGACGGGTCAAAGCGAGAGGATCCTTTGAAAAGAGCACTGCTGCGCTTTTTTCCGGATTTTCCTCAATTATTCACCGTCTGAACCAAGAACCGAGCGCGTTGATGGCCTTTTGGAGACGTGAGGACACGTTCGCCATGAACTTGTCAGAGATGTAGAGGGCCGTATCGTCGGCGAAAAGGGCTAACTCAACATTGGGAGTTTTGGGAATGTCCGCCGTGTACAGAGAGTACAGGGTCGGAGATAGCACGGAGCCCTGTGGGACTCCTGCTTTGATGGGACGTGGCGACGAGAGGCAGCCTTCAACTTTGTACCGAAAGGTGCGATTCGACAAAAAGTCTTGTATGGTGTTCACAAGACCGTCTGGCACTCCAAGGAGAGCGAGCTTGAATATCAAGCCTGCGTGCCAGACCATGTCGAATGCCTTCGATACATCGAAAAAGACTGACCCCGTGGGTCGCTTCGCCATGAGGTTTTCGTGGTTGTGATCCGTGATGCGGTGCACTTGTTGGACGCAGTCGTGCTTTTCGCGAAAGCCGAATTCTTCGTCAGGGATAAGTCCGTTTGTCTGTACGTAGTCCTTGAGTCGGATGGCTATGAGCCGGCCGTAGAGCTTGCCTAGCACGCTCAGGAGGCTGATTGGTCTGAAGGATGCGGGAAGACTGTGGTCTTTGCCGGTGTGATCGTTGCACATTTCCAGGCTTCTGGAAATGAGCAATTGGCCATGGCCGCATTGAAGATGCTGACCAGAAGGAGCAACAAAGTCTGGGGCAGGTGTTTGAGAACACGGGTGGAGATCCCGTCTGGACCGAAAGCTTTGTGGATTTTGTACGACTTGATGATCGTTTGGATCTCTTCCACTGATGTCGGAGCGAGAGGTGTGTCAGGGGGGAGAACTAATCTTTGCTCGGCAAGATTGTTCGCAAAGGATTCCACCTCGAGAAGTTGGTCGGCGTCAATGGGCTCACGACTAGGGGAACATTGGTTCTCCAGGCTATCTGATAAGCATTCAGCTTTTTCGTCAACATCGAAAGCGATGGAGCCGTCGGGTCGTTTTAGGGGAGGGGTCTTAGTTAGAGACTTGGTCCGTTTTGAGAGATTTCGCTATACGCCAGTAGGCTGTATGCGAGGGGGTGATTTCGCCGAGAGTGTCGTTCGCTGCGCAGTTCCTTCATGCGCGCCTTTACTTGACATTGTAAAGAGCGTAATTCGGAACGGCACTCCTCAGTAGGGTACCAATCGTGAGATCTGGTCGCGCGGTTCTTGGCGTTTATCAGTTCCCGCATGTCTGCAGGGAGCTCCCAGTGATGGTTCGGGTTCATCGCTGGGACCTCCCTGGAGCAGTCTTCATCTCAGGTGAAACCTTATCGTCCCAGTCATATTTTTCTAGCCAAAGACGCTGCATTATAATTTTGGCTTAAACTAAACACGCACCGGCTAAGCCGAGGAGGTCGAATATCTGACTAATGACTGAAAGAATATGGTGTTTTGTGATTGTGGAATTTTTAGAAATTAAAATTGTATAGGTAAGTGAATCAGATTCACGAGAGCCCAGAGTTTTGGACGGGACAGATTTTTGTCCATGTTCGGAAAAATCTAAAGGTTTGCTTACATCCGGACTCAAAATGCTTAGAATCACTCAAGGATGAAGCTCATAGCTTAATAAAAAAATTTAAAGGTCAATTACATAACTGCCCGTACTATGATTACGCGTACGCGGTTGGTTGCGTAATGGCGACTACCGGACATCTTCTATGATCCGACTTCTAATAGGAGGCTTCACTTATTTCAGTGAGAGACGTAGTCCGTGTGAATCTTGGGTCCATGATTGCAAACTATTGGCTATCGATAGGCCTACTGACTATTTTTTTTTATTGACAATACTATCGATAGTCAACACTATAGCTTGCTGCAACACTAGTAGGCAAAGAGAAGGTACCTACTCAATGTGATTTGTACAGTGTGACCGTTCTTTTACAACTAGGTTACCAAACAGCGAAAGAAAAATCTTCTCTTGTAACTGGTTACAAAAAGTTACAAAAATGGAAAAAATAAATCATCTTTTACAACTAGTTACCAAACAACGAAAGAAAAATCTTCTCTTGTAACTGGTTACAAACGTTTAGTTACCAAAATGGACGAAGGGACCGTTTTTGGTATTTTCAGTACTAATTTATTATAATTGGGGCATTTCAGAATGATGTTAATATAATTTTAGTACCTACTTAACCTTTTAGTATAATATTGGTAGAATTTTAACTATTTTGTCTATTTTGGTAATTTTTTTGGTATTTTCGGTGTTTTCACGTAAAAACTTCTCCCTACCTTCCTCCTGAAAATTTCTTCCTTTGAAAATTTCGGAATACCTCGGGTTTTTAAGATTTTTTTCCGTTCTCGTGAATATTTCCAAGAAAGTTTCCGCTTGTTCTTTGAAACACATCACTACTGTACGCTTCCATTTTTTGCTCCTCCGTACAATTGTCCCGTACGCGTCCTTTTTTTTACATTACCGAGCTGTTGGTAGGAAGTTGGGCTAAAATATCTGGATGATTAGACCGCTATTTTCGAAGGTCAAATTGGGCAGAAGATAGTACCGAATGTACAGATTTTGAAATTTGTACTGCCTTTGCAATAGTACTTGCACCGCTTAAAAAATCGTCAACATAAAAGTCACGTTGTATGGCTGACTTGACGAACTCGTCCTGCACACCATCCGCTAAACTAACAAGGCATTTTAGTGGCAAGATACGGGGCTGAAGCCATGCCGAACGTCATGGTATTTAAAGTATAAATACTGAGAGGCTCATTAGGATTGAACCGAAAAATGATTTTTTGTAGTGACCGTTGAGATGGGTGAAGCTTTACTGCTCTATACATTTTTTTAATGTCACTAGAGACTACAAATCTGTGTTGACGAAAACGCAATAGAACGCCTACAAATATAAACACACTATAGCAAAATATTAATTAGGATTGATAGTATAGATAGGACTAGTAAAGAAAATTGATTTTCAAGTTCAACTATGGATAGCAAATAATACTATCGGTTTTTGCCTTTTTGCCATAATAACACTAGTGGATTAACGACGACACAAAATACGGTAATTTAAAAGCACCCAATATATTGGCCTATTCTTTCTATGTTCTCTCCATGGACGTAGGAAAAAAGAACGGACACCGCCTCAGTAACATTAATAGTGATGCAATCAAAGTAAGCCGGCGTATTGTACCGACACGAGCGCACGCACACACCCACAGCAAAGTAAGACGGCCAGTGTTGCCGTTTTAGCGTATTTTACACTAGATATAGCAAAAATATATGAATCATTTATTGGCAAAGATACATTTAACAATTTAGAATCGGAACATACATTCGCTGGGACAGAACACAGGTTAAGTCTTATTAAATATATAATAGAAAAATATTTAAATATACGATTTCACCACCTATCTAAGCAAGAAAATATATCAAAATCTTGTGAAAGCAAACGACAAATATATAAAAAGCTTACCCAAAATAAGGGATTTTAAGGCCAACATTTACGAATAAATGATTAAAATTACTGATTGTTTTATTTTTCCTTTTTCGCATTTTGATTTTAAAATGTAAAATTACAATAAATACGAATTGATATTACAGACAAAATGCCAAAATATGCAAAAAAAAAAATACTTAGTAATTGAAATATATTTTTGTAATTATGGATAATTGTTGGGTAATTTTCCGCGTATGGCAACTCCGTCAACTCACACAATCGTAAGTCGCCGCCATTGCTTTGCTTCACTCCTTATTAAGCCAAGACTCCGTCCGTTCTTTTTTCCTACGTCCATGGTTCTCTCTATATGAATCCCTTCATTACTACATACTATTCGAAACTCAATGGCCTAACCTCTATGAGGGATTTTCCGTGGCACAAATTAAAAAAAAATAGTTCCAGTTGACTTCATAGATGGCGCTTAGTAATAGGCGAGAGAAAAAGTTCCATACAAAAAGCAGAAAATTCACGGGATTGGCATTAAAAAAAACAACTAAAAAGTATCAATGTTGTGATCAAGGAACTTATACCCAACATGGAATGTGCACAGGCTGCCGATTTGCGGTCCGAGGGAGATAGCTTCGCGAGAGCCTTCTGTCTCTTTCACTAGGGTGACCAAACAATATTATGTGGGTAGATAAATTATAAAAGTCTCTCTCAGCCTAAAGACGTCCACTGCTGGACAAAGGCCTCCCCCAAGGATTTTATCCGTGGGGGGTTTTGCCGTAATCGCCACGCTTGGCAGGCGGGTTGGCGATCGCAGTGTGATGGCATAGTACGCGGAAAGATGCTGCTGCCCATCCTCCGGTGTTTTTAATCCCTTAGTCGCCTCTTACGACACCCACGGGAAGAGATGGGTTGGTGCTATTCTAGGGCCACACCACAGGCACAGGCACGCAATTCGGAAAATTTTAAAATATTTATTTCGTAGATATTTCAAATCAAGTTCACACATTACTAAATAAAACAGTTTAATGCAATTTTTGTCTTAAAGTTGCTTTATGACCTGGGTCATGAGTCTTTTTTTTACCACATTCAATAAAGATTTAAGGCTATCAATCCTTAAGTCTCTTCTTTTTACGCGCTGCTTCAGAACTTTCACTTCTCGTTTCAAATCTTCAATTACTTACTTCACATTCATAGCGAATTTTCTTCGTAGGAGGTTCCTTGGAGGTGTGCGTAACCTTAGCAGAATCTTATAGTTTCATTCATTATGGATACCCTACTTCAAGAATTGAAATATTCTTACTTGAAGAAAGAAACCCCGCACCCTGCGTAAGATTCGCTTTTACAACCTAGAATTGCACACTTTTTAACCATTTTGATTACGTTCGAATGAAGAAAACGATTGTTATATCGTCGAATCACGGTTAAATTAAATATCACCAAGTTGATCACCGAAATTACAACAGATTAATATGGCTGACGGGATGCCAGTCTAACATATTTATATTCTACTAATAATCTTTTTTTTTTAATTACATTTATTACAGTGTCCAAATTATTGTAAAAAAATATTCCCATTCAAATAAAAATATTAGAAATATATCAGAACGATAATTAATGTTTTTTTCATAAGAACTACAAATTTCTTTTTGCTACCATTCCTACTAAATTCAGAAATAATCCTTCTGGCAACACTGTAGAAAGAGACAAAGGGCTCTCGAAGCGCTTTCTCCCTCGGACCGGATTTCTCTTTGACGAAGTGATAGTCTGTAATAGAACTTAGAGTCATATACATAAGGTTTATTTTCATAAGGTATGGTTCATGAAATAGACTATGCACATTCCATGTTGGGTATAAGTTCCTTGGTTGTGATTTGTGCAACTGTCAAACTGTTATGTGATTTTTTCTTCTGCCTCTGGTTGACAAGAAAAAGTGCACCATATAGGTTCAGCCATTATTACGACTCGGCTTTCATAAAACGCTATCTGTTGAGACTTTTTTATACTGATTTTTTTTTTCTTAATTAAGCTGTCAGAAAATCGCTCATTATTCAATCATTATTTAATGTACAATACAGACTTGGCTTATGCCTTCTTCTTCAGTGGATATTAGCCACTTTTATATATAAAAATATATTTTCAAAAGACTTGGCTGCATGGGGCTAGTACTCTTTGCTTTCTCATCAAAACGAGGGAATCAACAAAAAAAAAAAACTAAACTGTCAAACGTCAAACTAGACATAAATCCAATGTAGAGGCTAAGTCAAAGTCATAGTGCCGCCGAGATGTCAATAACACGTTGCGCGACCGCTCTTGTTGCTCAGTCAATTCCGGTTTGGTTATCGGTGACGAGGCAATCTTTGCAGCGTACTGGAGTCAGGGGCTGTGCTAGGAGTGTACAGTATTGCCGATTTACTTCCTCATCAGCTTCACCTCGACTTAAAACCGACACCAGAATGTTCATCGCGGAGGAGAGAGGATCGGCCTATTCGCCCGACTACCGGGTCTATTTCAGTAAGTGAATGTTTAGAAGCTAACAGTCGCTGTACCCGACCTAGCATCGACGCAACGTTAAAGGTCAACTTTCGAGATATATTCATCCTAAACAATACATAAACGTTGGTCTTTGGACTTGTTTAATTGACATTACAACACAAGGCCCATTGAAATCAATAATATGTACCTACATACTGCGAGATGTACTAACTTAATGATTTGAGACTATTTGAAGCTTGTTTCTGTAAATTTATAAGTTGCACACATATAAAATTACTCATAAATCATACTAACTGGTAAACCATATTGAACATAAAGTCTTTATGTTCAATATGGTTTACCAGTTCATAATAATGTTATACCTAATTGTTCTTATATCACTTGAACTTTGAAACTGAACCTGTTAAAATGTGACAATATTACTTAAAATGTCATGTTATTTCTTTACCAATAATCCATTCATTGGTACAAGATTTATGTTTTATGCAGGTGTTGATGGGGTGGGGTCCATTTTTATCATTTTTTTAAAATTTACTTCGGAAGTGTGTCATTTACTGATAAATCATATTTATCTTTATATGGATAGTAACATGAACAAGTCAAGGTTGCGTTTCCTTATCTTCAATTCAAGTACTTATGTATAATCTTGTAATAACTGTTGACTGCAACTAGGAAGTCCATTTACCTTTTCTTTTGGGTTATACACACTTTTATTTGCCATTTGGCTACTACCTACTATTATAATATTGTTATGATAGATAATACTAGGGCCCAGTCCGGTTTTGCTCTGGAGGTACATACATAAATTGTAGCCTTTGTTAATCAGGCATAATGTAACGTTATTGGTGAAAGATTTTTTAAATTGGTTCAGTAGTTCCGAAGAGTACCCCTACAAACAAACCAAACACTTCCTCTTTATAATATTAGTGTGATTATGCAATGATATTCTTCTCTTAACCACCAAATAATGAAAAGATTCCTCACTGACCCTCACTGCTTCATTGCCACCTTAGATGTGTGAGGTAGATGAACAGTGAATGAGGGAAATGGGACTAATGAGATAGATATATATTAAAGTAAAGCAATCCTATTAGTTCATTCTCCTCTCACACCAGTCACCTACCCTGCACATCTTGGAAACAATGTCATGAACTATTTTCTGTGGTTCTTATCTACAATAAGCAAAGTACAATGCTTTGAGTAGATGCTTTGTAAGGCAGCCAATATGTATAGTCCTCCAGCAAGGACCTCTCTCTACCCATTTATTTATTTCTTTCCCTTTTCAGGAATTAATAATGTCCTTTCTCTTGTTTCTTTCTGTAGGTAGTGGCATAACAATAGGGTGGCAGGGCTGGCAAAATGCTATGGGCCCCTGACTCAAGAGGGCCCCGGCCCAAGAGGCCGCAATCTCAAAAATTTTTTTTTTATATTGTACCTGAGTATTTTGTTTTATTTGAAAAGTATTTTTACTGATAGGGCCCCATTAAAAGAATTTGCCATGGGCCCCAGATGGTATAGTTACGCCACTGTCTGTAGGCAGGGTTTATTAATGATGAACTTCTAATTTCCCCTCAATATCTTTCTGCAGCCACTAGGATCTTCTTTATAATAGTGTTAATTCTTTTTATCTACATGTTTAGCTATTAAATGAGACCTATTTTATGTCGAAAGCACTTTTTACACAAGTAGTTATGATTGAATTAGTATAGGGGTGGCCCGTGCCTTGATAAAAAAATAAACAAAATGTCTGCCATTTTACTACAGTAGAAGAAAAAAAAGGTATGGGTTAAAGGCACTTCACAAGGCTCCGACACCGATGACGGGGCACGTATATAGATAAATGTCTGTGACCCATGATCTGATAAATTTTTGACACAGTGAGCCATATAGTCTCCTCTTGGCAACACTATACATCAATATGTTTTTGGTGGGATTTTACTTTTTTTTGTAAGTTTGATGGAAAAATACATACAAATGTCCATCCCTTAATTTCAAGAGCAGGGGTGATTTTACATTTGCAATTTTTGTGACAATCCTGATGCCTCACACTAGCGGTTATAGTATAAGCGATATAAATCTGGACAAAAGGTCATTGACGTCTCTCTACCAATGTACACCATTTTTGGAAATGATACTATACAATGTCTTTCAAAATTATCGCAAATACGTCTCCTTGCGAATCGCAGTAGAAAGCGGGGTGAGCATAATGACCTTGTCAGACGTCACAAACATTTTTTTAAAGACATTAAAATAAAAACAAACCCAATTGGTATTTATATGTATGTGGGGTTGAATATAACGTATGACAGGTTGTGCTGGTTGTGCAAATGGAACAAAAGTACCTATGTATGCCTAAGGCGCAGATACATGACTAAAAAAATATTCAGTAAGTATTTTGGAGAATAACTGTTATTGTTACAATAACAACATATTTAAACATATCAGAAACCATGATCATATCTACATAATGTATATAATAAAACTGTAACTGGTCTGAGATATTTATTTACCTAAGAAAAAATATGGGGGTCTTTATGCCAATAGAAGCCAGAACAATTTTTGCTCAATCAAACAAAACAACTAATAAACTATGAACATCAACAAAAACCAATAAAGAAACAAAAACAATTAACAACACCTTTAAAAATTATTCACACTACTAAAAATAACCTGCAAAAGCATATGTGGCCATTTACAACGGAATGAAGTTCGTACGAGACCGCGGGGCCCGGCCGTGCGGGCGTCGAGCTCGTCAAAACTGTAGACACAAGAAAGAAAGACAGTGTACAAATTCTATCTATGAGTTTCGCTGCTTATATTATTTGTATATACTGTATTTATGTATATACTTATGTATTATTTACATATATATTTATTTACCTCTATATAAATATTTATTGTGGTATTCGTATTTAATTATGTATGATATTATTAGTTACTTAGTAATAATACCTTTATTATACACCCACCTAAAATTTTCTGTATAACCCAAAGGTTGGCTGGTAGATAATGCTCTCCTATTGTACGTTTACTCTGTATTTTTGTACAATAAAGGATAAATAAATAAAATAAAATAACCGCCAAGCCAAAGGTGGCACACTTCTGACTAGGCGAGCGAGTCTGACATCACACGAAACATTGCGACTTGCGACAAACCGATATAACTTAATTTTTTACGAATTCAAGGGCCATTTATTTTATTTGCTTTATTAAAAATATTAGGTTCTACAGTTACAGATGGAATTGAGTAAAAGAAGGCATTTAATATATCATAATAAACTTCGAAAACATAATAATAATTAATATTTCCTATAGATTTCGCCGTTATAATACGTGAAGTTATAACTCGATTTTATTTTATTTGGAGTTACGCCAGTGTAGCTCAACTACCTTTACGCGCCGGTACTAAGATTTCACGAGGAACGATAGTTTGCGATACCAATCTATGGGGTAAGCGATAATTATCGCAAAAAAAAAATGTCTTGTTGTAGGTGCCAGGGCGACCTTTTATTTTTTCTTACACGATCCAGAGTATAGTTAATTATTGCATGTCAGATGATTGATGTTTGTATGTATAGAGGACGAGAGCGGTCCGATCTCGCCGCTGCACGACATCCCGCTGTGGGCGGACCGCAGCCAGCGGCTCGTGAACATGGTGGTGGAGGTGCCGCGCTGGACCAACGCCAAGATGGAGATCAGCCTCGGCGAGCCTCTCAACCCCATCAAGCAGGACGTGAAGAAGGGCGCGCTGCGCTTCGTGGCCAACGTGTTCCCGCACCGCGGCTACATCTGGAACTACGGCGCGCTGCCGCAGACCTGGGAGAACCCGCGCCACGTGGACCCGGGGACGCAGGCGCGCGGGGACAACGACCCCGTGGACGTGCTCGAGATCGGGCAGCGCGTGGCGGCGCGCGGGGACGTGTACGCGGTGAAGGTGCTGGGCGCGCTGGCTCTCATCGACGAGGGCGAGACGGACTGGAAGCTGCTCGCGATCGACGCGCGCGACCCGCTGGCCAAGGACGTGAGCGACGTCGCGGACGTGGAGAAGCACTTCCCCGGGCTGCTGCGCGCCACCGTCGAGTGGTTCCGCCTCTACAAGGTGCCCGACGGCAAGCCCGTCAACCGGTTCGCCTTCAACGGCGAGGCCAAGGACAAGGAGTTCGCGTACAAAGTCGTAGACGAGGTCAGTTTTTAGTAATACCACACTGTGACAGATTTCATGTTTTTAGGGTTCCATATATTTTATGGTTATAAGTACTTAGTCCTCGTATAGAAAAATTAACACAACTTTATAAAAAAAATTTACGCGAATTTTTTTTTTAGTAATTCAAAATTAATTTGCTCTGAAATAGTGAACAGTAGGTACCTACATATTATAATATTTACAAAAAAATGTAGAACTACTTACTAATTTTAATGCTGTCTCAAAATATTTGCAAGAAAAATTATTTTGAATTTTTTTCTCTGAAATCTTACGTAATGAAAGTAGTCATTATCTAACCTATATACATACATTTATAGAACTATCAAAAGACCCTAATAGCTTTTAGAGTACAAAACAAAATAAAATAGTGTAAACTAGTGTAATGTGAAAAACTTTGCGTGTACGAAACCCTCAGTACTTGAGTTTGACTCGCATTTGGTCGGTTTTTTGTCATTATAATGCAAAATTACTTCATTGGTAATGTAAGAGCCTTGGATAGTAAATATAAGTAATCATTTATATATTTATATATCTCTCTCTCTCTTTCAATAACAAAATACAAGTACTGTTAGATCTAGCTATTTGCTAAATTTCATAATTTTAGGTCAACGGGAAGTACCCATAGCCATAGGTTTTGATTGCTGCCTGAAATCGAAAAATATGCGAAAATTCGCAACATTTACGGTAATATCTCATGATCGCGTTGACGAATAATTTTGATTATTATTTTGCTAAAAGAGACCGTGGATCCAAGTATTCGATATTAATTTCAACTTGATACCTTTAAGCGTTCCTGAGAAAAAAAGTTTGACAGACATACAGACGGACAACAAAGTGATCTTATAAGGGTTCGTTTTTTTCCTTTTGAGGTACGGAACCCTAAAACCGTAAACTTGTAAAAAAGTAGCAATACCGAAATAAATCAATAGGTATTATTTGCGTGTGATTGTCCCAGGTGCACGAGTTCTGGCGCGCGCTGGTGAGCGGGGAGGTCACGGACGCCGCGGATATTTGCAAGTGAGTCCTTTCTATATAATCAGCCAAGGAAGGAGCTGAGGCCAAAGGCCGAGCTTCTTTTTATGCAAAGAGCAGGGCGAGGCCGAAGGCCCCATTCGTATACATGGACGACTTGATGATGTCATTTCAAACCCCTGGCACACCGAGGGCTGGGGGTGCAGCAGCAGCGCAAGCGAGGCCGCAGACCGAGCTCCGTCTCGTGAGCAAAGAGCGGGGCGAGGTTGTAGACCGAGCCCTCCCTCTACATGGATGATCATTTCATCTCGACCTCCCAGTAACTAGCCGAGGGGCCGAGCCCTTCCTACAGTCGGGGCAAGCGAGGCCGCAGGCCGAGCTGCGTCTTTATAACAAAGAGCAAAAGCCAAAGTACTCTTTCGGTTCTTCATCTAATCCCAACCGACAACCAATCTATGTGGATGATTTTTGTTAATTTACCAAATTTGCTTTCAAACAATTCTGAACTGCAAAAGTAAAATTGCCCAGTACAGCACGCAAGGTGCTTGCGCCTGTTGCAGCCACCAAAAACTGTTTCTCTTTCTAAATCTGACCCTTCGATATAGGTATATAACACACACATTTCCAGTAGTTTAGAGCGGTTGTGACTGTATCGCAGGACCAACGTGTCGCTGGAGTGGTCCCCGAGCCGCGTGGAGCGCGCGGAGGCGGCCTCGCTGCTCGCGGGCGCGGCGCCGCGCGGGCTGCCGCAGCGGCCGCCGCCCAGCGGTAACTATACACACTCGCACACTACACTAGCACGCGGTAACTATACACACTCGCACACTACACTAGCACCGCGCGGAGGCGGCCTCGCTGCTCGCGGGCGCGGCGCCGCGCGGGCTGCCGCAGCGGCCGCCGCCCAGCGGTAACTATACACACTCGCACACTACACTAGCACGCGGTAACTATACACACTCGCACACTACACTAGCACCGCGCGGAGGCGGCCTCGCTGCTCGCGGGCGCGGCGCCGCGCGGGCTGCCGCAGCGGCCGCCGCCCAGCGGTAACTATACACACTCGCACACTACACTAGCACGCGGTAACTATACACACTCGCACACTACACTAGCACCGCGCGGAGGCGGCCTCGCTGCTCGCGGGCGCGGCGCCGCGCGGGCTGCCGCAGCGGCCGCCGCCCAGCGGTAACTATACACACTCGCACACTACACTAGCACGCGGTAACTATACACACTCGCACACTACACTAGCACCGCGCGGAGGCGGCCTCGCTGCTCGCGGGCGCGGCGCCGCGCGGGCTGCCGCAGCGGCCGCCGCCCAGCGGTAACTATACACACTCGCACACTACACTAGCACGCGGTAACTATACACACTCGCACACTACACTAGCACCGCGCGGAGGCGGCCTCGCTGCTCGCGGGCGCGGCGCCGCGCGGGCTGCCGCAGCGGCCGCCGCCCAGCGGTAACTATACACACTCGCACACTACACTAGCACGCGGTAACTATACACACTCGCACACTACACTAGCACCGCGCGGAGGCGGCCTCGCTGCTCGCGGGCGCGGCGCCGCGCGGGCTGCCGCAGCGGCCGCCGCCCAGCGGTAACTATACACACTCGCACACTACACTAGCACGCGGTAACTATACACACTCGCACACTACACTAGCACCGCGCGGAGGCGGCCTCGCTGCTCGCGGGCGCGGCGCCGCGCGGGCTGCCGCAGCGGCCGCCGCCCAGCGGTAACTATACACACTCGCACACTACACTAGCACGCGGTAACTATACACACTCGCACACTACACTAGCACCGCGCGGAGGCGGCCTCGCTGCTCGCGGGCGCGGCGCCGCGCGGGCTGCCGCAGCGGCCGCCGCCCAGCGGTAACTATACACACTCGCACACTACACTAGCACGCGGTAACTATACACACTCGCACACTACACTAGCACCGCGCGGAGGCGGCCTCGCTGCTCGCGGGCGCGGCGCCGCGCGGGCTGCCGCAGCGGCCGCCGCCCAGCGGTAACTATACACACTCGCACACTACACTAGCACGCGGTAACTATACACACTCGCACACTACACTAGCACCGCGCGGAGGCGGCCTCGCTGCTCGCGGGCGCGGCGCCGCGCGGGCTGCCGCAGCGGCCGCCGCCCAGCGGTAACTATACACACTCGCACACTACACTAGCACGCGGTAACTATACACACTCGCACACTACACTAGCACCGCGCGGAGGCGGCCTCGCTGCTCGCGGGCGCGGCGCCGCGCGGGCTGCCGCAGCGGCCGCCGCCCAGCGGTAACTATACACACTCGCACACTACACTAGCACGCGGTAACTATACACACTCGCACACTACACTAGCACCGCGCGGAGGCGGCCTCGCTGCTCGCGGGCGCGGCGCCGCGCGGGCTGCCGCAGCGGCCGCCGCCCAGCGGTAACTATACACACTCGCACACTACACTAGCACGCGGTAACTATACACACTCGCACACTACACTAGCACCGCGCGGAGGCGGCCTCGCTGCTCGCGGGCGCGGCGCCGCGCGGGCTGCCGCAGCGGCCGCCGCCCAGCGGTAACTATACACACTCGCACACTACACTAGCACGCGGTAACTATACACACTCGCACACTACACTAGCACCGCGCGGAGGCGGCCTCGCTGCTCGCGGGCGCGGCGCCGCGCGGGCTGCCGCAGCGGCCGCCGCCCAGCGGTAACTATACACACTCGCACACTACACTAGCACGCGGTAACTATACACACTCGCACACTACACTAGCACCGCGCGGAGGCGGCCTCGCTGCTCGCGGGCGCGGCGCCGCGCGGGCTGCCGCAGCGGCCGCCGCCCAGCGGTAACTATGAACTCGTACACGACTACACTACACGACCACACCGCGATACAAACACAAGCTGATTTACAAGCCACCACATACAATGTTAATTAAAATTTTCATACAAATTATACATACATACATACCTACATATTATCACGCCTATTTCCCGTGAGGATAGGCAGAGACTAGCAAATATATAATAATTTACAAATTATAATACTTATTATTACTGCAACGATTTATAAATAACCACCAACTAGGTACCAAAAAGGTAATGTAATGTATTTCCTTCCAGTGGACAAATGGCACTTCATCTCGAACATCTAATCCGGCGGCCGCCATCTTGTGTCGCCGCCATCTTGTGATCCGTTGTGATGCGGTCGTACCACGTGACCTGCTATCTATTTATTTAACTTATCACACGTCTCGATGATATTAGTTAAGTTTGCAAATGCTAAGTGAGAATTTATATAATGTAAGTGTATATAAAACGTGTAAAGAAATACACATTTAATTTAAATATTTTATAAAGGTTTCGTTTTATTATCTAAATCGAATAATATTTTTTACCTATTGAAATACTACCTAAGGTTTCTATCTAATCATGACATCGGTCATTGTAAATTACCTACCGATATCTATAATGAGATTTACATCAAAAAGATAACTATTCTTACGTCACTAGATGTGCTGCGGTTGCGAGGAGGTCAAAAATGAAACGCCCAGTTACATTATCATACCTTTATTACTGAACCTACAGTGTTTGAAATTTAAAAAAGTGCAAATGATCTAACCGTGAGACCAGCGCCTCTAGGCACAGGCACCGCTCGTACAAACAGTATCATAGACTACAACACATTCATAATAATCAAAACGTAAACTATAGGGCACTTACTACCTACTTAACTCGTACAATACATTTCTAAAATTACATTAGGGTATAGAAGTTTGAAATATAATTAGAAAAGGTAAGTTAAAGTTACTTAATAATAGGCTCAGATTCTGCTCGACTGCGTAGGTATTTGCTGCAAATCGCAAGCAGCTAACATGAAAAGCTAACTCGGTTTCTCAGCCAAGCAGGAAAACGGACAATGCTCTGAACATTTATGTTTTCGTCGTACGAATGCCTTTCGACAAACTGAAAATACCGCCCATTAAATTTTTGGCATTTCGCGTAAATAAAAAAAAACATTACTAATTTTAGTCTGTGTAGGTACCATAAACGTGTTAAACCATCTTACTATTTTTGGTGTTTATCAAAATGAATAAAACTATAAGTAGGTAAGTTTGTTTCGTTGAATTGAACACCGCACACATGTTTTACCAACAACGGGAATCCCTTAGGCCCACGTGGACCGACTGGCACCATGTCAATGTCAGACTTGGAACGTGCTTGCAATGGGAGAATGCTCACGATCACGACTCCTACACTCGTACGCAATCGCGCGTTGAGTCGCACTAGTCTCCCTGTCTGCATCCGTGTCAGTGCCTTTCCAATATATCTCTGCAGTCAGTGCGATACTATCAGCATGTCAAAGCAGCAATGGTGGTTGCTCATATGTGTCCTTGATGCTGTTTGATACATTATCATAAGTAAAAATAAAGTTTTACTTTCTTTCTCTAAGAATTGGTTAATTAATATCGGGTTCAGGCTCTATGATCAAAAGTTTGTATTCAAATAAATTGGTATCATACGTAATTAGAGTACCTACCTAGTTGGTATTTTCCGTTCATCAATACATTTACATTATATGGCGTGGCATCAACGACGCACCGGTTCTGACAAGATCACTACTCAAGGTCCGCCACTGCCGCTTTCCTCACAAACAGAGTTTAGAAAGATTCATTTATAAAAGTATTTCCTTAAGATTTGTACTTGTCTAAGCATGCAGTTAGCTGTCGCAGAGGTGGGTTTTTCTTGCTTACCTAAATTAACAAAGTAAGTAAATATTATATGTCTACATATGATTAACTAGTAATATCAAATTTTCATAAGCTTAGTCGTTATAACCAGTAATACATTAGGATACACTGTACATCAGCAACAACAACGTTATTAATTTAATTTTAATAAGTAGGTAAGTAATTACATACTCTTAGTGACGGCATGAGCGTCACAGCAAATTTCAAAAAAAATATTATGCCTCAACAAAACCTTTACCATTTGATTGAAGGAAGATATATCCATAATTTAATTTTTCTCCACTAAATTTAATGCTCATTATACACGTAATTCCAGTATCTCTAATTTTCAGAGCTGTCACTGTTCCAAACAGTAGTCTAGCTAGACAACTGCCTACATAGTAAATACAAAAAAAAGATGATTTTGAGAATTAAAATTAGTGGTAACTGGTAAGCTATTTATTCCGCTATGTCAAGGCTCTGTAAAGCCCGTTCATTTTCTAATAGCAAATGTTTCACCCGTGTGATTCATCGTGCTTAGATCATGCTTAGATTCTCTATAACTTAAGCTCTATAAAATAAAACTTGTTATGGTCGAGCTTAAGTACGTATTAATGGCGAATTGTACAATAATATTATGTGAGGCCATTAGGCACCACAGTCGCGTCACCCGTTTGAGTTTTAATCATGTTTTAACGGACGGTTACAAGTATTAAGTAGCTAATAAAGTAAGATTTTTAGGCCCTGTCTTTAGGCGCTCTCTTAGTATAACACAAAAGTTTCCTCCACATTGAAATTTACGTCTATCAAATTTGACCAGCTCGTTTTATTCCTGAATATCGAGTTGGTGTGAACCAAATATCATAAACTGGGATAAGTTTATCTATTTGATAATACCTAACAAATTAACATTATCAATTGACAAAGATCATGTCAAATCAAATCATATTCGCAGTCGCATGCATGTTCAAAAATTCAAAAATTCTTTATTCTTTAAACTTAATGCATAAAATACATAGGTTGCAGGGGCTCACCAATAGGGGACCGGCCAACTTTTTTTCTTGATGCTTCTTTGAAATATCTCACAATAATAGAATCATTCGTAAAAGAATCACATCAATAACCAAAGTATTTCCCAAGATATAGCAAAAAACAATTCACATTTTCAAGCGATGTTTGGACGATACCAAAACGCTCCTAACTAAACGTGCATTCATATGACGTCACGCGTAGAAAATGGACTTTCCCAAAAAGTTTGAACTCTAATAAATTAGCTCAGGAGAATAAACTCGTGGTGAAAAGTCACAAAATGTGTTTAATTATATGTATTCTATCATAAAATTACACATTTTTAACAATTCTCATACCTTGTCCGGTCCCCTATTAAGTTTTATAAAACTTGTGTCTGGTGAGTCCCTGTCATGTAATTACTTAGTCCGGCAAATATAAGTATCTATTGGATTAAATAGTTTGATGATAGTATGGAACAAAAGCTACGGACTAGCTAGTTTTTATCTTAGGGCCCGCCCATAAAGTACGTCTACACATTTCTTGATTTTTCGACTCCTCCCTCTCTTTGTCACAGCTCAGCTTCATATTTTTGAGACTTCTCCCTAGTCTGACGTACTTAAAGGATCACTCCTTAAATATTGCTGTATCGGCTTAAACTCTAGTGTTTTTGAATTTATTGGTAGACCGACCGAGAATCGAATTCGTCTTCTATTCTTTATCGCCAAATTAGCCTCCTTCAGTTCTATTCCAACATAGTCGTAATTCAAAAACTGCAGTTCTCTTTCGTTACCGTTTGAGAACTCTTATCTGTTGGAACCGTCGAAAGCTTTCGAACATGTTCGCGCACGCAACTGATCTAGAATTTTAAGTGTTCATGGCTGCCTTTATAGCACAAATATACGAGTTTGTTGATTTGTAAATTGCTTGAAAACAGCGTGGTACAGTTTATCTCCAGAAACGTAATGTTTGTAAAATATTTAATACTGATTGTGTCCCACAGTTATTTTCTGTTTTTATATTACTACTGTCTAATGGTACCCGTCCGTATCTATATGGGTGGATTGTATTGTTATACAAGAGATTTCAATCATTTAAAATGAGAGATGTAGTAAGAGTGGGTCGTATGCCTGTGCCGTAGCGCCTAGAAGCGCAGCTCGGCGTCGCCGGAGCCGGCCGCGTCCTCGTCGTCGTCGGGCGCGCGCCCCTCCCCTGCCCCCCCTCGCCCCCCTCACAGGCGGGCGCCCCCTTCCCCCGCGAGCCGGGCCGCTCGACGCCGTGCACGTCCACGCACCAGCACACTCCGAGCGCGGGATGGCATTGCCGCGCGAGGTAGAACCCGCGCGCGTCGCACGCCGGCACGTACGCGCCTGCGGCAAACATTACCATTACTAGCCGACAGCTTTGACAGACATCAACAGAACATGGTCATTCATTGCTAGAGTAAGCTTTGACAGACATCTTTCATATTTCTCTCAAACTTCCTTTGTCGTCGCATGGTTTTCTACACAACGATATTCTGCATTGGGTTAGATTTTCAAAGTATTCCAAGGTTGGTTTATCCTAACATAAGATGCAGGTATCCTGCATCTTATGTTAGGATAAACCAGCTTATACAAGGTGTTTGGGTAAACACCTGTATACCAGACCTATACAGCTAATATACAACACAACACAACCTACTGCAGGTTGTATACAGGGTGTTTGGGTAAACAAACACCTGCATCTTCTCTAGTATGAAATCACTCTTGAATATCAGCAACTTTTTATATGGAATGGGACCGACTCTGAAATCTCGAAAACAAAATTAAGGTGTTCCATATTACAATACCTACTCGCCCAAAATGTATGAAACAGCTGATTTTTTTTTAAGAACTTCAAAATCGGTCCCGTACAAAAAATTGCTCATATTAATGAGTAATTATACTACGACGTTGCTTCCTCGATATTTAATCAAATTCACTAAGCAGCTCGCTCTGCTATGTACTAGGCATGACACAATTTTAAGAGATCTGAGAATAAAATAAAATAAAAGAAAATTAGTCCAGACATCCTATTTTCGCCCCACCGTTAGTTACGTCACTGGCCGCCGCGCGGCACCTCTTCATTCGCTTTTTGTGTGCGGGCATGGCAACACACACACTACAACAATATTTTTATTTTTTATTTTCTTTTTATTCCAAGTATCTGGAATATCTTAAAATTAATTTATAACTTCAGTGTCAGTAGAAAATAACGTACTTTAAGTTCATTACACTCGTAAACAACGAAAAATGTAAGTATTTTTTCATTACCTGAATATCGGGTTTGAATATTAACTACTAGCTGCTGCCCGCGGCTTCGCCCGCGTGAGTTTCCTTAGATGAAAAATCTTTTTGTGTTCCAAACTGTAGTAACCTAAACTCCAGTACTCAAAATTTCAGCTATTTGGTTATCCCGTGTCCCGCGGGAATATATTAGGTACTCGTAGTACAGTCGCGGTGTTAAAATGAATCAAAAGTGATATTTCATTCAATAAACGATCTTCGTCTGCTCGTTATCTACAATTTCCCGTGTACCACCACTACCACCCAGAGTCCCTCTTTATCCTATCCCGTGTCCTGTCTATTTACGTCAGTAGAAAATGCTCATCAGGTTGAACGACTTTTGCTAAGGCCCCATTTCCATTTTTTATAGAGTAGCTGGTCTCTTGGAGTTCTTCATCAGATGTTGCATAAACTTAAATTTTTATACGTCAGCAGAAAATGCTCATCAGGTTAAACGACTTTTGCTAAGGCGCCATTTCCATATACATATGTAATAGTGTAGCTGGTCCCTTGGAATTCTTTATCAGATGATCCTGATCTTCGATTTTTATACGTCAACAGAAAATGCTCGTCAGATTGATAAACTTTTCCAAAGGTACCATTTCCATATTTCTTATAGTTTAGCTGTTCTGTTAAGGTTCTTCATCAGGTGTTCCAGTTTTCAAAATCACTTATAGCCTATATGTTGTCCAGGCTTAATAGCTATACAACAAAAAAAGTTCTATCAAATCCGTCCAGCAGATTTTGCGTGAAACGTAGACAGACAGACAGACAGACAAAAAATTCCAAAAAAATGTTTTTGCTTTCTGTTATTCTTTTTAAGTGTCCCTCTATCCATTTCAGTCAAAAATACTAAATGTACTGTACAGACAAAATATCTTTACTGTTTTATTATTATCCCACGACCCCTAAGCGCGAAGTAGAAATCACCAAAATTGCGCAGCGCCATCTATTGAAAATATTGAGAAATAATTTCAGCTTACATTTCTCATTTTATCAACGCCATCTATTGGATATTATTTTGCTTGGCACAATCAGTAGATGACCGGAAATAAATTTGCAAATGAATTTATTCGTTTCTTTTCAAAATTAAAAAAAAAGTAAGAAATTAATTCTAGAAAACAAATAAAAAACGAAAACAGAAAATTATTGTTAGTGGCAGGATTCGATCCAGCTACTTCCAGCTACTTTTTTGAAATATTTCTTTACTAAAATATTTAAAAAAATATAGAATTCTAAAAAACTAATACAAAACGCAAAAAAAATTGGAAAAAAAGTCACATCTGGCAGGATTCGAACCCTGTACTTAAAAAAATAACCCGCGGCCTCTACTAATAGGCCAACATGCATTGCTTGTGAGTGGCGAAATTTCAAATGGGATTTGTCTAAAGGTACGGAAATTCACCCCTTTTTTGGACTGTAGGGTTGAAATTGTGAACAACCCTTTCTTATGTGGACAGTATATTGTATAATGAAGACACTAACCAAATTTCACGTTTATAGCTTTTATAGTTTCGGTTTTGTGATGATAAATTAGTTTACCTCCCCTTTTTTACCCCTTTAGAGGTTGAATTTCAAAAAACGCTGAAACACGCCATTGGTTATTTTTGTTGAGAAGCATTCTTGCCAAGTTTCAAGTAAATCAGTGAAGATTTTAATTTTTTTTCATACAAACTTTGCCCTCAATTTTAACCCCCTTAGGGGTCTAATTTTGAAAAATCCTTTCTTATCTGAGCACTACGTATTAACATAAAACTTCGGTCCAAATTTCAAGTTTATAGCTTTTATGGTTTAGGCTGGGCGTTGATTTATCAAACACCCTTGTTCTTTTATATATATAGATACTTTGAAAAAGTTATAATGCCTAACAAAATGTTAGTTAACTACATATTTATGTTGCATTGGCTACTAATACTCGTACGTAACCGTGATTTTACATCACACCTGTGTAAACCTGCGGGTACTTTGATAACATTTAATCATAAACTCAACAAACAACGGTCGTTAGACCAATTGTTTTTTTTCCGCTGACCCAACTATGCACCTACCTTCCTTTTATCTTGGAATTGTCTGTGCATGAATACAATTATGTTATTGTGACATAATACAATATCGCGAATAGTATCTCGCGTTCCGAGTTGCGATTTTACATGAATCGTAACCTAAATATGCGTCGCATGTTTATGTTTTACATTTGTAAAAACATTTTTTCGTGGCAAAATCACGAATCTACATTTGTATGGATAATTTTCTTCTTATTTCTTGATTGTTCTTACTGTCGTTAAAAGTTAAACGCAAGGCCCAATTGGGTTATTTGTTGATGAAGGATTAATCATATTAAACTACGATATTACAAGTATGTTCAGAATTTAGATTCGCAATAAGTCTGGGTCCAATTCTATAATGAAAACCCTGGAATAATTGTGTAAACAAGATTTTAGCCAAGCATAAGCTGTCATCATTGCATCATTTAAAAGTAAACTTTTATTCGTTACGCCAATTGCTTAATTGTTTATTGTGATAAAAACGTACGTAACTATTTTGTACGCTTTCGACTTTTTTCGATTTTAACGTTACTTCGTTAGTCACTGGATGGGTCGATCTCAACTGTATTCACAGTCTTAAAAACCAATCAAACCCCATTTGGCCCACTTGATGCCCTAATCCTCCTTACCCACCCATGGGGAAGGACAGTGCCCCAATATTGGGGACATTAAAATAGCTATGATGATGGCGGTTGGTCTACGGGTAGTCAACGAGGAGTCTACAGGCGATCTACGGGTACTCTACGGGTGGACTACGGGTGATCTACGGGTGGACTACGAGTGATCTACGTGTGGACTGTGCTATGCACATATAGAACTACAATGCGATTGTAGTCGCGTGTGCACTTCCCAATAGATCTACAATGCGATTGTAGACAGGGATATATATTTACCCTTAGAATTACAATGCGATTGTAGTCACGTGTGCTCCGACCCAATAGATCTACAATGCGATTGTAGACGGGGTTAGAATTACAATGCGATTGTAATCAGAGCGACTATAGTCAAGCACATACAGTCCGATAGAAGAACAACAACAACGCAGAAGATATGCAGCCGCCCAGTTTCCTTATGCAAAATGGGCCCAATCAAGAGGCTTAACTACAAAATCTTCGCGCTAAGTAAAGTATTACCTAATATAACTACGATATAATCGTAGTCTAGTTTATATATTACACCTATATAACAGCACATATAGAACTACAATGCGATTGTAGTCGCGTGTGCACATTATTCTATTTTTTTGCCATTTCGACTCGAGATGATGATGATGATTATTACCTTATTAAACTACAACGCGATTGTAGTCAGGTATACACATTATTACCCATTAGAACTACGACGCGATCGTAGCCTGGTTTATAAAGTATCTTTACTTACTTACTAATTTTATACACACTTATATTAGCACATACAGAACTACAATGCGATTGTAGCCAAATCTACACATTATCAGCCAGATATACGTAATAGAACTCCGTGGACAAGCTACTATCCAAAGTATAACTATGCAAATAGTATTATTATCAGATGATAACCATGTAACGAAAGTGTGTATCTTACTATACATTTCGAACACCCTTTAAGTATCTCTTACTTATCAAAACATTACTAGACTGATACAGTCAAGTATTATTTTTTCTGGCTGCGTAAGTTCTTCGAACTATAATGATGTTATACCATGCACTGTCAGTATTAACTCAGCTCCGTTCATTTCAGTTAAACGCGAACTTCGAGTCTCACAACTATTGGCAGTGACAGATTATCTGTATGTATCTGTTGTTATAAATGTTTGTACATCAGGACTGATGAAAATCGCCGACCATTGCTGGTCATCATAACAGGTATGTACTCATATCAAATATCTAAACATTGGGGTATCACACATATAGTCCAAGAGGAAGTTGGGAAACGGAGTTCGGTAAACTGAGGAAAGGAAATCCACTCATCAATCGAGATGATTATTCGCCAAATGTACATAATTTAGATAATTTACAATATACACGTCTGGTACATTTATTCAATACTTTTAATAAATCGACTGATCACTCGATCAATCAGTTATTTCCTTTATATTTCATATTATAAAACAGGTACTTCATGTCACTTTTGAGTGTGGCGTCAATTTGACAGTATTTTAAATAAACTGTTCAGGCGATCTATTTTCTCCTAAAAGTAGGTAAGGTAACTGTACGGAATTCCGGAGTGTTAAGGCGTTTTTGTCTTTCCAAGCAATTTCCAGTAAAACAGAAAAACTCAGCGATTTGAAATTAGTGCTGTCGTAAAAAGTGGTTTTCAGAGAGGAGATTGATATGTAACACTACTGTATTAAACGATGTATTAGAAGACTAATTGTAATTTATCTAGGCCCCATAAAAGTCCATAATTACGGTATAAAATTTGACTCTGGAGATAAATCCGTAAATGCGTGCTCGTAATTCCGGTATATGCTGAAAAATGCCGTTCTGCTGCAGAATTATATAATTTAATAATAAACTGAAAATATAAATTTAATTTAGGTCTGAAATAAAATTATCTTGTTTAAAATGTAAGGAATAATGATTTATTTATGTTTCTAGGTACATATCAAATCAACTTACTTCAAGCAGGGTTTAGCGAACAATATTATATTAGTTTCTTTTTTTATATACATATAATATAATCCGTTTATAAGTCTACTAGCTTTTGCCCGCGGCTTCGCCCGCGTGAAATTCCCATGGGAATAGTGCTTTTTCCCGGGATGAAAGGTACCCTATGTCCTTCTCCGTACTTCTAACTATATGTATGCGAAATTTCATGGAGATTGGTTCAGGAGTTAAAGCGTGAAGAGGTAGCAAACAAACAAATAAATAAATAAACAAACAAACTCACTTTCGCATTTATAATATTGGTTAGGATTAGAATAGGATTACTTTTGCCAGCGACTTTCGGGGAATCCTCTCTTAGTGTTGTCGCGTTCCTACGGAACCTAACGGGGCATCTAAGTACTTTGTAAAGGCATCGTAAAACAATTACCAAAATGCACAATGGCTTTGCAACAAAGGACCGTACGTAACGTTATTTTTATACTTATTTTATGATACATATCTTTATGGTTATTGCCGAAGGAACTTTAACTAACTAATTTGTACAACCATTTTTTATCACAAAATGTTCCGTTATTACTTCACTCTCTAAACAGAGAACACGCATTTCATTTACCATTCCTTCTGATACAAACCCACCCAATACTTATCCGAACCTAGTAAGTACTGTTTGTAATATATTGGGTAAAACTAAACGCAGGCTATCCCGGACTCTGGTAGCGGTCACGGTAACGGCGGGGCAGGGGGTGCTAAGAATCCCCGGCAGATGCCAGGCTACCAACCCCGACGACCCTTGGCCCTGGCAACTTACAACACGTGCACACTGCGGACCGACGAGAAACTCGCTGAACTGGAGGAAGAATTGAGCAGGTTACGATGGGATATTGTAGGATTATGTGAAGTCCGAAGAGAGAGGAGGACACCATGATCCTCAAATCCGGGAAACCTGCTCTATTTCCGGGGAGGGCGACCAACTGTCCCAGGGTGGTGTCGGGTTTATCGTCCACAGGTCTCTCGTCAACAACGTGGTCCAGTTCGAGAGTGTTTCGGCGAGGGTAGCGTACCTTGTACTCAGAATCACCAAACGGTATTCGTTGAAGGTAATACAAGTATACGCACCGCCCTCATATCGCTCCGACGACGAGGTAGAGACTATGTATGAGGATATTTCTAGAGCCATACATAGCTCCCAGGCCCACTATACCGTTGTGATGGGGGACTTTAACGCGAAACTGGGCAAACGAAGCGATGATGAGCTGAGAGTGGGGAATTTTGGATATGGAACGAGGAATGCACGTGGTCATCTGCTAGCCGGCTTTATGGAGAAGGAGGGCCTCTTTATGATGAACTCCTTCTTCAAAAAGCCAAAACAGCGAAAGTGGACATGGTTGCATCCTAATGGCGTTACAAAAAATGAGATTGACTTCATCTTGTCGACGAAGAGGCACATATTCAATGATGTCTCTGTGATCAATGCCGTAAAAACAGGAAGCGATCACCGATTGGTAAGAGGCACATTGAATCTTAGAATAAAACTCGAAAGGTGTCGACTGATGAAGTCTACGCTCCAACCAGCGCCTATCCAGCTCCAAAACCCCGAGAGCTTTCAGCTCGAGTTGCAGAATCGCTTCGAATGCCTGGGAGACTGCGAAAATCTGGACGATTATAATGACAGGTTTGTGCAAATTGTCCAAACAGCTGGGTCTAAGGCCTTCAAAACCCGCTGTTCAAAAGGAACCAAAAAGATCTCGGACCTCACCAACAAACTCATGGAAGAAAGACGAAACTTGGTTCTGCAGTCCTCTAACGATGCTGCTCAGTATCGACGTCTAAACAGACAGATCTCCAAGTCCCTAACGCGCGATTTACGCCAATTCAATACTGACCGTATTGAAGAGGCGATTAAGCGAAATAAGGGCTCAAAAGTGTTTGCAAGGGATCTGTCTGTTGGTCAAAAGCCAACTGACCAAGCTGAAGACTGAGGATGGCAGAATCATTTCGTCGAAGCCAGAGCTGTTGGAAGAGGTTGAGAAGTTCTACGGACAATTATACACCAGCGTACGCGCACCTGTCAGTAATCTGGCCAAAGATCCAAGAGCCAGATTGACCCGACACTACACCGAAGATATCCCGGACGTCAGCCTATACGAGATTAGAATGGCTCTCAAACAGTTAAAAAACAATAAGGCACCGGGTGATGATGGAATCACGGCTGAGCTTCTGAAAGCAGGTGGAACACCGGTGTTAAAAGCTCTTCAGAAGCTATTCGATTCCGTCATACTCGAGGGACAAACGCCTACGGCATGGCACAGAAGTGTGGTGGTACTTTTCTTCAAAAAAGGCGACAAAACCTTATTGAAGAATTATAGGCCTATCTCACTTCTGAGCCATGTCTACAAACTGTTTTCGAGAGTCATTACGAATCGTCTCGCTCGCAGGTTCGACGACTTCCAGCCTCCCGAACAAGCCGGTTTCCGAAAAGGCTTTAGTACCGTAGACCACTTACATACGCTGCGGCAGATTATACAGAAGACTGAGGAGTATAATCAGCCCTTATGCTTGGCGTTTGTGGACTACGAGAAAGCCTTCGATTCGATCGAGACCTGGGCTGTGCTACAGTCTCTCCAACGGTGCCAAATTGACTATCGATATATCGAAGCGCTGAAGTGTTTGTACGAAAACGCCACCATGTCGGTCCGTCTCCAGGATCAAGGCTCGAAACCTATCCAGTTGAAGCGAGGGGTGAGACAGGGAGACGTTATATCTCCGAAACTGTTCACCGCCGCCCTGGAAGATGTCTTCAAGCTTCTGGACTGGAGCGGACTCGGTATCAATATCAGCAGCGAGTACCTCACTCACCTTCGATTCGCTGACGATATCGTAGTCATGGCTGAGACCTTGGAAGACCTAGGCACAATGCTCGATGGCCTCTGTAGAGCCTCTCAACAAGTGGGTCTAAAAATGAACATGGATAAGACGAAAATCATGTCTAATATCCGTGTCGCACCCACTCCTCTAAAGGTTGGAGACTCTACACTCGAAGTTGTTGACAATTACGTATACCTGGGACAAACAGTTCAGTTAGGTAAGTCCAACTTCGAGAAAGAGGTCAACCGTCGAATCCAACTCGGCTGGGCAGCGTTCGGGAAGCTTCGCGATATCTTCTCGTCCAAAATACCGCAGTGTCTCAAGACTAAGGTCTTTGACCAGTGTGTGTTGCCAGTAATGACATACGGAACAGAGACGTGGTCGCTTACTATGGGCCTCATAAGAAGGCTCAAGGTCACCCAAAGGGCGATGGAGCGCGCTATGCTCGGAGTTTCCCTGCGTGATCGAATCAGAAATGAGGAGATCCGTAGGAGAACTAAAGTAACCGATATAGCCCGCAGAATCGCCAAACTTAAGTGGCAGTGGGCGGGGCACATAGCTCGCAGAACAGATAGCCGTTGGGGCAGAAAAGTTCTCGAGTGGCGACCACGAACCGGAAAACGTAGTGTTGGCAGGCCTCCCACTCGGTGGACCGACGACCTGGTGAAGGTCGCGGGTTGCCGCACATGGATGCGGGCAGCGCAGGACCGGTCGTTGTGGAAATCCTTGGGGAGGCCTTTGTCCAGCAGTGGACGTCTTTCGGCTGAGAAGAAGAAGAAGAAACGCAGGCGTTTTCCTGTTATCGCCGCCAGGCGTTTCGGGGTTCTCACACTGCTAGCGCGAATGGCTCGCGGACGGTCGCCATTGCATTGTCCAGGGCGATATCGGTTTGATTTTAATACGCGGAGCGGTCTCGCGTCTTTTGCTTGTTGTTTAGTTTGAGTGATAATTGTGAATTTCCTGTTTGTTAAATAACTATTGAATTTGTGTTTGTGAAAAACTCTGTTATTGTGACTTTTTCTTGTGAGAGGTGAAACGTGGCTGGCTGTTCACATCTGGCTGTTCCCGAGTGAAACTACGGGAAGAAATCTATTTATTTGTCCTGGGGAATTGAGATCTCAAGGGTTAGGTAGGGTGATTAGGAATTCCCCTTCCCGAAGACACTCAAGTTTGGATCCGAAGAGAAAGAAGATTTAATTTGGTAAGTGTTCAATTGTAGTTAATTTATAGGTTAGGTTATCATATAGGGCCCTGTAGCTCCCTTCATAAGCTACGGTGGTAGCAGACTGCGTTAAGTTAGTTAGGTTTTAGTCGGGCAAACGTGGTGCCGCGTGGAGACTTTTTCCCGGTACTTATTTTTACCGGTGGTTTTTTCCCGGTGAAGTTCCGGTACAGAATTCTTCCCGCCGCTTCGTTTGTCCGGATTCTCTCTGCCACATTTTCTGGCAGCAGAGCGTAGTTGCTCTGCACATTTTCTGGTAGCAGAGCGTAGTTTATCTACCCTCTATTTGTTCGTTTGTAAAAAATAATTAATTGTTTGTAAAAATTATTAGATTTTTCTTAGTTTGTTTGTATAAGAATATTTGTAACCTTTTTTGTATTTGTTTGCGGTTTGTACCGTGCGTTCCGGGTTTGTGTCATTCTCATACCTACCGCGGTTCTTCGTGTAGTTGCTTGATTTTGTTGTTTTTTATTTACCTTTTGTTATTTTTTGTTTGTGACTTGACGCGATGGCGAAGGCCTCCAATGCTAGGGCGACACTCGCCAACGAATTGAGATGGTTTGTGACGGCCGGAGGACTCCTGTCCCGGAAGGACAGGGAGGGCGCCATACTGCTAAGAGCGGATCACCTCCACTCACGATTGATTAGCGCGGAAGCGGCCATGGCGGCGCTTACCGAAGCCGATCTTACCCCGGAGGCCTACGCAGGTCACATGGCGGACATGGACCAGATCCTGAGTCTGCACGATGATATCGCGGAGGCGGTGACCGCAATAAGGGCGAGACAGGCTGGCGGACCAGCCCTCGCACACCTGTTAGACAGGAAGGACCAGCGGTTACTGGTCGGCTCCCCACCCTTCAGCTGTCCCACTTTGGGGGTAGGATGGAGGAGTGGGTAGCATATAAAAATATGTTTGAGTCCCTGGTCGTAGCACGACAGGATTTGTCGAAGGCCCAGAAGATGGCCTACCTCCTCTCCACTCTTGAGGATGAAGCGCGGTCGCTCATCCAGCACCTCCGGGTGGAGGACGACCAGTACGACACGGCTTGGGAGTTATTGAACTCCCGCTACCAAAACTTACGTTTGTTAGCGGATGCGCACGCCGCACAGTTGATGGCCCTGCCCAAGGTGGCCAACAGGGCACAGTTGCGCCTGCAGTTGCTCACGCCCGTTACAGTGGCCTGTAACGCGCTCCGCACACTGGGGCTGCCGGTGGACCAATGGTCCTTTTTGCTGGTGCACATTGTATTGGGCAAATTACCCAATGACATCCGCTCGCGATTTGAGCGCGAGAATGCGGAACGGGATAGCACCACCCTACCAACATTCACTGACTTGGTGAAGTTTTTGGAGTTTGAGGCACGGGCGGCTGAGAATACCATGACGGACTCAGCGCCATCCAGAGCGCCTGAACGTAGGCCCCAACAGGGACGGCAACCGCCACCGCGTGGAGCTGGTGTGCGGGTTGCACACACGGCAGCAGTCGCGGGGGACGCGGACTGCCTGCAATGTGGCCGGATGGGCCACAGCCTGCTGCAATGCAGGGACTGGCAGAGACTGCCAGTACAAGATAGGCGCCGCATGGCAAAGCGGCATGAACTTTGCTTTTATTGTTTGGGCAGTCACTATGCACGTGACTGTCCCAGTGCCATACCATGCAGTGCATGCCGTGGGCGGCACCACGCGATGCTCTGCATGAACCGGAACGGGGATGGCCCCCGGATGTTGAGGCAGGGGTCCCCTATGGGCGGGGGCGCTCCTGCGCGAAGCCCTCCACCACCGGACGGAGGACGCGGCTTCGCTCGTCGCACCCCCCCTCGGGAGGGGGTCGCGTACCTGCGCGGGTCTTGGCGGACCGGGACCACGCGCCCCAAGGTCATGGCCAGTATGTAGCTGGCCAGGCCCCGGATAGGGCCCCCATGGGCGGGGGCCCTAGATCGGACGTGAGAGTGGGGACACCCCTCCACGCGGGTTACCAATGCCCAACACATGCAGCCGCAGCGGTTTTCTCCGCCGCTGCACGAGTACCCACGGCTGGAGTACCACCCGCCGTACCATATGTATGGCCGGGCCGCGGGTTATGCCCCCCTCAGATGGGGATGTGCACTCGCCCGCCATATTATCCGGGTCAGTGGCGCGCCCCTGGTTTGGAGAGAGTGGGGAGCCCGTAACTAGCTTGCTCCCTTGCTGGGACAGAGCCGCGGACGGTTCTGCTCCCTACCGCGGTGGTCCGCGTATGGGGTCGTAGGGGGAAGCCATTAATTTGAGAGCTCTGTTGGACTCAGGGGCTCAAAGCAGTTTGGTTACCACTCGAGTGGCACGCCAGTTAGGTTTAGTCGTGGAAGACTCGCCTGTGCCACTTCTTGGAGTTGGTGGCATACAAGTGAAGTGTCTGACGGGCCAGACACTTGTCACCTTTTCTTCGCTGAAGTCCTCCACAATGAGGATCACGACTTCGGCTATGGTAATGGATACCATTGCGGGTTGGCACCCCTCGACAGACATACCGCCGGGTGTGTTGTCTTTGGTTTCGGGTCTGGATTTGGCCGACCCCTTTGTCTTTCATCCCGGCCCAGTGGACTTGCTCCTGGGCTCGGACGTATTGGGTTGGATTTTGTTGGGTACACAGAAGGCTCTGGGTTCGTCTTCACTGATGGCAGTGTCTACGATTTTTGGTTTTGCCCTGATGGGCCCTGTGTTTGATAATGGCACCGCGGAGGAGCCACCGGTTGTCGCATCTGCGTCCTTGGCCAAGACCATGCAAAGGTTTTGGGAGGTGGAGGAGCCACCTATGAGTTCCAGGATGGATCCGGAACACGCTGAGTGCGAAGCCCTTTTTCGATCGACCACGGAGAGGTTGCCCTCCGGTCGGTTTGTAACTAGGTTACCCTTTGTTGCCTCTCGTCCTAGCCTAGGGCAAAGTAGGGCGCTTGCGGAGAAACGACTGCTGTCCATGGAGCGACGCATGCAGCGTGACCACGTACTTCGCGATAAATATATTGAATTTATGCGCGAGTACGAGGATTTGGGTCACATGTCTCCGGCTCGAGTTGATTGGAGCTCAACTGAGCATTATTTTTTGCCCCACCACGCGGTGGTGAAGGCCTCAACGGGCAAGTTGCGGACTGTCTTTGATGGGTCCGCACCCACTTCGAACGGGGTTTCGTTGAATATGTGTTTGCATTCGGGTCCCAAATTGCATAGGGACATAATTGACATCATCTTGAACTTTAGAAGACATCAAGTGGTTTTTGGCGCGGACATCCGGATGATGTTCCGCCAGACAGTCATACATCCTGAGGACAGGCGATTCCAGTTGATACTCTGGCGTGAGCGCCCTGAGGATCCTGTGACGGTGTATGAACTCAATACAAACACGTATGGTTTGAAATCTAGTCCCTATATCGCCATCAGATCATTGCTTGAATTGGCAGAGCGGGAACGGATCCGCTTTCCCCGTGGGGCTTCCGTGCTGTCACGTGACTTGTATGTTGATGACGTGTGCACCGGAGCCCAAAGTATTGAGGAGGCCCTCCTACTGCGGGATGAATTGATCGAAATATTGAAGACAGGTGGCTACGAGCTACGTAAGTGGTTGTCTAATGAGCCTAAAGTTCTAGAAGGGATCCCGGAGGATCACCAACAGAACCCTCACCTGTTTGAGGATGTGGATGATCCCAACAGGATAGCGGTGCTGGGCATGCAGTACCAGCCGCTAACCGATATTTTTACATTCCAAGTGGACTTGGAAATACCAAAAGTCTGGACTAAGAGAACGGTGTTGTCCGTAATAGCTCGTATGTTTGATCCAAGCGGTTGGATCAGTCCAGTGATATTCTCTGCGAAGTGTCTTCTTCAGAGACTTTGGACTTTGGGCGTCTCGTGGGACGAGCCGCTGTTTGGTCCTCCATTGGATGATTGGCTCGAGTTGTTTTCATCGATTAAGGAAGTCAATCGGATTGCCTTGCCTCGTCGAATATTGCCCCCGGGAAATATCGAGCCAGCCTGCATGGCTTTTGTGACGCGTCGGAGCGAGGCTACGCCGCGTCAGTCTATATGCGGACAGTTGACGCCGATGGCCGGGTCAATGTCTCGCTTTTGTTAGGGAAGAGCAAGGTCGCCCCCATCAGGACTAGGCTGACTATTCCCAAGCTTGAGTTGAGTGGAGCTCACCTTCTCTCTAAATTGTTGCATCACGTTGCCAGTGAACTGGCGGCCACGGTCGAAATACGGGACATCTTCGCCTGGTCGGATAGCCAGGTCGCGCTTGCATGGTTGCGCGCGGCCCCACATACCTTGGAGGTTTTTGTGGGAAATCGGGTTTCCCAAATCCAGAATATCGGAATTGATATAACATGGAGACATGTGCCGGGAGAGCTTAACCCAGCGGACTGTGCTTCCCGAGGTTGTACGGCACCAGAATTGGTGTCACACCCGCTCTGGTGGGGCCCAGAGTGGCTGATGGGATCAGAAACATCTTGGCCTGTCTGTCAGACAGATGTTACTTCTTTGAGTTTGACTGGGCTCCGTGTACATGCTGTAGTCGCTGAGACGACGTCGGAGCCGGATTGGCTACTTGCTCGGTATAGCAGTTTGGATAAGCTTCTGGGTGTTACCAGTTGGATTAAGCGTTTCATACATAATTGTAGAAACCCACAGGCAAAGCGGTTGGAGCCGATTGCAGGTGCAGAAGAGCGCCGGAGCGCATTGTTGCATTGGGTCCGTGTCGTGCAGACCGGACGGTTTGAGTCAGAGCTTCGTATTTTGCGCGACGGACGCGCTAAGTTGAAGGGCGCGGTCGCTCGTTTGAACCCGTACATCGACTCGGATGGGCTTCTTCGGGTTGGAGGCAGGCTCCGGAAGGCGGATCTTCCATATGAGACTCGCCATCCTCTGTTGTTGCCCAAGGGCGGACCCTTGGTGCAGCTTTTGGTGTCTGATCGACACATTCGTAACGCCCATGCTGGGTGCAATGCTTTGTTGGCTATTTTGCAACGCGAGTTTTGGATTTTGTCAGCCCGAAGAGCAATCCGTAGTGTTCTGTTTCGATGTATTGCATGTTATAGGTTGAAGGCATCCACGATGCAACCACAGATGGGTGATTTGCCCGCTGATCGAATCCGACCTTCGAGACCGTTTGACGGCGTTGGAACCGATTTTGCCGGCCCCTTTTCGATCAAGGCTTCTCCCTTTCGTAATGCCCGTATTGTGAAGGGCTATTTGTGTGTATTTGTTTGTTTGGCCACCAAGGCTGTCCATTTGGAGGTGGTGTCGGCTCTGACTACGGAGGCCTTCGTCGCCGCGTTGGATCGCTTTGTTTCGCGTCGAGGTCTACCTTCCCTTATTAGGTCTGATAATGGCACAAACTATAAGGGAACTGTAAATTATCTTAAGGATGTTTCTGTGTTTATTGATAAAAATTGTACTAGTTTAAGTCAAATTGCTGCCCAAAGGGGAATAACCTGGAAGTTTAGTCCCCCAAGTTGCCCCCATTGGGGAGGGATTTTTGAAGCGGCTGTGAAATCCGCAAAGACCCACCTCCGCCGCATTATCGGAGAAACGGCTCTAACTTTTGAAGAGCTGGCCACAGTGTTTTGTAAAGTTGAGGCGGTCCTCAACTCTCGTCCTCTCTGTCCGCTATCTCCAGATCCAAATGACTTGGAAGCTCTCACCCCTGGTCATTTTTTGGTGGGAGGGCCGTTGAATGCCCTGCCCGAATACCCGTGGAAGGATGAACGCGTATATCGGTTGTCGCGTTTTCAAATGTTGCAGCAAATGAGCCAGGACTTTTGGCGTCGCTGGTCGCTTGAATATTTGCATTTGCTGCAGCAAAGAGTGAAGTGGACAGACAGGACTGAGCCTCCCAGGGAGGGTGATTTAGTATTGTTAAAAGAGGCAAATTTGCCCTCATTGCTTTGGCGACGAGCTCGCATATTACGTTTGATTCTTGGCGGAGATGGCACTCCGCGTGTGGCTGAGGTGTTGGTCGACGGTTCGATTTTAAGGAGAGGTGTGACCTCTCTCGCCCGCCTTCCCGTAGAGTAAGCTAGCGGTCTGCTTCTCAGACCGGGACGGGGGGATGTTTGTAATATATTGGGTAAAACTAAACGCAGGCGTTTTCCTGTTATCGCCGCCAGGCGTTTCGGGGTTCTCACACTGCTAGCGCGAATGGCTCGCGGACGGTCGCCATTGCATTGTCCAGGGCGATATCGGTTTGATTTTAATACGCGGAGCGGTCTCGCGTCTTTTGCTTGTTGTTTAGTTTGAGTGATAATTGTGAATTTCCTGTTTGTCAAATAACTATTGAATTTGTGTTTGTGAAAAACTCTGTTATTGTGACTTTTTCTTGTGAGAGGTGAAACGTGGCTGGCTGTTCACATCTGGCTGTTCCCGAGTGAAACTACGGGAAGAAATCTATTTATTTGTCCTGGGGAATTGAGATCTCAAGGGTTAGGTAGGGTGATTAGGAATTCCCCCTTCCCGAAGACACTCAAGTTTGGATCCGAAGAGAAAGAAGATTTAATTTGGTAAGTGTTCAATTGTAGTTAATTTATAGGTTAGGTTATCATATAGGGCCCTGTAGCTCCCTTCATAAGCTACGGTGGTAGCAGACTGCGTTAAGTTAGTTAGGTTTTAGTCGGGCAAACGTGGTGCCGCGTGGAGACTTTTTCCCGGTACTTATTTTTACCGGTGGTTTTTTCCCGGTGAAGTTCCGGTACAGAATTCTTCCCGCCGCTTCGTTTGTCCGGATTCTCTCTGCCACATTTTCTGGCAGCAGAGCGTAGTTGCTCTGCACAAGTACTAAGTACAGTGTTTCGGTCAGTTATTTGCCCTGTATATTAATATGAATAGGCTGAATACGCAAAAATATGGTATAAAAATAGTATTCTCTAAAAAGAAACGTAATTTACGATTAATAAACCACGATGTATGCAATTTTCATTAAAAACTTGATTGATAATTGATACTAATTTTAAAATTAACATCAACCGAGTTAAAGCTTCCTAAAAGTTCAAAATTTCCATAGCTACCAAGACCGTTGTACTATAACGTAATAAGAGATACAGCCAAAAACAGTGTACATAGGTAATTGTGTCAACTGAAATTTCTAATGAGTAATTGTTCTGAACAACACACAATGACTTAAAATCTGTAGTAATATCATCATGCTAGTAATAGGTAAAAAAATTATATTGGAACATCGAAAAGTTTTAAATAAATTAGTGATTTTGTACCGAAGGCATTAGTGACGAATTCGTAAAAAGTAAAAAATAGTTTCACTTTACACACGTTTTTTTATAATAAAGAAAAATAAAATCGTAATACGTAATTTGATCACACGAAACCATGATATACTTTAGACCCGTAACAATATTCTTCATTGACTTATTTCATCTAGGTGCCTGGATAATTACAAAAACAAAATCAATTTATTGTCCTCCATTCCGTAATAGTTACGTATTAACGGACATGGTTGGTTCTTCGTGTAGGTAAATACGGCAATCAGTAAATTAAGAATTAACTAACTAAAAACTAATTGAAGTAACTTGAGACAGTAATTAATCAGTTTGTTTTAAGAACCTTCAAAATAATTGCGACATATTGTTATGAAAATACTTACATATCACTCATAATTCCCTTATGAAAATCCGCGCGGCAGCTTGCAGTACGCAACACACGCACTAATAGTAATAGCGATTTGGCGCTAACTGACCTTAGGAGACATCATAACTGAATCAACGATGTTTGTAATTCTTTTTTACCATGTGTAATTGAATCTTTTTTGTTTATGCTTGATAGATAATTACATAAATCATTAAAACAATTAGTAGTTTTCTTATTTTTTGGCCTAAAGAAAAAACTTACGGAATTCCGTACACTTACGTAATATGGTACACCTACCTTAGGTATGTATAATGAAATAAGCGCGTAGCCCAAGATCGAGGAAACTGGCGAAACACTGTCGACGCCCTCTGCCCCACATGGGGGCCATAGGACTCAAATCATCATAATGAAATATTTTCACTGTCAGTCCGGATGACTCCGGAATCATCCAATATCGGGTCAATACCCGATACCTGTCTTTTTATCTCTTCATAATTAGCAACTAACTTCACTGAAAGTTGCCCATGTATCTTTATACATAAAGAATACATACTAAAGATTATAATACATAAAGATTCAGCTTCTTGATTGATTTTTGCAGATTGCATCCAAATTCAATAAGTAATAATACCTAATACAAACTGAGATTATATACTTACTTATTATTACATACTATATTTCAATACTTATACATGATCAAGCTTTTCAATCTAACAGGCTTTTACGGTTATTGTAGTTCTACAACAGCAACTCTCTAAAGCACCTTATAAATGGAATAAAAGTGCCTTAAGCCAGGTAAGAGTAGTGCTATCTATTTTGGACAAATTAAAGGCAGATAACAAAGCACTTGTTTCTTAAGAATTAGACATTAGCTCTAGCTTAAGCAAGCATAGTACTGAACAATATTGGATCCTCAGTACGTTGATTTTATTTTTAGTTTCTGTTTATGGAGATTTATTCAAATTGTCAATATGGTCTCATCTTTTAGCTCTGATCGTAGATGTGTTGAATATTCTACGTTAACTCGAGTAAATTAAATTTCAACAACTGGATGCATAATTATAGATATCTATCTTTGTGATTAGGATGCGATTTTTCGATCAAAAAAAAAAAAAAGATATAAAGTAGTATAAAATTGACCTTTATTTTTTCTACAGCTACTGTATTTATTCCAAATTTACAACAAAAAGTTACCCCTAGCAAAGGTCATCTGCAATGACTTGAGTGAGTAATTTACTATTTGGAACAAGAAAGATCTATTATCGAGAATCTAATCACAATTAAAGACCCTCTTGATAGATTGTTGTTTCGGAAAACTAAGTATCATAACTTTTTTCTTTTTAATAGGTATGTACCTACTTGTTACTGAACACATAATAAGCTTGTACAGTAAGTACACTTGAGTTTCGTCTGTAGAATTCAGTCTTTCGTTAATAGTTTTAACTAAAGGCAATACATACGAGTATGTACTCATAACAAAAGTTATAGTGAAGTCATCGTACTGTGGTACCTAATACTATCTATAGTTTATACTACATGGCTGTGGCCGATTCACCTATATACCTATTCAACTAAGTACAGTCTATAAAAATAGTGTAGTTTTACGAGTATATTTCAGCAGAAATGTACCGAACTCAAAATTTGCATATTCATTTTTTTCCCCTTGCTAATTAATATATATTTGTCAGGTAAAGATATTTCTCGAGTACTTAGTACTTAGAGTAAAAAATCTTAAATTAGTATCGTGTCCTTTTATCTTGACACATTAACCACCCAGAGGTATATGTTTATAATCAATACAATAAAGCTTCCTGACAATAGGTAGTTAAAATTCTAGTCGATATTTGTAAAATTAACTCTGGGCAAACATCTCTGCCTGTGTTGAGTTCGCTATTGCAGACTAAAAAATGTTCATCACATTTCTCTTAGTAAATATTTACGTTTTTTGAGTTAACATATCCTATTTTGGGAATAGCCTTTTAAATATCCTGTCTCACATGAAAAGTGTTAATTTGTTTTTTGTTAATTATTGTCCCATGGTATACATATAGGACTTTTAATCTGTTTCTTGTTAACTACTTGACATTTTTTCTCCCAAAATATCAAGGTTAGCAACCAAAGTCTGTACTCTACAGAACTTAAACAATGTTTTTGATAAGCTGGAATAATTTAAACCATTATGCTTTACAAAATGAAAAAACTGTATTGGCATTGCATTACATAGCCTATTCGAAGAATTTTTTTTTTTCCCAGTTTCGTAAAATTTTCCTTTATATCTGATATCCTTGTGGAAGACAGTTGTAGATACAACTACATTTGAATTTATTCATGTTATTAACCATCCTATATCAAAGTATCTAAGGAACCACTTTTAATATATCACATTAAAAATAATAATAATTATTATAATAATATGAAAATAAAAATCTTGCAAATTTCGCAATGGCTCTAAACATCTGCTTAGTGAATTTGATTAAATATCGAGGAAGCAACGTCGTAGTATAATTGATGGTTAAACAAACTTACCTTAATGAAGTTTGACCATAATTATACAAGACGTTGCTTCCGAAGATATTTATAACCCGCCCGTCCCAATCAATAAGTATAATACGTTTTACCATATCCCTAGCGCCACATTCTGAAATTTGGTTCTAAAGGAATGAAGAGGTGCCGCGCGGCGGCCAGTGACGTAACTAACGGTGGGGCGAAAATAGGATGTCTGGACTAATTTTCTTTTATTTTATTTTATTCTCAGATCTCTTAAAATTGTGTCATGCCTAGTACATAGCAGAGCGAGCTGCTTAGTGAATTTGATTAAATATCTTCGGAAGCAACGTCTTGTATAATTATGGTCAAACTTCATTAAGGTAAGTTTGTTTAACCATCAATTTCACCCCTAAAGAGGATGCAGGTGTTTACCCAAAACATCCTGTATACAACCTGCAGTAAGTTCTATGCAGGTGTTTACCCAAACACCATGTATATAATCTGCAATAGGTTTTTTTGTATATTAGCTGTATAGGTCTGGCTATTTTTTTTTTTTGGTCTGGGTATTTTAAGTTATGTGGCCAGTATATGGTTCGTTTAGGGATGTGACCCAAAGAGCATGTAATCACTACGTTTTAATGTGACCGTTCAGGGGAAACGAACGTTTAATCAAACCCTAATTCGTCTGTTTCTGTGAATCTCATTCCAAGCCCGAAGAGATTAAAGCTTTCACGAATCTCACACTCTCTCGCACTCCAAATTGTCGACCACTTGAAGATAATCCTGAAAGTCTTAATCACTAAATACTAAGTAATCTCATGATGTATGATTCGTATATTAGTATAGTTACCGGGATGCGGGTCGGGATGAGCCCTCGCGAGCGCGATGCACGGCCGCGCGGCGCGGCGCAGGCAGCCGCACCACGCGGCGCGCGACACCCCGCCTCCCCCTCCCCCTCCCCCGCGTATGATGTGAGTATAGTTACCGGGATGCGGGTCGGGATGAGCCCTCGCGAGCGCGATGCACGGCCGCGCGGCGCGGCGCAGGCAGCCGCACCACGCGGCGCGCGACACCCCGCCACCCCCTCCCCCGCCACCTCCCTCCCCACCGCACGACGCCAGGAACGGCCGCAGGCAACGCTCGCGTTCGTCGTGCCCTACAAAATACAGAGTAATAAATATATACAAAATTCTCATTATTGATGATATGGTCGATCCTTTGAATATTTAATCTCTAAATAATCAAAGGGTCGATCCATTTAGCGATGTGTTAAATATAATAGTACGATACTGCCGCGGTCTATAATGACTACTTTGCTGGTCGCGCTGATGATGGCCGACAGCGCAGCTCCAGGCCGACACGGCGAGGACAGCAAGGGCTGCAACGATGGCCAAGCTGGAAGGCCTAGAGCGTAGCTAGGCTAGCTCGAGGCAATCATAGCGTGACCAGCGAAGCAGTCATTGTGGGCCAAGGCTTGTATAGTGCTCAAAAATACAAGTACGTAAGTGAAAAATAAACTCACTGAGCGAGTAGAGATTGGCAGCGGAGAGAAAGCCGTCCCGGTCCGTGTCCAGATGCGAGAACATCCAGCGCACCTCGGGCTTGCAGTCTTCCGGGAACCCTGCAAGCAACGGCAGAATCACTCAGGCTGGCCTCACTTATTAAAGCAACATCGGTTTATTATAAAGCCGGTGAGAAAATCAACAGTCACTTTTACAAACAAGCCTAACCTTTTTCAGGCGCCGTTGTTGCCCCAGCTTCCTCCATTAGAACAGAAAACCAATCCAGTAATCGATTCGCCATTTTATCAAGTGCACATCCCTCTCCTGAAAAATTAAAAAGAGAAAATACAGTATTTCCCTACTCAAGTAAGTAGGTAGTAGGTATCTGTAGCTAATGCCACTGTGTGTGCAATTGTATCACCTTGGGAAAGTCGCCGCCGAGATGATCGCTCTGAAAGCACTTCATTGTGACCCGAGTCAGATTTCCGCCGTCTCCAATCCTGAATACGTAAAATTAAAACTTGTACATAAATTAATCAGTTCAGTATAAAGTCATCTAGTCTTGACCCGACCGGGGATCGAGCCTGGGACCACCGGTATGGCAGTCCCGCGTGATGACTGTTGGGTTAGGATGGTCGTAAATTTTCTGCTTTTCACTTTCAAAAACTTACTACTAGTGCTACAATACAATCAACTGCTTCTTGGGTTGGCAGAGGATTCAACTAACGAGAGAGACCACTTGCAGGTATTCTCCTCTGCATATGATCATGCTCATACTGTTTGTGATTGTGTGAGGAGATTGTTAGTGGTCAGTAGATATTATCTTTGTTTGTGTACGTGTATAAATTACGCCGTCTGATGTGAATATAACAATGCGCATAGCATCACTAGCTCAATGTGGATAGTTATATCACAGAATACTTAAAACTATAACTACTTTGTGGTTATATTCACACCGTCACATGCTCACGCGCGTTTTGAAAGTGACCAACTTTTAGGCATAAAAATTCGCGCTCGCATCGTCTCCTGTTGGCTAAATGGTCATTTTGAAGAAATTACGATTGCTACGGAAGGTATATTTGAGTTAGGCACTTACATGATCGTAGTCGTCGTTGGTGGGGTGCGCGCGCGGCGCGCTGCGGGCGCGGTCGCGGTCGCGCGGTCTTGGCGCGCACGGACAGAAGCCGCGACAGGCCGGGCGCACGGGCCGCGCCGGCCGCCGCACGCAGTTGTGCAGGTCGAGGCGGCACAGCGACGAGTACGTGCGGTTGTCCGAGCCGCACAGGAAGCGGGCGCGCACGCGGGCTGGGCAGCCCACGCATCTGGACCAACGCACAAGCTCTAAACCATATTACCTATTTATCGCTAACGCCACGACTAAGGTTCATTCATTAGACAAAAGTTTTATAAAGGTGTTATAAGGGTACCTTTCAGGTTTGGATTCAGGATCCGGCGCATCTGGCAACTCGGGCGTGTCGATGCGAGCGCCGCCATCGTAGAACACGTCGTCGTCCCCGTCGCGCGGCCACGCCGCGCCGCTCGACGCTTCATTTGACGCGACACTGTCTTCCTCCCATATACTTTTCATCGTGGTCGATGTTACAATCACATCACTGAAACAAGTTTATATACCTAGGTACTTACATACAACCATTTTAAATTACTTTTTTCACCGGTTAACCTTTGAAACTTGTGTATTAGGTATACACAAGTTTCAACTACTACACACACTACCTAGATAATTTTTTTTTTAAACCACATTGATTTGTGAATATAAGATACCTACCTACTTATTGTCGTACACCGAACAAAGGATTAAATATAGATCTTGATTCAAGTAGAACATACTGATCATTAGAATCATAACTCACCCCCTACGCAGGACATCTTTCTTGTTGATGCAGAGTGCGGTGAAGGCATCCCGCAGCAAGCACACCTCTCGCTTCTTGCATACCAACGACTGGCAAAGTGAATCTGCATTTAAACATATTCCGTTAGTCATTTATTAAAGACATCTTTCACTAGGTTGGCAGTAGTGGCAGCAGGAATCATCCTACTTATTTCTTATTAATAGAGTGGTTGGACCACGGGTCGGGAGCGGGTTTATATACATTAAGTAGGTGTATGGTCATACTCGAGGGACAAACGCCTACGGCATGGCACAGAAGTGTGGTGGTACTTTTCTTCAAAAAAGGCGACAAAACCTTATTGAAGAATTATAGGCCTATCTCACTTCTGAGCCATGTCTACAAACTGTTTTCGAGAGTCATTACGAATCGTCTCGCTCGTAGGTTCGACGACTTCCAGCCTCCCGAACAAGCCGGTTTCCGAAAAGGCTTTAGTACCGTAGACCACTTACATACGCTGCGGCAGATTATACAGAAGACTGAGGAGTATAATCAGCCCTTATGCTTGGCGTTTGTGGACTACGAGAAAGCCTTCGATTCGATCGAGACCTGGGGCCCTATTTTTGAAAGTGTGACTCACCAAAAAAGCGTGAGAAGAATGATTTTTCATTCGTTATCCATTATACCGTATTTTTGAATTGTCTATGTCGAATAATTCGCAACGAGTGGTCTAGACCACTCGTTTTCGTATGATTTGAACGTTTTTTACGTCAAAATCTTGAATGACATAGACAACCGGATACGGATATAGATGGAGTCTATTAGGATGTTCATTTTTGCCTTCCGTTTAATGCTTACGTTCTCTTTGATTGAAAATTTACGAACATTTTTTTTACGATTCGTTACCGATTCAGTTTTCGTTGCGTAAAATGTAGCAGAAATTATTTCTCGCATTATTTTCATATCACTGGCAACATTGCTAGACGAGTGATTTCAAAAATACGGCTTTTATGTTTTTAGTGACATAGTAGGACTAGTGCGACTTAATAGTCTATTCGTTTTCGGCGGTATGTCACACTTTCAAAAATAGGGCCCCTGAGCTGTGCTACAGTCTCTCCAACGGTGCCAAATTGACTATCGATATATCGAAGCGCTGAAGTGTTTGTACGAAAACGCCACCATGTCGGTCCGTCTTCAGGATCAAGGCTCGAAACCGTTGAAGCGAGGGGTGAGACAGGGAGACGTTATATCTCCGAAACTGTTCACCGCCGCCCTGGAAGATGTCTTCAAGCTTCTGGACTGGAGCGGACTCGGTATCAATATCAACGGCGAGTACGTCACTCACCTTCGATTCGCTGACGATATCGTAGTCATGGCTGAGACCTTGGAAGACCTAGGCACAATGCTCGATGGCCTCTGTAGAGCCTCTCAACAAGTGGGTCTAAAAATGAACATGGACAAGACGAAAATCATGTCTAATATCCGTGTCGCACCTACTCCTCTAAAGGTTGGAGACTCTACACTCGAAGTTGTTGACAATTATGTATACCTGGGACAAACAGTTCAGTTAGGTAAGTCCAACTTCGAGAAATAGGTCAACCGTCGAATCCAACTCGGCTGGGCAGCGTTCGGGAAGCTTCGCGATGTCTTCTCGTCCAAAATACCGCAGTGTCTCAAGACTAAGATCTTTGACCAGTGTGTGTTGCCAGTAATGACATACGGAACAGAGACGTGGTCGCTTACTATGGGCCTCATAAGAAGGCTCAAGGTCACCCAAAGGGCGATGGAGCGCGCTATGCTCGGAGTTTCCCTGCGTGATCGAATCAGAAATGAGGAGATCCGCAGGAGAACTAAAATAACCGACATAGCCCGCAGAATCGCCAAACTTAAGTGGCAGTGGGCGGGGCACATAGCTCGCAGAACAGATAGCCGTTGGGGCAGAAAAGTTCTCGAGTGGCGACCACGAACCGGAAAACGTAGTGTTGGCAGGCCTCCACTCGGTGGACCGACGACCTGGTGAAGGTCGCGGGTTGCGCATGGATGCGGGCAGCGCAGCGTTTATGTAAACCCTTCCAGTATTCAGAACCTCCATACATCTGAGCTGCGAGAGCATTTAAGCGATGAAACGGCTGTTTTCATGGCTTAAATGCTACCCTGATTTCAGTTCTGTAATGCGGAAGGGATTACAGAAGCAAAATAAGGATGCATATATGAAAAACCTTCCAGTATTCAGAACGCCTGTACTTCTGAGCTAGAATTATAGATATGAATTAAAATTTTACAGTAAATGCTCGATAAGAGCTATTAGAAATTATTACGAAACAAAATTAAATTGAATTATATAAACTTACGACCAAATAATTTTTTATTTTAACAACACATAATTATAATATAAAGGATAATGAATTCAAAGATGTGATTATAAAAAACCGGCCAAATATGAGTTGAACTCGCGTGGAGAGGGTTCCGAACAATGTCATTCCTCTAGGTTTTCCTGTAATCTACAGGCAATGAACTATATTTTGTGTGTGTGTTTTTTTTTTAAATTAAGTAGTTTCGGGGATTAGGGGTGGTAAATTTCGTCTTCTTTCATGAATAAAATCAAAACTATTTATTTTACAATAATAACAAAAATATATTTGAGGTCCTCATAACGAGTCCTTTCGTTTGATATATGTATAACACAGTAAAACTTTTTTTAAATTCCCAATTTATCCCCCAAACAAAAATGACCTTTATTTAAAAAAAAATACTTTGCATATCTGTGTTTGGGTCACAGGATTACGCCATCCTACCAAATTTCATCTGAATTCATTCTAGTCATTTCGGAGAAAATTGCTTCGACAGACGGACGGATAGACAGACAGAGGCACGAGTGATCCCATAAGGGTTCCGTTTTGTACGGAACCAATTGCAATTAACCTAAGAAAAACATTATTTCTTTTCTACAGTATTCGAAGCCTCAATCACTATGAATTTTATATATAAAGTCTAAAAATAAACAAAAACAATGCGTAATTTTATTCGTGTCAGATCGGTAACGGAACTAATTTAAAATTAAAACACAACGGAGCGATAAATAAAATAAATAAATATATACGGACAAATCACACAGATTGAGTTAGCCCCAAAGTAAGTTCGGGACTTGTGTTATGAGATACTAACTGAACGATACTATATTTTATGACAAATACATATATAGATAAATATCCAAGACCCAGGCCAATATGAAAAAGATCATTTTCCATCTTGACCTGACCGGGGATCGAACCCCGATTGATTTTGAGCGATGCGCATGATATCGCTCTTTCTTTCTTGGCATGTGTCGCTTGCGATCTGAGATCGGGTAGCATATCACAGAAAACCATCCCGCATGTCAGATCGCACCTACCTATTATATTTTTTTGGGTTCTGAGTAGAGGAAGCATTTTTTTATTGCGAATTTTCAAATATTATACCGAAAACCATCCCCGAATCCAGATCGTTCGTATCTCTGAATAGCGGAATGGTTTACGGCAACTTTTTGTGAATTCATGCTTGTAAACCCTCCCGCAGCTCAGATTTTCCGAAGTTCTGAATACTGAAAGGGTTTACATATACGCCGCGCCGAGAGGTGCGGCTTCAGTTTCACCTTCACGGGGCTTACCCACATTGAACATGCGGGCGCGGGCGATGGGATCGTTACATCCCGACCCGACGCCATTATTCATTCAGCCGTTTAGAAAGCTGGGCAAAGACCAAAATTAAAATTGTAAAAAATACCTACCTACCTATATTAAAAATAGGTAGGTAGTAAAAGTCCTACTCACTGTGAGGGTCGTAAATATAGCGCCGTGGACGTCTCGCGTGCGCTACTCCTGCGTTAGTATTCGCATCCTGAAATCAAACAATTAGCGCATTTTCTAAATAAGAAAAAAAATGTGATGCCATTTGGGTTTATTACCTAATGTTATAAAATATTTTTTTGTGAGCGGTTTATTATGTTGGACGACCAGCTATGAGATCGTATGTACATGGGCAAGAGATGCAGATGGATGGAAGACAGGCCTATGAATAGGAAGAAATGGCAAATGAAAATCACAATCAGCCGGCCTTCTTAGCTGCAACCAATCTAGTAGGTTGGTAACAAAATTCTAGCCTATGTTCGTACGTAAGTATACCTACGTATAGTATGTTACGACGTGGTTACGACCATGGACTTTATAAAATGATAGATTAGTTGTGTGACAGTGAAGGGAAAAAGGCTGTATAAGTGATATATTTTGTGTGTCTGTGAATCCTTCCTCTCTAGTCAGTCTGTGGTGTGTCGCTAAGGACATCCTTTGTATTACTTATTCACTCAGTTAACCTTCACATTATTGAAAGCTTGTGTGTTGCTTTACTTAACACAGCACTTGACAGCACAGTTCACCCAGGTAAACTGGTAGCTACATATACACATGTGATTAGTTATACAACCTTATATACATCTATTTATAAGTCAGTTAAACAGAGGATATAAAAAAATACACAAAAACTAAACTAAGTATATGCATGTTGCTGTAGGTACATAATGTTGTAAATTGGATTTTATTTCTTTGATTTATGTGGTCTAAAGAGGAGATTAGTGTTATTAGTGAAATTCTACCTAATACGAGTAGGTACCTATCCATGGCGAGTATATAAAACAAAATTGCATGCGTCATAAATCGGCAGTAGGTAAGTATAGTGGTCACATCGTCTTACGCCTCCGCTTGCCTTGGGAGCAGCGGGAGGCGGGGAGGCGAGGGACGCTCACCGCATCGTCGTCGAATTCGAAGTCTTGATCGCGAGCTGCGGCCACCGCCAGCACGGCCGCCGCGACCACCCACACTCGCGCGCGCATCCCGCCGATGCAGCCAGCCTCACTCCCGCAGCCGGGAGAGCGCACTGACCGCCGCCCGCCGCGCACCAACCCGCGCCTGCGCCCTCCGAGCCTTTCTCCTCCCGCCGCGCCGCCGCCGCCACAGACCAGACCTCCCGTTCTGCAAGCAAGCCTGGCGAGTCGCGACCTTTTTGTTTGACTGCCGCATACCTACCTGACATTGTTTGTAAACAATCTGGAATATTACTTTACCTTAGCTTTCAAAACTTTGCAATAACAATATAATGGAAAATCGTGTATGTACCTAGGTACCGAATATTTTTAGCAGTAATAAGTACAGCACTATAATAGCAATTTTTATGACCAAGTCAAAATAACGCTATACCCTATCTACATTTAAAACTGATTTATCTCTATTAACTAGCCAAGTTTCATTACAGTCGGGCGCCGAGGCAGATAACCCCAGATTAACAAACTATTTAACTAAATCATGCATTGAGATGAGACATGCAGATAACCCTGCCAAGGTGGACTTGGGTAGGTACCTACTGTGGCGTTCCGTGGCATTCCCACGGGATTTAACGGCACCTTTACTTTGCGAAGGCATCATAAAGTAATTAACAAAATGCACAATGCCTTCGCAACAAAGGACCGACAACTTATACAACTTATTTACAACCGGCAACTTACTTTATGATTATTGCCGAACGGAATTCCAAATAATTTGTACAACCATTTTTTATGAAAATGTTCCGTTACAACTGTTAACGTTTAACTTAAAACATCTATTAAAAGACAGTCTGATTTTACTCACTAAACAGTGAACACGCTTTTCATTTACCAGCCCTTCTGGTATAAACCTACCAAGTACTCGTCCGAACATAGTAGGTACAGTATTTCGGTCAATCAGTTAATTTAATGGTGACCCTTATATTACTCACCACATGTGAGTCAGATTAGCCACATATCCATAAATAATACAAATAGTAAAATCTAAAATATAAAGTTACATAAAAATATAATATGGTAAAGTGGTGACATCCCGACGTGATATCGACGTGATCTACAAACCGACGTGATATCTACGTGATCTACATATTTACGTGATCTACAATTCGTCGTGATCAAGAAATCTGCGCAATCTACGACGTCGTGTTCTACAATCAGCGTCAGACTCAATTACACGAGCGTCCTGCCAGCAATTATCAAGACCACGATGTCACACAACGACAGCGACTACGCAGCCCAGAGCCCATCACCTGCTGAAGCACAGGCGGCCACAGCTACACTCGCCCTGATGTCAAGAATTCCGGAGTTCTGGCGACAGCAGCCGCGACTCTGGTTTCATCAGTTCAACGCCATCGTGGACATACAAAAGGTTAGTGACCTCCACAAAAGTCAAATATTAATATCTAAGTTGGGTAGAGACGAATTGAGCGATATTAGCGACATTCTCGAAAATATGCCAACTGTAAATATATTTAAAACTATAAAAGATAGATTAATATATGTTTATCAGGAATCCGAGTCCCGTCAACTAAACAAATTACTAAACGAATTAGAGCTCGGAGACCAAAAACCTACTCAATTACTTAGACGCATGCGGGAACTTAATAACAATCGCATCGCAGATGACACACTTAAAATTTTATTCATAAGTCATCTGCCAAACTCAATGCAGCCAAAACTAACCGCGTGCGACACAGACAAAATTAGTTTAAATAACCTCGCGATAATGGCAGATAAAATATTAGAAAATACTAATTGCCCATTTACAACGGCCCCTATTAATGAAAAACATATATCTACAGTAAATTCTTCTGATGTTTCGGCGAAATTAAATAGCTTACAATCAGAAGTTAAATACATTTTAGATAAGATAACTAACAAAGGCCACCAATCGCGAGACCATAGCCAAAAATGCCACCCTATTCAAAATAACTATAAATCGCGCACCAAAAATAAAAGTAATCATAGGGATTTTGCTGATCAAACTTTAAAACCCGGCGATCCAAACTACATGTGCTATTATCATTACACTTACTTAACAAATGCGCGCAAATGTGGCGATACCAAATATTGCAGTAGTTATAATATTAAAAATAACCCTGCAAACATGACTTCGACACCGGCAGACATAAATGTTGCTGAGGTCGATAAGTCATATAGATTATGCGTTAGTGATAAAATTACAGGTACTCAATTTTTAATAGACACAGGCGCTGATGTTTCCGTTCTAGCCGCGAAAAAGCGAACAGGAACGTCAGATTATACCCTGTATGCAGCTAACGGTACCCAAATTACTACATATGGTAAAAAAACCATTACCATTGATTTAGGTTTACGTCGCCCTTTTCAATGGACATTTATATTAGCCGACGTCTCTAAATCTATTATCGGTGCAGATTTTCTCGCCGCTAACAAATTAATGGTCGATTTACATGCAAAAAAACTAGTCGACAAAGTAACTTCATTTTCGCGTCAAATAAATGTTCTTCAAACTAGTGAACCGACTGTTCGTTCTATAAACGAGAACGACGAATATCACGCTATTTTAAAAAAGTTTCCGAACATCACTAAAATGGAAAATTTCTTATCAGAACCTAAGCATGACGTGAAACATCACATTTATACTACTGGACCTCCGGTACACGAGAAGGCACGCCCACTTAATCCACAGAAATACAAAGCAGTCAAAGCTGAATTCGAAAGAATGGTGCAATTAGGTATTTGTAGGCCCTCAAATAGCCCATGGGCTAACCCTCTCGTATGTGTAACTAAAAAAGGAGAACAAGAAATAAGACCCTGCGGTGATTATCGCAGGCTTAACGCACAAACAACTCCTGATCGCTACCCTTTACCTAGACTATTAGATTTCACTTATATGTTAAAAGGAAAAACTATATTTTCAAAAATAGATGTAAGAAAAGCCTATTTTAATATACCGATGGCCGAAGAAGATATTCCTAAAACTGCCGTCATAACACCGTTCGGTTTGTTCGAATTTACTCGGATGAACTTTGGTTTACGTAACGCAGCTCAGGATTTCCAAAGATTTGTAAATAACGCCCTCAAAGGCTTAGATTTCGCATTCCCATATTTAGATGATATTATTATAGGTTCAGAATCAAAATCACAACACTTAGTGCACCTAGAACAAGTCCTAGAGAGACTAAATAATTATGGTCTCACAATTAATTTACAAAAATGCGAATTCGGTAAACCCGAACTAGATTTCTTAGGCTATCACATTACTCCTGAAGGTATTATACCCAGCAATAAAAAAGTTCAGGCTATAATTAATTATCCTCAACCAAATAATATCGAGGAATTACGACGTTTCTTAGGAATGATTAACTTTTATAGAAATAGCATTCCGAACGCCGCGCAAATACAGGCACCATTAAACGCGTACATACACAATTCTAAAAAACGCGATAAGACAAAAATAATATGGACTGAAGAAGCATTAAAAGCTTTCAGCCAGTGTAAAGAAAGTTTAAGTGCCGCTACTTTATTATCACACCCTGATCCCTCCGCACCACTAATTTTAATGACGGACGCTTCAGGTAGTTGCGTAGGCGCAGCATTAAACCAACAAATAAATGGTAAATTACAACTACTTAGTTTTTACTCTAAAAAATTAACTGAAACACAGTCTAGATATAGCACCTATGATAGAGAACTCCTAGCAATATATATGTCAATTAAGCACTTTAGGTATATTATAGAAGGTAGAGAATTAGTAGTTTTAACAGATCATAAACCCTTAACATACGCACTAACAAAAAAAGTTTCTCCATCAGATTCCCCTAGACGATTAAGACAATTAGATTTTATTTCTCAGTTCTGCGATAAGATACAATACATAGAGGGCAATAAAAATAGCGCAGCTGATGCTTTATCTAGGGTAGAAGAAATAACAATGCCATCATTCATAGACTACCAGGAACTGGCTGAGTCTCAACAAAACGACTCGGAATTGCAGAATCTTAGGCAACAAGATAACCTTCAATTTAAACTCATAACTATGCCGGATTCTGATATTAAAATTACTTGCGAGACATCAACCGATAACGTCCGCCCATACTTACCTCTACACTTCCGAGATATAGCTATTAAAATACTACATGAAGTCAGTCATCCTGGAGTAGCAGCTACTAGACGTTTAGTTAAATCTAGATACTTTTGGCCTAGTATGAATATAGATGTAAAAAATTTCGTTAAAAATTGTATTGCTTGCCAAAAATGTAAAATACAACGTCATACTATCACTCCATTAGGCGAATTTGACAAAGCTTCTCGTTTCGATCATGTGCATATCGATATAATAGGCCCACTACCGTCCTCAGACGATTATAGATATTGCGTAACAATTATAGATAGAGTTACGAAATGGCCTGAAGTAATACCTACTAAGGACATAACGGCTGAAACTGTTGCTAAAGCCTTTCTAGAAAATTGGATAGCTCGTTACGGCTGTCCAAAACGGATTACTTCAGACCAGGGTCGTCAATTCGAGTCTGATTTATTTATACAATTATTGAATAGGCTCGGTATCGAACGCATTCGCACTACAGCTTATAATCCAAAGGCAAACGGCATGGTCGAACGATTTCATCGTACACTTAAGGCAGCAATTATGGCCAAATGTACTAATGATAACACAAAATGGGCTCAACAATTACCATTAGTACTTTTAGGTTTACGTACAGCTATTAAGTTAGATTTAGATTATAGCCCAGCTCAATTACTGTACGGTACTAATCTTAGGTTACCAGGCGATCTATTCACAATAAACCCTAAGACATCTGTAAATACTAGAGAATATATAACAAATCTAGCTCAAACCCTTTCATCCATCCCATACACTGGACAGTCGAGCCATCACAATAAAGGCGACAAAGTTTTTATTCATAGGGACTTAAACAATGCTACACATGTGTTCGTTAGAAATGAAACTCATAAATCGCTTGTTCCTCCCTATGAAGGCCCATATAAAGTCCTAAAAAGAAACCCAAAATTCTATACCATAGAAATAAACAATAAGCCTGTCATAATATCGCTCGACCGTCTCAAAACAGCTTATTTATTAATGGATGACAACGTGTTGGTCACAAAACCTACAAAAACGCCAACACCAGTACCACCGGCACCAGATATCATATCTGCAAAGAACGACACCCCACAGACGCAACCAACAATAACCCGTTCCGGGCGCACCGTAAAAAAGGTGGTAAAATTCAACTTATGATACACGTGTCCATACTTCACCGATTAGAAGATGCAACAGCCCGCCTTCTAACGGCAACATGAAAGGACCACGTGTTGCATATACAGCAAGCGTCATCATTACTTCGTGTCTATTGTGCAGTGACTAGTGATAACAAAGTGAATTAAAGTGCCGGTATACAAAGACAATATTTTAGCAATTTATCAAAATTAATTAAGTAATATATAAGTCTATATTGTAAACTTTAAATTTTTCATGTACTAACTACTAACCTAGATATAGACAACTACTTATTGTTACTAACAAGGTACTAACTATAAATGTTTAATTTTAAGCCACATGTAATATGCTCCTCCAATATTTTTGTATAAATTTAAAATTAATTATTTTGTCCGAAATTCCTATATCATGTAAATAATTATGTACAAAGGACGATTACCTATAATTTTAAATTTCTAGCTTTTTCTAAGGGTGGAGGATTGTGGCGTTCCGTGGCATTCCCACGGGATTTAACGGCACCTTTACTTTGCGAAGGCATCATAAAGTAATTAACAAAATGCACAATGCCTTCGCAACAAAGGACCGACAACTTATACAACTTATTTACAACCGGCAACTTACTTTATGATTATTGCCGAACGGAATTCCAAATAATTTGTACAACCATTTTTTATGAAAATGTTCCGTTACAACTGTTAACGTTTAACTTAAAACATCTATTAAAAGACAGTCTGATTTTACTCACTAAACAGTGAACACGCTTTTCATTTACCAGCCCTTCTGGTATAAACCTACCAAGTACTCGTCCGAACATAGTAGGTACAGTATTTCGGTCAATCAGTTAATTTAATGGTGACCCTTATATTACTCACCACATGTGAGTCAGATTAGCCACATATCCATAAATAATACAAATAGTAAAATCTAAAATATAAAGTTACATAAAAATATAATATGGAAATATAAAGTTACATAAAAATATAATATGGTAAACTACCTAATGCTAAGAGCATTTAAGTATCTACCTATTGTTTCAAACCATTTCAAACTAAGAAACCGCGCGCGACAGGCTAGCGCGATTGGTTCCCTCAGTCACTTTGAGCATATTACTTTGAGATTAGGTTTAGGTACCTACCACGTTAAATTATATCTAAGTGTGTTACCTATATGGTAGGTAAATAGATCCCGCTTCAGCAGACTGCACCTTTTGTATGTAAGGATAGCTGCCATCCGTCCGGACCGGATTTGTCCTAGTTTGGGGTTTTTAAAAAGTTTTCAGGTAAACACTTTTTTAGGGTTCCCTACCTCAAAAGGCATAAACGGAACCCTTATAAAATAAAAAAAACAATCAAAAATATTTATTTTCCATCAACAAATTCAGATCTTTCATAATTTTAGGTCAACGGTAAGTAGGTACCCCGTTGGTTTTGATTGCTGTCTGTTCAAGCATACATGAACATACTATCGCGATGCTGAGTTGCAATCAGCGGACAGTGACCGGCCAAAAATGCATACGTGCAACGACATCATTATTTTTAGTTTAACACTACAATATACTTTATAGATTTAGACACACACATGTAAAATAAATTAGTATAAGTACTTTGTAAATTTGTAAATAAATTCTCTTTGGTATTCAGACAATCGTCGTGTATTATTGTCTGGGATCTTCACGGATCCATACCTCCTACTACGGCTAAGACACCTTTCGCCGTCAGTTTACTGATCAGTCTTGTGAGTCTGCTTGACTGGTGGTAGGAAAATCCTGTCCAGTGCACATTGCACCCCGTGCACTAACCCTATATTCCTTCCCACTTTCCGTCTAATACCTTAGGTCTCACGGTATTAGACTTCCCGCACTATTTATATACGTATATATTCTTAGTTTATGAATAGGGCTAGGGTGTTAGGTGTTAGGTGCTAGGGTTGTTTGTTAGTTACAGTCATCCCTTTAGTTATAGTTTCATGTACAGTTAGCTAGCTATTACAGCACAGAACACTACTACGCAGTGACACTTTTATTCACACCACACATACTCAACAGTCACCCTAATAAATAGCTAGTTGATTGTACATTATGGTCCTTCGAGTAATTTGAACTATTAAATAACGCGGTCCACCCCTGTCCCCCCTAGGGCTTAAAAAACAAATAACTGACAGACACGTCTTGAGTGTAGCAGGCTGGTGTAACCCCAAAAAGCATCAGTTTGTTGCATTTTGAGACAAGACATAGTATTTATCCGTATCCTATAGACATCCCTTGTCGGTAGCAGATCGGTGAACTGGCCTTCCACAAGCGGATCTCACCAGTTCATTGAGAAGTTGCATATACCGAGCCGAGGGTGTAGGTGCGGTGAGTACTGACGATAGGGTAGCTATTAGGAGTAGGATAGGGACGCTCAAGACAGAAGAAAGAAATCACAAGAAAGAAGACCCAAGTCATTACAATGGACATAGAGACAATGAATGAACTTATTAGAAGCCAGGAATCAGACTACACCGAGCTAAGAAAGTTATGGGATAACATCAGAAAAGACTCAGCGTACAGGAAGACGAAAAAATACATTGAAGAAAGAAAACAAAGACTGGATACCGTGTACCAAAGAGCATACAAAACCGACAGACTATTAAAAGAGCAAGAAGTGCTAACGACTCACAAATATATGACATTAAATTATTTCGAGACAGCAATAAAGAATACCTATGACGCAGCCATGACACACCTACAACAATGTGAAGAAAAATTAGATAAAATAATAGGTATTATAGACATAGACATGACGGGTTTAGGCGATGAAACGAGTACCGATCATTCGCCAAAAATATTTATTCAAAAATATAGATTAACCCAGATTAAGAAGAAGCTGACGACAGCATTGACCGCCATACAGGAAGAAAAACCTGCGTGGTATTTACAATCCTTGATTAAGAGCCTTGAAAAACAATGGCAAGAAATCAACGACAATCATATGCAGTTATTAGCAGAAGAAAGTACACTCGACGATGATTATTTTACAACAGACAGATTTTCCCAAGAAGAGGAAAATTATGACACTATTATGGAAAAGTTACAGGAAAAACTTTATGAAAACAACCTTAAGACTCATAATGTAAATAAGACGCAATCATCAAAACTGCCTAGAATCAATATACCCATATTTACAGGAAGTTACGAGTCCTGGAACTCATTTTATGATTTATTCATAAAAATTATTGACGAAGACAGTACAATTTCTACCACAGAAAAAATGCAATACCTAAAAACACATGTACGAGGTGACGCAGAAAAGTTAATTAAACATTTGACCGTTAACGAGGTGAACTATAACGCTGCGCTTGCATTATTGGTACATCGCTACAAAGATGAGCGAATAATCGCACAGAAATTCATTGACAAACTATTAGACCTCCCGAAAATATCAACACCTAATGCAGTGATGTTACGCAATATGCACGACACGATAAACGAGAGTTTAGAGGCACTAAAAAATCAAAAAATTGACATTACGTCATGGGACCCCATTTTAATACGATTAGTTAGTCGAAAATGGGACCAAGACACTAACATCAAATATGAAGACCAATTAGAAGAGCCAAATAAATTAGATCAATTTTCAAAAATGATGAAATTCCTAGAAAAACGCTTCAAAAGTTTAGAGTCCAGTAAACCTACGTCATCAACTCAACAAAATTACATACCGCCAAAATTTAAAACTCCAGAATTACCAGCTACTTGGCAAGACAAAAAAGGACTATGTTGGTATTGCCAAAAGGAACATAATATTCAACAGTGCCAATCATTTAAATCATTAAACGTAAATAAACGCATTAAAAAAGTGCAAGATAAGCATATGTGCCAGATATGCCTAATGCATGACGTCAAAACCGAGTGTCGCAGCCAAAAATACAGTAAATGCGAAATCTGCCATAAGGCTCACTCCACACTGTTACACAGAAATTATAATGAGTTTTTAGCCTCAAAGTCACCAGTACAAAACGATTATAATAAAAATCAAAACTATAACGCTACACCAGAGTCATCAAAAAATAAGTCGCAGAAACCGCAACAAAAATATAATCAAGTTTTTAAGGCGTCGTCACATGTATCAGAAATAAATAAAACTCAAAAGACTATCCTTCTAGCCACTGCCTTAGTACAGGCAACAGCATTCGACGGCACGCCTCAACTACTACGAGTACTATGCGACCAGGGGTCAGAGGTCTCCCTGTGTACCGAGGAAGTAGCTCAGCTATTAAGACACCCCAGACGAAAAATAAGAGCCGAAATTAAGGGTATTGCAGACAAAGAACCGAAAACTTCCAACTATATGATTGACGTCACACTAAAACCGCGCTTTCCTAGTGCGTATAAATTGTATACTTCGCTTATCGTATTACCTAAATTGACCGGTGAACTGCCGAACCAAGACTTACCAAGAATTCAAAATAAGACGCTGGACAACATAATAATTGCCGACCCGACATATTACAAGAGAGGTCCCATAGATATTATCTTGGGAGCTGAAGCTTACAGTAAACTACTTTTACAAGGTTTCGAAAAATTGCAAGACGGCATAATTGCTCAAAATACCGAATTAGGATGGATTTTGAGTGGACTAAGCTCGACTGAAAACTGTAACGGAATGAAAGTTATAAGTTTAATTACACGCGCTGACGAGATGCAGTTGACAAAATACTGGGAATTAGAAGAAGTTTCCGACACTGACGAGATGAAAAAAGAAGACAAAATTTGTGAAGAATTTTATAGACAGACGACTCAGAGAAACACAGACGGAACCTACGTAGTAAGGCTTCCTTTTAAAGACCCCACCCTGGAATACGGGAATACGCGCCAAAAAGCAGCCGCAAGACTCTTTCAACTGGAAAGAAAACTAAAGAAAAACGACGATTTGAGACAAAAATACAATGACTTTATGTATGAATATTTAAATATGGGCCATATGAGACAAGTAAATAAGGACTATATTGACGGAAAATATTACATTCCACACCAAGCGGTAATACGAGAAGACTCATTGACGACAAAGCTACGTTGTGTTTTCGATGCGAGCAGTAAGTCAAGCACAAATGTAAGCCTTAATGACAACCTATATAAAGGCCCTCGTTTACAACAAGACATGTCGACTATCTTACTACGATGGCGCAAACATAAAATTGCATTTATGGCGGACATAGAGAAAATGTACCGTTTCATAAAAATTCATGAAGATGACTTTCCCTACCAAAGAATTTTATGGAGATTCTCACAAACAGAACCAATAGAGGAGTATGAGTTAACTACCGTAACTTACGGCACTACAGCAGCGCCCTACTTAGCCATAAAGACATTACAGCAGTTGGCAAAAGATGAAGGACAAAACTACCCCATAGCCAGCAAAATAACGTTACAAGATTTCTACGTAGACGATATTTTATCAGGAGAAAAGGACATTGAACAAGCAAAAATATTACAATCACAGTTAATCCAATTATTACGGACCGGAGGGTTCAACTTAAGGAAGTGGTCGTCAAATAGCCCAGAGTTACTAAACAATGTCCCGGAAGAAAATAAACAAGATGACATGCTAAAATTACCTCTAGACGAGACAAGAAAATCATTAGGTGTGCTATGGTCACCAATTGAGGATACCTTTACCTTCAAAGTCACAGTAACAACCAGCGAAAAACCCACAAAAAGATTCATTTTATCAGAAATCGCCAAAACTTTTGACCCTTTAGGCTGGCTGCAACCCATTACAGTTACAATGAAATTACTCATGCAAGAGCTCTGGATTAGCGAAATAGGCTGGAATGACGTAGTTCCGGATGACATAAGAAAGAAATGGGAGGAAATACAAACTCAATTAAAATGTATAGAAAATATAAAAATACCTAGATGGTGTTTTTACAGTGGAACAAAGATCGAATTACACGGTTTCGGAGATGCTTCAGAAAAAGCATACGGAGCGGTTGTATACTGTCGAGTCAAAGTGAATGACACATATCACGTGACCTTATTACAAGCCAAATCTAAAGTGGCACCTAAAAAGCACAAGACAACTTTACCCCGGCTCGAATTATGCGCAGCTCTACTAGTGACAAAATTATTAGACAAAGTTAAAAAAGCAATTGACTGTGAAGAAACGACGCTATACGCCTGGACAGACTCCATGATTACTCTGGGATGGATACGAGGAGAAGCCGATAGATGGCAGACATTCATAGCAAACAGAGTGTCCGAAATTCAAAAAACACTACCTACAGCCCAGTGGAATTATGTAGAATCCGCTGAAAACCCAGCTGACATTATCTCGAGAGGGATAACACCCAGTAAACTGCAGAGTCAGGAAATCTGGTGGACTGGACCAAAATGGTTACAATCGGAAAAAATTAAGATAACTAAGACTATACCAGAACCAGAAGATGAAATTAAGCGTTGCCATCAGACGACAGTGGAAATAAAAATGGAAAATGACCTTTTCACGAGATTTTCTAGTTTTGAAAAAATGGCACGTGTATTAACCTTCTGCTTACGATTTATACGACGACAAAAAACAACAAAAACATTGAGTTTAGAAGAAATAAGAAGAACAGAGAAAAATATTATACTACAAGTTCAAAAAGACACATTTGAAGAAGAATACAGGATGTTACAAAAGGGACAAACCATAAGAAAAAGAATTAAACTATCCAGCTTAGACCCATTCAGTGACGAAGACGGCTTAATAAGAGTAGGCGGCAGACTACAACACTCTCAGCTACCAATAAACTCAGACATAGAAACAAACGAACACGAAACGCCTGTTCAAACCAACATAGCAAGACTAGAGAGACGTATAAAAACCAAACGTAATCGGAAACAATTGACAGGCAAACTGAATTATTGGTTTATCGTTTTATTAACACTATTACATGTTTGTACAGCGGCAGCGGCAACATATACAATAAAAAATTTGGAACCAGGACTCTATATAGAACAGATGGGAAATGCCACAATTGACCGAGGAACATTTAGGATTGAGACATTGTATAAAAGAGATAAATTAAACAAAGACTTAGAGCAAGTAATAAAGGTATCTAAAACATTTAAAACACTATGTGATAGTGTCATACAAGTTGAAAGTCAAACACATTGCAGTCAATTTTATCATCACTTAATAGAAGAAAAAGAAAAATTTAAGAAAACACATGAATATCTGTCACAAATTAACCATACGAAGAAGAAACGAGGACTCTTAGGACAAGTGATGACGTCAATATTTGGCGTAAATGATAAAGTATACACCGACCTGCATTCATTACAACAAAACCAACAGAAACTCATTGACGCAGCGAATCACCAGACTAAATTTATGATTACGACAGTATCAGCATTAAATCAAACAGAGGAAAGAATACAAGCCAAACTGGAGAGATTTAGAACTAAACTCAATCAAGTTTTAAACTATGTTAATGAGAATAATGTATGGTATAAAGCGATAGACGGAAACCACATTAAAATTCAAGTAATACAATCCTACCAACTAGCATATAATTACATTGCCGAAATAATAGACTACTACTCAGGACTAATGGCAATATACTTATCAAGAGCTACAGTATACAGTATACTTAGTCCAAAGAATGTAGATAACATCATTTCAACAGCAAACAGCAAGCTACCATCAAATATAAACATCAGACAAACTCAATTAATTGATACTAGAATAACAGAAAATGAGACCCATATTAGAGTATTGGCTTATTTCCCAATTGCAGAGAAGGCAAAATATACCTTACTATACATCACGCCAATTCCAAAGAAAAACCAAGATGGGTCCTTCCAAAGTTTATATAGTCAACATCCTATTATTGGTATCGACTACAACAATGAACTTTACTTTAAGTTGACTCACGATGAATTTAAAAGCTGTTTGCATAGATACAACAACTTCATCTGCTTTCCTGTGGCGGTGAAGAACATGCAATTAGACTCAAATTGCATTGTTAGAGCTATCACTAAAATTGAGAATAATACAGAATGTCCTACTCAAAATTACAACATTACGACTAACACAATATGGAAACAACTACAGATGGCAAACACCTGGTTATTCTTGACTAACAAAATAGAGACTGTGTCCATTGTTTGTGACGGGCAGAGAGAGGAGATCTCTATACACGACATAGGAGTTATACAAGTCTCTGAAAATTGTATGATTAAGACGAGAACTACAATATTAGCTGCGAAACGAACGACTTCACTTACTGTTTTAGCGTCATATAATAAAAATTTAGACTTAAAGTTAGATAGTATTAGACCCTTAGTTAGTCATAGTAAAGACATTTCTATAGAACAGGTTTTAGATAGTTCTAAGGATATTTTTAATCACATAGTAGACAAAGAGAAAAACTTACAGACAACCCTAGACAACACTGTTTGGAGTAGCATAACTACCCAGACATATATAGTGAGTTTTAGTTCAATTTTAGTATGTATAATATTAGGTTTATTAATATATTGTTTCGGTTCACAGATAACTGGACGACTACGACGTGTGATGGCACCCAGACGAGGAGTAGTGGAGCCATCCAGCACACCGACCAGCGAGCGCGCGCGGCCCTCGAGCAGCCGCCCGAGCGTCGCTCCGCCCCCGCACCCGCCCGCCCTGTACGCGCGGCCGGCCCCACGCAAGCAGAAGCCTGCACCAGAACTTTACGAGCTGAAGACGTTCCCTTCCTGAGAGGCGCCAAAATGTTCAAGCATACATGAACATACTATCGCGATGCTGAGTTGCAATCAGCGGACAGTGACCGGCCAAAAATGCATACGTGCAACGACATCATTATTTTTAGTTTAACACTACAATATACTTTATAGATTTAGACACACACATGTAAAATAAATTAGTATAAGTACTTTGTAAATTTGTAAATAAATTCTCTTTGGTATTCAGACAATCGTCGTGTATTATTGTCTGGGATCTTCACGGATCCATACCTCCTACTACGGCTAAGACACCTTTCGCCGTCAGTTTACTGATCAGTCTTGTGAGTCTGCTTGACTGGTGGTAGGAAAATCCTGTCCAGTGCACATTGCACCCCGTGCACTAACCCTATATTCCTTCCCACTTTCCGTCTAATACCTTAGGTCTCACGGTATTAGACTTCCCGCACTATTTATATACGTATATATTCTTAGTTTATGAATAGGGCTAGGGTGTTAGGTGTTAGGTGCTAGGGTTGTTTGTTAGTTACAGTCATCCCTTTAGTTATAGTTTCATGTACAGTTAGCTAGCTATTACAGCACAGAACACTACTACGCAGTGACACTTTTATTCACACCACACATACTCAACAGTCACCCTAATAAATAGCTAGTTGATTGTACACTGCCTGAAATTGCAAAATATGCGAAAATTCGCAGCATTTACGGTAATGTCTCTTAATCGCGTTGACGTATAATTTTGATTATTTTTTTTGCTGAAAGAGACCGTGTATTGTATCCGAGTAGGTATTCGATATTAATTTCAACTTGATGATACGCGTTTCTGAGAAAAATAAGTTTGACAGACAGACGACAACAAAGTGATCTTGTGAAGGTTCCGTTTTAGCCTTTTGAGGAACGGAACCCTAAAAAGCCTCCATGGGACGCCTGGCAAGGGCCTTGCTGATAGTAGACTATTGCATTGCAGCATAGGTATTACTCGGTACTATAGATACCTACCTATTGTGCCATAGCAAGGTTGAATATTTAAGATCATATCATTCTGTATGTGAGTGATGTTTATTGTCGCAGTCGCAGCATTCGACAGCCTGCGTGTGGGACGAGGCGCCGCGCCGCGACGAGTCCGGGCGGCGCCGCGCCGGGCGTCGCATCGAGCGCTAATCGATATTCCGGCGACGACAAGCGCGAACCGAACGCGCTCGCGGCCGCTGTCTATTCCTAACAAACAGTAATAGGTACTATCTAATTACACTAATGTATACAATTATAATAACAGTAGGTAATTTAATTACACTATCATTAGTATTTTACACTTCTGGTCTCTACACCTACACCTATGGACTATTGATAGGCAAACACCTATCCATATAGTAAAGGTAACGTGAAATACGGTCCCATCTGGAAGAAAGCATGAAACATAGCATGAATGTATGTAGCTTTCACATAAGTATTTTAATATTGATATGGAAACACGTCGAGAAATGAATGTTTCCCCTTTTTTATGAAAACGGTAAAAGCTACGCAAAAACCATTAATTCTTCCTTGCCATTGGATGTATGTTGAAAGGACTTCGGATGGATAGCTTTTGACTTCTAATATCCATTGTAGTGGTCCGAGACTTGGTGTCGAGGGAGGAGTGCACCCCCCCACCCCCCCTAAATCCGCTACTGACTCCAGCCAGCCTATTCTGTTGAAATATTACATCGTGTCTGGTATCGTTTTCGTACTTCTCGTATTAATCAAGGACCAGAGATTGTCTTTTCAAAGCACATTCAAAGTGCTTCAAGATTTTATAACACAGGATAAATCTGAGTAAAATAAATTGTAATAGTAAGCATGTATATTCTAATTTATACAAAATATATATTTTAGGTAACATGCTAAACTTACATTCCAAAAAATGGTAACAACTATCTTGGTAATGTTAATGGAGTGGTTTGCCATTGCCTTCTTAATTTCACACACTAGCTGATAACCATCAACTAAAGTGCAAGTTTCCTCACAATGTTTTCCTTCACCTGAAGCAAGTGGTGGTTGATGAAAACTACCATGTCAGATTTTGAATACAAACTTTTACAGTCATAGACCGTGCCTCGTCCACCATCGCTTAATGTAATAGAGCCAACAAAACAAACATATAAGCAACAAATGAAATCTGTGTGATTAATATGTTGGCACATGTTGGGTACACTTTCAAAAATCTGTAATGTAACTGTTTAGCCAGGTTTTATAGAAAATCAATTGATTTAAGTAGGTATGTCAAGATTATTAAGATTTATTCTGTTTAGTGTCGCTACACTAGAACGATTTCATGGATTTTGAATTAATATGAGGCAAGGGTAAATAAAAGAATTAAAGATGATTCAACAAACTTAATGTATTTACATCTAAATAAATCACAAAATTAAAGGAGCATTTTGATCACCTAACACCTCGGGCTCACTTTATTTCTTCTTCTTGGAGACCCTCAAACTTGCTGTTGTAGTAAGGGATATTTGTTACGAACACCTTCCAGTCAGTGAAGTAGAGCAGGGTCACGAAGGCAGTGCCACCGAATCCAATGGCAGTAGTTGTGAACGCCGCAGCAATTTCAAGGTGCTTTTTTCCAAGACGGCCCAACATTTTGTTTTCTCACTAAAAGATATGCCGTAAATCTTGATTACCTATTACGTAAATCCTTAGAGAGAAGACCAGACCAGAGAAGGCTTGGAAGATTACCTAACCAACCTATTTTTGACAATATGTTTGAGAATGACATCTGAATTTGACCTGACAGTGCCAGCCAAATCGTTTTTTTTTTTTGGTTTCTTTATCCGTGAGGAAAGGCAAAGAGACAGTGCCAAATCGATGACAACGACAAACAATTTTAAAAGATGGACAAAGTTCCCGTGAACCGTGTGTGTGCATGTACTAATCTGCGCGAGCACGACTCACTCTATCGCATCAAATCGCATAGGCGGGTGTTACACGCTCTATCTCGTATCAGTCTGGTTCATCAGTCTGATGATGCTGAACGGGTAACCCACTGGCGGATGTTACACGCTCAATCTGGGGGCCGATTCCACTAATTACAAACGTCGATAGCGTGTCTCAATGAGCGATTTTTCTGACAGCTAAATTAAGAAAAAAAAATCAGTATAAAAAAGTCTCAACAGCGTATTATTGAAAGATGAGTCGTAATAATGACTGTACCTATATTGTGCGCTTTTTATTGTCAGCCAGAGGCAGAAAAAAAATCACATAACAGTTTGACAGTTGCACAAATCACAATATTGATACTTTTTAGATGTTTTTTTATTAGGTTTTTTTTAAAAATCCCAATACCAGTTGAACGCTCGAGTTTCCAGCTCAAGTGTCGAAGCGTCCGTAATAATTTTTCATTGTAGGTAGGTTGATAAGTATATTTAATAAATCATTTATTATTTTACCCTCCATATAATTTATGTTGACTGTTAGAATATTGTGACAGTAACTTTTTGCAAGCAGAGTTTATTAGCATTAGTAAGTTTCAGAATAGTTAATACCATATTGCGTATTTCCTATTAGTTATTATTACGTATTCGCTATTATTGTATTTGCAATGTCGAGTACCTATTTCTCATAATATAGAAAATTATAGTGATATTATTAGAAAAAAAAAATATAGTTATTTTACTCTACAGTTCGCTCCGCGTAAATAATATGTATATTTATACCAAATTGTAGATTTATAGTAGCAAAATAGTCTCTGAGCAAAGCCTAGGACAGACGGACAGATGAACGGACAGACAGACTGACAGACATGACGAAACTATAAGGGTTTCTTGTTTACTTCGGAACCCTAAAAAGGAAAGATTTTTGTGTTTGCGTGTTTGTTTGTAATGAATAAACTCAAAAACCACTTATTTGATCGATTTCAAAAGTTCTTTCACTATAAGAATGCTACGTTTCCCCTGAGTAACATAAGCTTTAATTTATGTGGACGAAGTCACAGGAAAACAGTCACAAACACTCTTTAAAATTACTCGCTTGAAGCTCGCGCTTAAGCTCAAATCGAGCGTCGAAGCGTCGAGTTTGGACGCTCAAGCGTTCTAAAACGCTCAAGCGCCGAGTCAAGCTTAAACTGCTCGAGCGCCGACTCAAGCGTTTGCAAACTGCTCGAGCACCGACTAGAGCGTTTTTACAACACTGCTATTATTATAGCAAAACTAGCTTTTTTCGATTGACGATTTTTTGGTTCACGTGTTATCAGTGTTGGAGGTTCAATTTTAATAGAACTTTGGTCTACGGTTTTTTAATTTAATGAAAAAGAATAAGATTTGGACAGGTGTCAGAGAGTATAAAAAAATATGTTTTGTCGAACGAAGCTCGAAATTTTTATTACGCGATTTTATTTTATAGTAATATTTTTTAATATAAATTGTGAGGTATAGATTAAGTACCTATACTACCTATTTAACCTTCTATAACTAATTGTATACTCTTTGTACCATTTACATTATATAGTCAGATATTTCGTCAAATATAGACAGTATTATTCAAGCATTTACTAGTTTCACTTATCCACCAACGTCACACCTTACAAATACCTACATATTTTATAAATTTTTATCAGGCCCTATCGGGTCATGGGCTCCCAGCAATTTTAATGCAAATAAATAAAAAATTGATTTGATATTTGATGCATTGCACATCAAGAGGGGAAGAATGTGATGATGTGCAACAAATTTCGATGAAATATAAAAGAAAACGGAAAGGAAAATGGAAAGATGGAATATTAATAATGGCTTATGGGAAATTTTGAAGAATAGAGAGTGCAGTTTTTGGATAAAGAGATTGTTGAGCGGAGAAGAGGTATTTTTGAAGATAAGTAGAGGAGCTTTTATATTATGAAGAAGTTGCTGCTAAATAGAGCAGTGTCGAGTTTTATATGAAAGTGGAGTGAAGTTTTTGATATTGAAGAAGGTTTTGAAGAGAATTGTGGAGTTTAAGATAATGAAGAAGTTGGTTAGAGAATGATGAAGTTGCTGAGCGTTGCAGAGAAATAATGGATTTGGATAGGTGTCAGAGAGTTTAAAAATAGAGGGATCATCAAAAGTTTAATAATTTAAAAAGTGCTAGTTTTTTTAAATATAAATATACATTGGTAATGCAATAAAAACATCATGATGTAGAGCATAGTTGCATATTTTATTAATATTTTATCAATCAGGAAGGGTGGCGTTTTTAGCGGTGACTGATGGATATTCAGACTGAGCGTGTAACCATCAGTTTCCCATCAGTCTATACGTGACCAGACTGAAGGACCAGACTGACATGAGACTGTGCGTAGTGTGCGTGTGACACCCGCCATAGACATAGAAAATAAAAAACCGGCCAAGTGCGAGTTTGACTCGCTTTTGGCTGGTATTTTTCTCTTTGTCCACGACCTGTCCCCAACACCACGCACGCGGCAGCACGCACGACACGCCGACACGTGATTTTATAAAGCGCACATTCTCGCACATCAGATCGCGGACAAATAAAAAAAAAAACTGTTGTTTTGAAACATTTGACACCTCGTTTGACACATGGGTTTGACTTTGACATATTCTCAGTTTAGTAGGTACCTATTTGTTTGTTTTGTTATTGTTATGTATGGTCAGTTAATCAGTTTCTCCATAATTAAAACTATTGAATTAATATCGAGTAAACTCATACGCAGTGTGTATTAAAGTCAAAACTGCAAAGCACAATATATTGTTAATTATATTATTAAGAAAGGGAAACGCTTGAAATCAGGACGGCGGCGGAGAGTGGCTCTGAGGCCGAGGGGCGCCAGGTCCCGGACACAATGTGGGACTCCTCGGCGTTCCTGGGCGTCCTGACCCCGAAGTTCTATGTGGCGTTGACCGGCACCTCTTCGCTGATCTCGGGTCTGATTTTGATCTTCGAGTGGTGGTACTTCCGGAAATATGGGACGTCGTTTATCGAGCAAGTGTCGCTGACGCACCTCGGTCCGTGGCTGGGCGGCGGCGGCGCGGCGGAGCCCGAGCCCGCGGGAGAGTGCAAGGTGTGGCGCAACCCCATGGCGCTCCTGCGCGGCGCGGAGTACGGGCGGCTGTGGAGTATGGCGCGCCGAGCTCCTCTGACCTATTATGATATGAATCTGTCCGCGCAGGAACATCAGGCCTGGTTCTCGTGTGGAGCTGAGGTTAGTCACTTGGTGTGCCAGCTGATTTATATATTAAGTTCCATCTACATTGTTATATAAATTGGTAGCACCTAAAAGTACTTAAATTATAGTAACCATCTACACTATTCTAACCAGTTGAGCTAAAAGTGAAAATTATCTTACAACTAGTTTTTCAGTATATAGTTACGTCGAGAAATTTACTAATGAATATGCAACTAGGATTAGGATAGTGTACCTAAGTTTGTTAAATCTAATAGTAATAATCAGAGATAAATATTTATTTACATAGCACATACCTATATACAACAAACAAGTTAGTTCTCACTAGTACAGTTCTTACTACACATCACAATCACAAGAACATGTTTTGGTGATGTCATTTCATCAAATCTGCTACAGATTTAAGACTTTTTAGGGTTCCGTACCTCAAAAGGCAAAAACGGAACCCTTATAAGATCACTTTGCACAGTGTAAAATTTGACCTTAGTTGCGGTCATCCTATTTAGTGAGTTTTCTGAGAGATAACATTTGTTTCACAAAACTCCTATTAAAACTCCCATTGATCTATCTGACATAGTTTTATAGAAATCCGGAATATCCATAGAAACACATTTTCTCCTTTCTTTTTATGGTTTTTTTACTGAATGTTTATTGCTTTTATAGTATAGCCTGACCAGGAATATAAAAACCCTCGCCAACTTGATTGTTTTGGTTGAATATACACTTATTCCGCTATAAACACAACAATAACTTTGATCTATCACTTATATGACACTATACTGCAACTCTCAGCGACTAATGAACGGTTTGAACAATTTATTTTGTTTACTATTTGAAGAGCTCACTAAAAGACGCAGTTAAATCTTGGCGTCAAAGACTAACTCACTAACTAAGTTAGGGTTGCCTGCCACTGACAAAACGCCTTCTATTTTATAACATGCAAAATTTCAAACAAGCATTGCTTATTATTATTTAGTAGACATTTAAGTCGTATGGATAACTTTTGGTAAATTAGCCGCGTCATCTAATATTATGTAATATGTCTGAAGTGTTATTAATATTTTCTGGTATCTGTTTTTACAAATTTTGTAAATTAAAAAATAAATAACAGTGAAAATTCTACATAATATATATTTATAGAAATCTTTAAATAAAGAGTTTAAAATATTACTCTTCGATCTTCTTATCGTGTGATGGAATGTTCCATCTAGTGTTAAGAGTTATTTGAGCCGCCTTTTAAGTCCTCTGACATGGTCCTCAAGTTATCTTCGATGAAGGATAGCATGTGGCATTGGAAGGGGACCCCTTCCCAATGCCACATAGCAGGCAAGTGCTAAAACCCAAAGCCTATACATAGTATTTGTACCTATTTAAGATATCTATATCTATTTAAGATGATATTTATTACTATAAAACAAAAAAGTTCTATGTTTGTGACAACCCTATTTCCATAGAAATTTAAAAAAATAATATCAATTCAAATTCAATTCTAGGTCGCCTTGTGGAAGCTCTCTACCACCCTGCTGCACATGTTTCTTTTTCAAAGTGAACGTGACTTGCACGGATTTATTTGTGTTTGCTTTCATTCTACATTTTCTGAGCCATTCGTCGACCTCAGTGAAACTGCTTTACAGTTTTATTGACGCGTCTGTAGCATTTTTGCAGGAGACTAGTATTGCCGTATCATCTGCATAGGTAGCAATGACTACGTCTGGTGATTGGGGAAGGTCAGCCGTAAAGATGGTGTACAGAACAGGTCCCAGTACTGAGCCCTGTGGAACTCCAGCAAGTATGTCATAGATAGCTGACGTACAGTTCCCTGCTTTTACTTGAAATATTCTATCAGTGATATAGGATTTAAGAATAGGATAAAAACTGTGAAGTAAGAGGAGTTTGATTTTGCACAAGGTTCCTGTCACTGTCACTACCACTGCACGTCACACGTAAATCAAACACACGCAGGCAGAACTCATTTATTGATGGCGAAATCTCTTTTCTTATAGATTAGCAAACGACAAACCATACCGCGTTTCAACTTTGGATATCGCCATCTAGTGGCATAATTCGGAACTAAAATTACTTCAATTTTTATGGGTGAAACGGAATGCAAATGTTTTTAGATACAAATATACGGATACAATATTACGTCTATTATCCCAGACGGGGTAGACAGAGCCTAGCGTCATTAGACTTGAATTACAAAATACAGAACATTTGAAACTAAACAAATTTGATACACAAATTGGACAATTCCTTTGTGCCACACTCTATCAAAGGCTTGTTGGACATCCAGGAATGCAGTTGAGCAATATTCTTTATGCTCAAGGCTGTCGCTAATTTTTTTGCACACTCTATGGATTTGTTCAGTAGTGGCATGTTGCGGTCGAAAACCGAATTGGTGGCCTGGTATCACCGAGTTCTCATTCATTGCTTGTGTGAGTCGTTTCAGAAGAACTTTTTCAAAGAGTTTAGCTACAATAGGCAATAGGCTTATGGGTCTGTAGGATGTTATCTCATTAATTGGTTTTCCCGCTTTATGTACCATGATGATTTGCGAAACTTTCCAAGACGCAGGAAAGTGGCCTACTCTTATGGCACAATATTTGAATAAGGTGGTAAGAAACACTATTGCCTTCGAGGTAGTTCTGACAGTACTCTTTTATTGCGCTAAACCAATACCATAGGTATCGAAATTTTGTGGCAGGGTCCAGCAGAGGAAGCGATGGCGCGAGCGTGGCGCGAGCGGGAGCCGGGCGCGCGCGTGGCGGCCGCGCGTGCGGCGCTCGCGCTGCGACCGGACTGTGCGGCCGCGCTGCTGCTGCTGGCCGAGGAGGACGCGCCCACCGTGCAGGAGGTGGGTGGAGTGTAGAGCGGGACCGTGCGGCCCGACTGTGCACCCGCGCTGCTGCTGCTGGCCGAGGAGGACGCGCCCACCGTGCAGGAGGTGGGTGGAGTGTAGAGCGGGACCGTGCGGCCCGACTGTGCACCCGCGCTACTGCTGCTGGCCGAGGAGGACGCGCCCACCGTGCAGGAGGTGGGTGGAGTGTAGAGCGGGACCGTGCGGCCCGACTGTGCACCCGCGCTACTGCTGCTGGCCGAGGAGGACGCGCCCACCGTGCAGGAGGTGGGTGGAGTGTAGAGCGGGACCGTGCGACCCGACTGTGCACCCGCGCTACTGCTGCTGGCCGAGGAGGACGCGCCCACCGTGCAGGAGGTGGGTGGAGTGTAGAGCGGGACCGTGCGACCCGACTGTGCACCCGCGCTACTGCTGCTGGCCGAGGAGGACGCGCCCACCGTGCAGGAGGTGGGTGGAGTGTAGAGCGGGACCGTGCGACCCGACTGTGCACCCGCGCTACTGCTGCTGGCCGAGGAGGACGCGCCCACCGTGCAGGAGGTGGGTGGAGTGTAGAGCGGGACCGTGCGACCCGACTGTGCACCCGCGCTACTGCTGCTGGCCGAGGAGGACGCGCCCACCGTGCAGGAGGTGGGTGGAGTGTAGAGCGGGACCGTGCGACCCGACTGTGCACCCGCGCTGCTGCTGCTGGCCGAGGAGGACGCGCCCACCGTGCAGGAGGTGGGTGGAGTGTAGAGCGGGACCGTGCGGCCCGACTGTGCACCCGCGCTACTGCTGCTGGCCGAGGAGGACGCGCCCACCGTGCAGGAGGTGGGTGGAGTGTAGAGCGGGACCGTGCGACCCGACTGTGCACCCGCGCTACTGCTGCTGGCCGAGGAGGACGCGCCCACCGTGCAGGAGGTGGGTGGAGTGTAGAGCGGGACCGTGCGACCCGACTGTGCACCCGCGCTACTGCTGCTGGCCGAGGAGGACGCGCCCACCGTGCAGGAGGTGGGTGGAGTGTAGAGCGGGACCGTGCGACCCGACTGTGCACCCGCGCTACTGCTGCTGGCCGAGGAGGACGCGCCCACGCGTATGTCTAATTTATACCTCCACACAACGCTCCATAGAGTTACGTTCGGGTATACAATAGAAATATATATGGCCGTATTATGGATTCCAAAATATACCCGACCCCAACATTTTTCTAGGATATACTTTAGAAAAGGACACTCCGTTTTGCTATACTATAATGTATACCCGACGGCAACATTTTTCTAGGGTTTTTATTTAGGACACTCCATTTTGCTATAGTATAATGGATACCCTAGTAGGTATGATTATGGTGAAATCTTTTTGTATGGGACCGAATTTGCAAAATCACAAAAAGCTGTTCCTTTTTACCCGACTGCGCAAAGTGCGAAGGAGGGTAATGTGTTTGTCAAATATATCGAAATTTCACACATGAAAAACCTAAAAAGTACAAGCTAATTTTAACATTCAAGTTATTTGGATACCATACTATATGGGTATTCTATATGGGTTTTATTGTACATATTATTTACCAAATTTAAAAATACAATTTTAACATCGCTTTTTTAAGCTCTTTTCTTTCGATTCCCCACTCGATAAGATTTATCAAATTTTATTTTTTCGGTCTGCTATTTATCGCTTATATAATCCGCCATTTATGATGTCGCCATATAGCCTATGTCACTCAGAGGAATGCAAGAAATTCAAAAATATCTCATATCAAAATCTGTTAAGCCATTCTGGACTTATGGTGGAATATAGAAACTTACAAACATACATACATGTAAACCCTGAAAACATAAAACTCAGTGTTCGGTTATAATACTCTCTAAACTGGCTTTATCTGTCATTTTATACACTTTTCACACTTATAGGAACACAAATCAAACAAAAGAAATCCCCGAACGATAAAAAAATTGAAATAAAATAGTTTAGTAAAATAAAATAGTAACAGCAACGTGTAAAAGAAAGAAGGTACCTACCTACCGAACGATCGTACGTTGCGGTCGGGTGCGTTTTAAAATACCTACGCGCGAAATCCTAAATCCAAAATTATACCCGATGTCAACACGACCAGTGACGTCACAAGTGTGTTGGGTAAAGGTATGCTTTTGAAGAATTACTATTCAATTTCTGGATTCTAAAATATACCCGACGCTAACACGGTCTGTGACGTCACGAGTGTTGTGTGGAGGTATAAATTAGATATACGCCGCGCCCACCGTGCAGGAGGTGGGTGGAGTGTAGAGCGGGACCGTGCGATCCGACTGTGCACCCGCGCTACTGCTGCTGGCCGAGGAGGACGCGCCCACCGTGCAGGAGGTGGGTGGAGTGTAGAGCGGGACCGTGCGACCCGACTGTGCACCCGCGCTGCTGCTGCTGGCCGAGGAGGACGCGCCCACCGTGCAGGAGGTGGGTGGAGTGTAGAGCGGGACCGTGCGACCCGACTGTGCACCCGCGCTGCTGCTGCTGGCCGAGGAGGACGCGCCCACCGTGCAGGAGGTGGGTGGAGTGTAGAGCGGGACCGTGCGACCCGACTGTGCACCCGCGCTACTGCTGCTGGCCGAGGAGGACGCGCCCACCGTGCAGGAGGTGGGTGGCGTGTAGAGCGGGACCGTGCGACCCGACTGCGCACCCGCGCTACTGCTGCTGGCCGAGGAGGACGGCGCAGCCCGACACCGCTGACGTGCCGTCTGTTGCAGGCGGAGCGCATCCTGAAGCGCGCGTGGCGCTGCGCGGAGGCGGCGTGGCGCGCGTCGGCGGCGAGCGGCGCGGGCTCGGAGGCGGCGCGGCGCGACGCGGCCGTGCTGCTGCACGTGAAGCGGCGCTGCGGCGTGGCGGCGCGCCGCCTGGGCCGCCTGCGCGACGCCGCGCGGCTGTTCCGCGAGCTCGCGCGCGACGCCGCCCCCCCCCACGCCGCGCCCGCGCCGCCGCACGCCGCGCACGAGAACCTCGTCGAGGTGCTGCTCGAGCAGCGCGCCTACGCTGATGTCCAGGTCATATGAGACTTAATTATCTAATCAAATGTTTACGTTTCATTTTAACTTATTATTTACTCATTACTATGTTTTATTTCTCTATCCATTTGAGAAGAAGTCAACAAATACCAAAGTGTACTAGCTTGCCTTAATATTTTTCGTGGGTGTGTTAATAAATGGATGGACCTAATGATGCTGTGGTAATCTAGTTTGTGTATGAACCCAGGCGGTGCTGGCTCGCTACGACGACATGTGTTTGCCGCGCTCCGCCACGATAGTGTACACGTCGGCGCTGCTGCGCGCGCGCGGCCGTGGCGGCGGCCGCCGGCCAGCCCGCCGCCGCCGCGCGCCAGGCCGAGCTGGCCGCCACTGAGGTATGACGTCACACACAGACAGTACAGCGCCGGCCAGCCCGCCGCCGCCGCGCGCCAGGCCGAGCTGGCCGCCACTGAGGTATGACGTCACACACAGACACAGTACAGCGCCGGCCAGCCCGCCGCCGCCGCGCGCCAGGCCGAGCTGGCCGCCACTGAGGTATGACGTCACACACAGACACAGTACAGCGCCGGCCAGCCCGCCGCCGCCGCGCGCCAGGCCGAGCTGGCCGCCACTGAGGTATGACGTCACACACAGACACAGTACAGCGCCGGCCAGCCCGCCGCCGCCGCGCGCCAGGCCGAGCTGGCCGCCACTGAGGTATGACGTCACACACAGACACAGTACAGCGCCGGCCAGCCCGCCGCCGCCGCGCGCCAGGCCGAGCTGGCCGCCACTGAGGTATGACGTCACACACAGACACAGTACAGCGCCGGCCAGCCCGCCGCCGCCGCGCGCCAGGCCGAGCTGGCCGCCACTGAGGTATGACGTCACACACAGACACAGTACAGCGCCGGCCAGCCCGCCGCCGCCGCGCGCCAGGCCGAGCTGGCCGCCACTGAGGTATGACGTCACACACAGACACAGTACAGCGCCGGCCAGCCCGCCGCCGCGCGCCAGGCCGAGCTGGCCGCCACTGCGGTATGACGTCACACCACGCTTGGTTGCAGGCGATCCGGCGCGCGCTGGAGTACAACCCGTACGTGGCGGACTACCTGCTGGAGCTGCGGCCGCTGACGCTGCCGCCCGAGCACGTGCTGCGCCGCGGCGACAGCGAGGCCGTCGCCTACGCCTTCTTCCATCTGCGGCACTGGCGGTGAGCACGAACCTACTTGGGTGGTAAGAGCACATAGTAGGTTGGCTAAATAGGGTGTGAGGTTTCTTTTCGTTCAAGTCATGCCGTGTGGGGTATCAAATGAAAGGGCTTTGTGTGTAGATTACAAATATCACACTGCTTGGTCTAACAAATTATTTGAAACCGTCAAAAAATATCACAATTCAAAGTTCGCTATGAACTGCTCTAATTTGAAAACTACTGGGTGGATTGTTTCAAAATACATACCTGTGTTCCTGAATATTCTTTTTGCAATGTCTAAGAAAAAATAACCAGATGTATCAAATAATAAAAAAAGTATAACAGTCGGCAAATGTCAAAAAAGTCTTCTAGAAATCGATTTTCGTTCAAGGCGTCGTTCATGGGTAAATTCGGTATCAGTGGATTCTGAAAAATATTCTGAACCCAAATCTATATCTATACTAATATTATAAATGCGAAAGTTTGGATGTGAATTTGTGAGTTTGTGATTTTGTGAGTTTGTGAATTTGTGAGTTTGTGAGTTTGTGAGGATGTTTGTTACTCAATCACGCAAAATCTACTGGACGGATTTCGATGAAATTTGGTACAGAGGTAGATAATGACCTGGAATAGCACATAGGCTACTTTTTATCCCGGAAAAAATGGTTCCCGTGGGCATGGGATACCAATTATAGTAACGCCATCTATTATTAGACGTCATGTCAAAATGACGTTACGTCAAAGAGACGTTACGTCAAAGTGACATTACGTCAAAGTGACGTTACGACAGCCTCCCCACTACTTCCATAGAAATGGGCCGTTGCACCGGGCGGCCGGCAGTATGCTCGGATACGTCGAGGTGTGCGGACCGCTGCTGAGTCCACGGACTAATGGCACTCTGCTCAAACTTCTATATATTATGTGTGTGAAGGAACATCAGTTAGTTTGTTGTGATGTACATTGCGTGCGGAGGCGGGGCGCGCAACATAGCCGTATGAGGTACACTACATTTTTTCCATTACATCTAATTTGTCATTAGATGGCGCTTTAATTAAATACTTGCCTTTAGTTCTCACGGCCTGCCACTAGATGGCACTCTACCGCGGACAAGTTCTTTCAATATTTTTTCGCGAAGAATGTTCTTTCGAGTATTATTTTTTATAAATGTTTATGTATACCATATAGTGTAGCGAAAACAGTAGCGCCACAGAATAGTAAGTAGTACTAACGTACATATCGGTCACTCACCGCCCCGCACTCATTTCAAATACCGCAACCCACCCCGCCCAGCACTTCGCTGTAGACATCATTGAAACGGTTTAGGAGGCGCGATTGGTCCAAAGTTCCAAAAAATGTCCAATTCGCGGTTGGTCTAAAAATAAACAATGTTTTCGAAATTGTAAATTTTTTGAGTGTTAAAATTTGTATATTATGAAGCTAAGATCATATAGTAGTAGTAGTTAGGTTTAGGTTTTTTATTAGACCGCCCGAAAAGACTTTGAGGGCGGAAACGAAGTTAGGTTCAGGTTATTTTTTTTTATTACTGCCCGGAAAGACTTGAAGGCAGAAAATAAGTTAGGTTCAGATTACCCTTTATGACCACCCGGAAATACTTTAAGGGCGGAAAAGAAGTTAGGTTCAGGTTATTTTTTTTTATTACCGCTCGGAAAGACTTGAAGGCAGAAAATAAGTTAGGTTCAGGTTACTTTTTATGACCTGTTGGCACGTTTTTTTATTATTTATATCTTTGTCAATATATCTATCTATCCGCTGTACGGTAACGATGAAACTTTCGCGCCATTTTGATTGAAAATCACGACTCGCATGCAAGCAGCCTTACTAAATTTCTTTCACACATATATATGCGAGTCTATAAACGGTATTTGTCTATGAATTTGTAATTTTGCCTATTTGCTATTTTACCTATTTTTCAACTCGCTCCATCGTGAATAAAGTTCTAACTCGCGCTCAAGCAACAGTTTCACAGGAGCGGGATAATGATTAATCCTTTTTTGCCGCGGGCGAAGCCGCGGGTAACAGCTAGTATGTATATAAGACGAGAAATATGAAAGTGGTGGGGATAGTCACTGTAATGTCAAAAAGTCCGCCATACAGAAAAAAAAAAACATATTATACCGTGTGGGGTCTGGGGGATCAAATAAAAGGACGTTGTGAGTAGATTACAAATGTTAATTTGACATTTTCACAATTTAGTCTAATAAACAAATTATTAAAAGAGTCAAAAAAAATTGAGATGACTTAAACGAAAAATAATCTCAAACCTAGCTACTATTGTTTGCTACGATAGTGTGAGTGTGTGTCTGTTGGGTGGCAGGCACGCGGAGGGCGCGCTGTCGCTGCTGGCGGCGACGCTGGCGGCCGCGCCCGCGCCCGGCGGCGCGCACTGCGGCGCCTGCGCCGACCGCGAGCTGCTGCCGCCGCACCACGTGGCCCCACGGATCGGTGCGTACACCTCAATGTGTTCCTATCATACACATCCTACTAATATTATAAATGCCAAAGTTTGGATGTGAGTTTGTGAGTCGGTGAGTTTGTGAGTCTGTGAGTTTGTGAATATCTGAGTCTGTGAGGATGTTTGTTACTCAATCACGCAAAATTTACTGGACGGATTTCGATGAAATTTGGTATACGGGTAGAAAAATACCGGGAATAGCACATAGGGTACTTTTTATCCCGAAATTCTCACGGGAGCGAAGCCCAGGGGCGCAGCTAGTTACATATACATACATACATATTATCACGTCTTTTTCAAGGAGGTCCGCAATCTGGTCGAAGTGCCTTCTATGAGGTCGACCCTTCCATTCACCTCTGCTTTATAAACCTTCCGTCAATCTCTTTTCATCTCTTCTCTCAACATGGCACACAACTTTTTTCATTCCACACATTTCTCTGACATGAAACATATTCTCTTACTATACAAACATACAATTGTTTTGTACACAGGGGGTGCAGGTCGGGCGCCGTCGCTGCTGCCGCTGGCGGCGGCGCTGTGCGCGTTGACGGCGCTGCTGGCGCTCGGCGCGCATCGCTGGCCGGCCGCCGCCGCCGCGCTCGCCCGCGCCGCCGCCCGCGCGCTCGACCCGCGCCGCCTGCACTCGCTGCTGGCCGCCGTCTAGACGCACTGCCCCCTCCCCCTCCCCCCGCCCCGCCGCCGCGCTCGCCCGCGCCGCCGCCCGCGCGCTCGACCCGCGCCGCCTGCACTCGCTGCTGGCCGCCGTCTAGACGCACTGCCCCCTCCCCCTCCCCCCGCCCCGCCGCCGCGCTCGCCCGCGCCGCCGCCCGCGCGCTCGACCCGCGCCGCCTGCACTCGCTGCTGGCCGCCGTCTAGACGCACTGCCCCCTCCCCCTCCCCCCGCCCCGCCGCCGCGCTCGCCCGCGCCGCCGCCCGCGCGCTCGACCCGCGCCGCCTGCACTCGCTGCTGGCCGCCGTCTAGACGCACTGCCCCCTCCCCTCCCCCCGCCCCGCCGCCGCGCTCGCCGCGCCGCCGCCCGCGCGCTCGACCCGCGCCGCCTGCACTCGCTGCTGGCCGCCGTCTAGACGCACTGCCCCCTCCCCCTCCCCCCGCCCCGCCGCCGCGCTCGCCCGCGCCGCCGCCCGCGCGCTCGACCCGCGCCGCCTGCACTCGCTGCTGGCCGCCGTCTAGACGCACTGCCCCCTCCCCCTCCCCCCGCCCCGCCGCCGCGCTCGCCCGCGCCGCCGCCCGCGCGCTCGACCCGCGCCGCCTGCACTCGCTGCTGGCCGCCGTCTGAACGCACTGCCCCCTCCCCCTCCCCGCCCCGCCGCCGCGCTCGCCCGCGCCGCCGCCCGCGCGCTCGACCCGCGCCGCCTGCACTCGCTGCTGGCCGCCGTCTAGACGCACTGCCCCCTCCCCCTCCCCCCGCCCCGCCGCCGCGCTCGCCCGCGCCGCCGCCCGCGCGCTCGACCCGCGCCGCCTGCACTCGCTGCTGGCCGCCGTCTAGACGCACTGCCCCCTCCCCCTCCCCCCGCCCCGCCGCCGCGCTCGCCCGCGCCGCCGCCCGCGCGCTCGACCCGCGCCGCCTGCACTCGCTGCTGGCCGCCGTCTAGACGCACTGCCCCCTCCCCCTCCCCGCCCCGCCGCCGCGCTCGCCCGCGCCGCCGCCCGCGCGCTCGACCCGCGCCGCCTGCACTCGCTGCTGGCCGCCGTCTAGACGCACTGCCCCCTCCCCCTCCCCCCGCCCCGCCGCCGCGCTCGCCCGCGCCGCCGCCCGCGCGCTCGACCCGCGCCGCCTGCACTCGCTGCTGGCCGCCGTTTAGACGCACTGCCCCCTCCCCCTCCCCCCGCCCCGCCGCCGCGCTCGCCCGCGCCGCCGCCCGCGCGCTCGACCCGCGCCGCCTGCACTCGCTGCTGGCCGCCGTCTAGACGCACTGCCCCCTCCCCCTCCCCCCGCCCCGCCGCCGCGCTCGCCCGCGCCGCCGCCCGCGCGCTCGACCCGCGCCGCCTGCACTCGCTGCTGGCCGCCGTCTAGACGCACTGCCCCCTCCCCCTCCCCGCCGCCTGCACTCGCTGCTGGCCGCCGTTTAGACGCACTGCCCCCTCCCCCCTCCCCGCCGCCTGCACTCGCTGCTGGCCGCCGTCTAGACGCACTGCCCCCTCCCCCCTCCCCGCCGCCTGCACTTTTTTTGAAGCATTTTTACCATCTGGCGGGGTTTATTTAGCAAAAAATCTCAAAAAAAATATTTGGGACTGACATTTTCTGCTAATTGTAAATTAGTTTTTATTGTATTTATTAAAAACTTTTATCTACTTAATCTAAGTATATACAAAAAATGTATGATGCGTTTAAGTGTGTACCTACTTAATATAATTTAAGTCTTAAGTACTTAGTTTTATTATTTATTTTACCGGCATGACATTAAGTATTAATTAAATAATTAAGTTGTTTATTCGGTTTTTTATTTCACAACCTATAGTTTATACTTTAAATGTGTTACATTACATTTATTTTTGGTTATGTAATAATTAAGTTTAAAAAAATACATGCATATTCCCTATTGAGCAACATGAATATCCCTACTTAATGAAACATCCGCTGCTTTCTACTTCGTTCGGTGCGTTTCTCACGAAAACAGTCAAAGGAACAGCATGGACGAAGAAAAAAGGAGGAACAGTGTTTTTCCCGGAATAAAAAGTTTATGTCCTTTTCAGTACTTTTATGTGTAAACAAAATTTCAGGAAAATTGGTTCAGTAGAGTTCAGGTAACAAATACACTATCGCATTTATAATACTAGTTAGGATTAGGCTTTAGGAAATGAGAAATGGATCATATTCCGATCCATCAAAGTGGCCGTTTTCGACACCCAGTGCCAGTATATTTATTTCGTCCATGGTGCCAGTGCCTTGTACATACTATTACGAGTATGTATTCTGGGGCCCTATTTTTGAAAGTATGACATACCGCCGAAAACGTATAGACTATTATGTCGCACTCGTCCTACTATGTCACTAAAATATAAAGCTATTCCGGAGATCAAAAGATGTTGGATTTTGTAGTTGTAGATGTGTAAGTTAAGGGGAGTTTGAGGCTGCTGAGCTGCTGACAGGATCTTGAAGTTATGGTAGTTGTGGAGAATTGACGTTAAGTTAAACGCACAGTAAAAAAAAGTTGGAGTTTATTATAGTTAAAGTTACAAGTTAAGTTAAGTTATAGTTAAAAGTTGGAGTGACAAAGTTAGAATGTCAAAGTTATAGTGATAAAGTTATAGTGGGCAGAATAATATAAAATAATCGTTTAAATATACAGCGCAGCTGATCAGAGCGCTGCGTTAGCAATAACCTACATTGTGCGGTCTTTGACCGTACAAGCCGTATTTTTTAAATCACTCGTCTAATAATAATGCGAGAAATAATTTCTGGTCCATTCTACGCAACGAAAACCGAATCGGTAACAAATCGTAAAAAAATGTTCGTAAATTTTCAATCAAAGAGAACGTAAGCGTTAAACGGAACGCAAAAAATAAAAATTCTAATAGACTCTATCTATATCCGTATCCAGTTGTCTATGTCATTCATGATTTTGACGTAAAAAACGTTCGACTACCAAATCATACGAAAACAAAGCGAATTATCCGACATAGACAATTCAAAAATACGGAATAATGGATATCGAATGAAAAATCATTCGGCTCACGCTTTTTTGGTGAGACACTTTCAAAAATACGGCCCCTGTGCCAGTGCGCAGTTCTTCAGGCTTTCAGCGGGCGGAAAATAGTCCGCCGCCGCTTCGTCCGTCAGCCAGCGCAGCGGCGCCGTGCCATCCGTCAGTTGCGCGGCGCGTGTTCGCCGGGGTGGTTGCGTTGCGGTTGGCTGCGCTCCGTGCGGCCGGTGCGAATAAGTTCGCTGTGTCGGAACTATTTCGCGAGTGTTCTTGTTTATTTACTGCAACTTATTATTTTATATTGGAATATAAAGTCTTAGTTTCTAGTATTTTTTCCACGAAAGGTAAAACCGATATCATTTCTTAATTCAATTCAACCAGATTATGACCTACGATTATGAAAAATAAAGTTAAGACCATATGAGTAGTAAGTAATGGAAGTGATAAAATCTATTGTCTATTTTTATGGGAAAATAATAAAATAACATCAAACAGATATTATATGTAGGCGAACTGTGTGTGTATTTGTCTCAGAGGAACTCTTTGATCTAGCAAGTGCAAAATATTGGCATCGATAAAATATTATAATATTTTTTCGATGGTATTGGTTAGAAATTACCTACCTACATGCAGATGCAGAGCACGCTGGAAGCGAGTTTCCATTTTCAACCGGCTTCATAAAAAAAAGAAGACGAGCTTCTCAAGTCAGTTATGCGTTATTGTTTAATTAAAGTTAATATTTAGAAATTCCAAATAATGTATACTAAATAACCTCAATTACGTTCGTAGGGTCCCCTTCCAGCTCCAGCATCAGATCCTGGTTACCATATAAGGTCAAAGTACTTATCAATACGAATCAAACTAGCCCATACTCGATGGGATTGTGTCATTTTATAGCGGAGTTCCTATGGCCACCTTCCATCTTCAGCAATATTAAGATGTCAAGTCGGTATACCAAACCTTCTTACTTCGAGGGTGATCGAGTAAATTATAATAATAGATAGTAGGAATAACATTCCAGATAATCCTGATGAAATTCTAAATATTTTGGTTCAGCCAAATATAACTATAGGTAGGTATTGTTTTTAATTCATGGCAGGATTATGTCAATGAAATTAGAACGTTGTGTCGTGAAAAAAATCTATCATGTTACAATACAACGCGTCCTCCCTCATTTTAACTTGCAATGTTCGTATGTAAATGTAAGAAAGAAAATAATTGGTAAATAAGTACCTAACCTTTCTTTCAAATCTTGCAAACCATTTTTCACCCACTTGCTGTTCTTCGAGCTGAAACTTGGCGTAGGTACTTATGTTGTCCGATTAAGTAGGTATGCTAACATCGAGCTGATTTCATGATAAAGTTGGCCTTATAGTGTAGGTAAGAACTGGATTTATTTAATGGAAAATACTAGAACCAATGATATACTATTATTATAATATATCATTGACTAGAACAGTCAAGTTTTGTAATCATGAGCACTTTCTATATCTCTTGATGATGAAGGTTTGAAGATGAAGCCGGAGGATTGCCATTCTCCTAGGCGGAACTCCTAGGCGGACATATATTTTTCACGCATTTAATGCAAGACGTCTTGAAGATAAAAGCTTGTAGGTACCTATCAAAAATGTTTTTGTAAATAACCTCCTCCTTTTTGGGAAGTCGGTTAAAAAACTTGTTTGAATTTGAGTTGCTGGCTCATGAAGTTAAGTGGACTCTGATATTGATAGGAACTATATCAAAGAGTGTATAAGTGCATGTGAAGCAAGTTTGGATGCGTCTCGTGCGGGATGGCGGCGCGCCGCCTGGTGTTGAACGGGCTGACGGCGGAGGTCGGCGCGGGGGGCAGCATCCCGTGCGGCGGCCAGCACAAGGATGGGTCGCCGGACTCGCTGGAGTTCTACCACGAGCTCGAGCTGTACCGCCAGCTGCTGGCGCTGCCCCCCGCCTCACCCTCGCCCCCCGCCTCACCCCCGCACTCGCCCGCCGTCAGAAGAGCGAAGACACCGGATCCGCAGCCGGCTGCCAGGGATCATGGTAAGATCATTTTCAATACTTCTATACTAATTTAATAATGCTGAATTTGTTTGAGATCTGGAGGTACTTACCTACTTATTTGTTCAGTGCCTCATTAGCGGTAAAGTTTGAACAAGTAGTATTATAGGTAAACAGAACATGACAAATGTTAATTCCATACTTACTTCATTTTATACAATTAATTCAATTAGCAGTGCCTGTCTGTAATTTCAAATCTAAAATAGTCCGTTGCCGAATTCTCCCAGGAGGAATTCAAGCCGGTTTTAATAATTCTGGAATTCTTAATAACTATATTGTTATGGAGGGATCCTTCCTTATAGATGCTAAGAACAGAGAATCTTCTTTCTTGCATAGGAACGTATCATGGCTCCAGTACACTTGCGGCGATTAGGTACGGCGTGCGTGATCGTACACTTGTGAACACAGGTACCACGGAGGAGGACGTACGATCATGCAAGTTTGCGTGATCGTCGCAAGTGCACTGGAGCCATCATGATCGCCATGACAGTTGTCCCGACGCTGTCCACAGAGCCGCCCCCGCGCCGCAGTCGCACGCCCGGCGCGCGCGCCGCGTCCGCCGCCCGCCAAGTCGCGCGACAAGCCATGGTGAGTGTCTTCTGTTTTCATTCCATATTTGCAGTTTATACCACAGAGTACCTTTTATTATAGGTACCTGGTTTTTATACGTAATTGTTTTATTTTCGCTGTTTCGTAATTGGGTGGGTACCTTATTATCAAACAAGAATATTTGTTTGATGTTTTCGTAATCGAATATTTTATCTTCGTTCGTAAATGTAATATGTTGGTATATATACAGTCAAGGGGCATAAGTGCAGTCATATGTCGAAGACCTTATTGCCTAGCCTTAAAGATCAAATTGCCTTGTAGATGCTGACTGCACTTTTGACTCTTGACTGTAACTACTTACCTCAAACCACAGAGTACCTCAAACTGTCCAAATAACTATTACTGTCCAAAAAACTATTTCGCTGAAACTGGTTAGGTAGGTAGTTGTTGGGTTGAGTCAACTTGATTCAGTATAGCTGGATACATAATATTGTACTTGTGTGGTCTGTGCAATCTGCGCTTGCCAAACTTTTCATAGTTTCGTTAACGATAGGTAATGTGTTTACATTGTACCTACTAGGATTTTTCATTATTAGGGTTCCGTACCTCCAAAGGCAAAAACGGAACCCTTATAAGATCACTTTGTTGTCCGTCTGTGTGTAAAACTTTTTTTTTCTCAGGAACGCTTAAAGGTATCAAGTTAAAATTAATATTGAATACTCGGATCCACGATCTCTTTCTGCAAAAAAATAATCAAAATTATACGTCAACGCGTTCAAGACACATTAGAAATGGATAGAGGGACACTTAAAAAGAATAAAAGAAAGCAAAAAATTTTTTTTTTAATTTTTTGTCTGTCTGTCTGTATGTATGATCACGCTAATCTCCGAAAGTACTGAACCGATTTCAATGAAACTTTTTTGTTGTATAGCTATTAAGCCTAGGCAACATTTAGGCTATAATGGATTTTGAAAACTGGAACACCTGATGAAGAACCAAAACAGAATAGTTAAACTATAATCTGATGAGCATTTTCTGCTGACGTATAAAAATTGAAGATCTCGAACACCTGATAAAGAACTGCAAGAGACCAGCTACACTATAACATACTAGCTTTTGCCCGCGGCTTCGCCCGCGTGAATTTCCCACGGGAACAGTGCTTTTTCCCGGGATAAAAAGTAGCCTATGTGCTATTCCAGGTCATTATTTACCTCTGTACCAAATTTCATCGAAATCCGTCCAGTAGATTTTGCGTGATTGAGTAACAAACATCCTCACAAACTCACAAACTCACAAACTCACAAATTCACAAACTCACAAACTCACATCCAAACTTTCGCATTTATAATATTAGTATGGATATGGAAATGGCGCCTTAGCAAAACTTGATTAATCTGATGAGCATTTTCTGTAGACGTATAAAAATCGAAGATCCGAAACAGTTTGGAACACAAAAAGATTTTTCATCTAAGCGAAACTCACGCGGGCGAAGCCGCGGGCAACAGCTAGTGCAGGAATAAATCTGAAAGTTGTAAATAATAATAATGTTGGAAGTCTGAAAAAAAGTGTTACAAATTTATTGGTGCGCTGGATTCTGTATGCAAAGTTAGGTTTGTTTTTTAAACTAGTTGGTCTATTAGTTAGAGCTTATAATGTGAGATGCTTTGCGTGTACGGGACCCTCGGTGCGCGAGTTTGACTCGCACTTGGCCGGTTTTTATTCTTTAAATGTGAAAAAATTATCAGTAGGTACAAGTGTAGTGTAGCGAGCACGCCAAGACGCGGCACCTGTTGCTCCCACGAGACACACGGGGCGCTCATCACGTCACGGCAGCAAATTTATGTTTTATTGTCTCAAATCTCGAAAAGAAAATAATACCGGCCAAGTGCGAGTCAAACTCGGGCACGAGGGTTCCGTTCAAGCAAACCATCTCATATTATAGCTCTAACTAAAAGACCAACTAGTTTCAAAAACAAAGTTAACTTTGCAGTTCGATCCCTAGGATTCATACTGCATTGACGTAAAAAGTTTGTAGCACTTTTTAGACTTCCAATAACAAATTTTCAGATTAATTCCTTTACAAGTTCTGTTAAAACTTGCTTTTGTTTGACAAATTACATAGTAATTCTACGTCAACGGGAAGTAGGTTTTGATTTCCGTATGAAATCGCAAAATATATGGGTAATAACTCTTGATCGAGTTGACGTATAATTTTGATTATTTTACAGCTGTAAGAGACCGTGGATCTGAGTATTCGATATTAATTTCAACTTGATACCTTTAAGCGTTTCTGAGAAAAAAATGTTTGACAGACAGACGGACAACTAATTCCTAGTTCCTAGTACGTAACGAACGTATGAAATGGAATACTACGTCGCATTCTAACGTAGGTAGACGCTCTTTTATTATTTAAGAGTAAGAAGTCCTCGTGGATACGTTTGGGATAGATCGGGAGTTATTACATTAGCAGTAGCAGCCCAGCTTGCGACATTTAGGTTAAAGTATAATGTTTAACTGCCTTATTTGTGTTTTAGTCTTTCTTAAACTTTCGCGCTTTAAACAAAAAGCTTTAAAAAAGTTTCGTGATAGATTTGATATTTGTGTTTATCGTATAAAACAAGTTGACAGTATAGATCTTAGGTGACAAATTTGGACTACTAAGTATCTGCTGTGTAAACAAGTTTATAATTTTGTTGTTGCAAGCATCGTAAGGCGTTTAGTTTTCAATGTTGTCAGAAATTACGGTGTGTAATTTATGGTTTACCCCTGATAGTGAAGCGCAGGGTGCGAGTGGTGTACGTTGGTACGGTTAACAGCAGATCAACTTATCCTAAAGTATTGCAAATTTACCGCATTTAGTGCCCCATAAAGGCCTGTGCTGGGGAACTTGATGTGTAGTAGACTAGTACGTACGCGGACGTGATTTGTGTGCGGGACGTGACACCGACAGCAGCGGTCGGAAATATGTACATAAATATATCAAGACGTGGGTTAGGACCTTAGGAAAGTCAAACTTCAAAGGTCTTCCACTTATATATCCTAATGCCTGAACACAAGGTTTAAAAGTGGTACCTAACTGGACAGTTGGGTCATTCCAGCGAAGATGACACCCCAGGTCAAAAAAATAAATTACATAATTTGTGCTTGAATCTGTGATTAAAGTAAAGCCAATAAACCAATTCAACAGGAATCAACCAATTAGTTTCATATTGTTACGATTTTCGTTATTTTTATTGTTCGTGAAGGCAGCCATAGCGTAGTTGTGTTTGGTAGCATAGCATTTTTCTTTAAGTTTGAAATACTTTTTGCCGTTATTTATTGAGCCATTGTGAAAAGTGATTATCTTAAAAGAAAGTACAATTTAAGAAGTATAAAACGGTGGCAAGTTATTGCATGAAAAAAATTATTGTGAAAAGTTGTAAGAGTTTGACGAAATGCTTTCCTCATGTCCCACCCGTCACAGCAAAACATGTTCTTTTTTATCCTTACCTAAAAGTATCTAACTTACTGTTTCGCGGCTTTGCAAAAGTAACAATTATTCCATAGGTAATGGTTTTGACTTGAAATTACATTGAACAAATAAAAATGTATGAAAATATTGAGATTCGAAAGGATGTCCCACCCGTCACAATGATGGGTGGGCCATCCTTTCAGACCTTAATACCATATAAAGTTTGTATGAATTCTTGTTTTTTCAGTGTTATACTTGTTTGTTTGTTTGTTTTTTACATTTGGATATAGGTTTTGTAACAAAATCTTTATTTTTGATTTATTTCTTGGATGTACGTGCATGTAGTCTGCTAGTTTGGTTTTATGGGGCTTATTTCGGTTATAAATTTAGGTTTTGGTATTAATTTCTTTTCAAAATATGAATCCGGCAGATAGAAAAAGAAAGGCTAAAGAAAAATAGAAAGCTATTGTAGAAAAACGGGAAGTTTTTTAGAAAAAGAGAGGATTAGGGATACCAAAAGGAGGAAAAAATAAAAAAAAATACTAATCAAAACAAAGAAACAAAAGCAAACGAGAGAAAACGAAAGAATACGAAAAAAGAAAGCTAGAGAAAGGTAAAAATTATCAATTCTTCCATTTCAAAGCCACAATTGTTATCGCCATTAGGGTCATACAAATGTGTAAAAATGCTGCGTAAGGTCGCTATTATTTACTTTTTATAGTTCATTTGTTAAAAATATAACAAATTGCATATATAAACAGTTGTAAGAATAATAGAACGCAAAAATTTTTTTTTGGAATTTCTTGTCTGTCTGTCTGTATGTATGATCACGCTAATCTCCGAAAGTCCTGAACCGATTTGAATGAAACTTTTTTTGTTGTATATCTATTAAGCCTGGGCAACATTTAGGCTATAATTTATTTTGAAAACTGGAACACCTGATGAAGAACCTTAACAGAACAGCTAAACTATAAGAAATATGGAAATGGTGCCTTAACAAAAGTCGTTCAACCTGATGAGCATTTTCTGATGACGTATAAAAATTGAAGATCTAGAACATCTGATGAAAAGCTCCAAGAGAGATTTTTCATCTAAGCGAAACTCACGCGGGCGAAGCCGCGGGCGATAGCTAGTTTGTGTATAAAATGGGACCTTCATATTTTAGTTACAACATGTGAAAAAACTCCTTAACAAAATATGGATGGTTTGTCTTAATTTGTATTGCGCAGCTGGGTACTCAGACAAGCGGGTGTCATGGGCGTCCCACCCGTCACACTTAGAAAGAGTCGATTTTCTCAGTTAATTATGGAAATTTAAATTATTTTTTAATGGCTTCTTTTAAAACAGATATCTGGCTTCATTATGTTATTATTTTAATATAGATTGTATTGCTAGTTTACGAGAAATTACTTGGAGTTTGAACAAAAAGGAGTTAGAATGTCCCACCCGTCACATTGGAATGACCCAGTTGTGTTTTGTGGTGTGGCTTCTTCTGTACTTACTACATGTAATTAGTTTACTAACTAATCTGGAAATCTAATTGGGCAAGGTGAAGAGGCCGTCGCGTGGCCCACTCGACATCATCACAGGGAAATCCAATCAGGAGGAAGTTTCCTCTCGTGAGGAGTTCGACACTCGTGCGTGACGTCGGGCTCTCGCATCCTCGCCTCGCGTCCTCACCGCATTGTTAACAACATTATGGAACTATTGATTGACGTCGACACCCAGCTCGATCTTTGAAAACTAATTATGAATTTTGATTAATATTATCACTTACTGGCTTTTTGCCTATCTGAATTTAGGTAGGTAGAATGATCAACTTAAATAAACTAAAATTTATAGCCTTTAAGACTTTGGTTTTAACTGATATATAGATAAATGTCATTCTGAAGTTTAAGGTCAATTCTGGCAACTTGATCGTCTTAATTGAGACAACAACGGCGCATATATACAGCCTCATAAATCTTGAGCTCGTGAGCGCCGCGGTTGCAGACGTCGGCGGAACTAGACGAACAGACATGTCACTCCGAGAGGGAACTTAATTAAAATCCTGAGAAATTCTCTAAGTTGGGCGCGTAGCGAGAATTTTGCATACATGCATACGTATTCTTCTTTACCAGATTTAACTTTAATTACTAGCTTGCTCGTCTTCACATTCCGGTCCGGGGCAAATTTGTATGTACCTAATCTAAACTTTCGTACAATTTATCATAGACTTATAGAGTTTTATGAACTTTATGAATAGAACTGCCTAGACATAGACTTAGAAAAAAATATTCTAGCTCTATGGTCCAAACCATTTTGACTGAGATCGCGACATTCGTGGACACTCGGGGACAGTCGGGGACACTCGACACACTAGCAAGACGGAGGTAGAGCTCTTCTTGACAATTAATCAATTAGGTACTAACAATCTGAAGAAGGACTTTTTTATTAGCCAAGTTGAATATTACTTTTAAGAACATTCTTTTTAAAACCTATAAAGTAAAAAGGAGATGAATTCAATTTCAGACTTTAGTTATAAGAAATAGTAATTTTATTTTGTAACAAAGACAAACTAACATCTCCTTAATGAGCAAATACGAAGAAGAGTGAGGAAGCCTCCAACATAGCGGCTGTTAGTCCTAAGACTTTCAGTTGATATTTTCATTATTACCCCCACTTCTCCCCTCAAAACACAATAGCGCGCCAGCCCATATCCATTGTCCCAGTTAGCAGTATCTGATACGTTGTGATAGCACATTACGCGTCCTCTCCGAGGCAGTTCCTCACGAGCACAATGGCCGCTCCCGAAGCCGCCGCGGTAACGGCTGGAGTTTCCGCGGGTTGCACTATCGGATCCGATTGCAGCGTGTCTCGGAAGTGTCGTTATTTGTTTGAACGGCAGTTTTAGTTGCTGCATTTGACGTTTTTAAACTTTTAACTGCCATTATAGTTTGCGTTGTGTTTGGTGTGTCACTATCTTTAATACCCGAGATATAAATTCTGTAAATGTTGATTACGATCATAAACTTTTTGTGAATCATGTAACATTTAACATATTGAGGCAATTTACAAACTTATCATCTGAATGACTAGTTTAAAAACAGCATAACTTGTCATTTTATACTTATCGTGAATCAATTCTAATTTTTGTAAAGGATTCCTATTATTTGACATATATCACTGTAATTACTTATTAAGTCCTAATCGCAAGGAAAAATAGTGAAACTTAACCTTGTAGGTTAAGTCATTATTTGGGTGTTATTTTATACTACTAGTTACTTGATATGAACTTATCTATCACATGGCACAGTGCCATAGAATCGGAAAATACAGTAACCACGGTGTGTGGCCATACCGTGAGTGTAAGTATATTCGAGCAATTTTGTGGTCTTTATTGCGCTGTTATAGAGTTGATTTTAACCTGGTGGTGAGGTCAGAATGATCTGGAAACGGTTGCAATCTGCCGGAGTGCAGGAAGCTGCCAAACGAACACATGGGTGGGATGCGGCGACTGGCTGCAGTGCGATGCGATCACTCTTTGCATCATTTATATTGTTTACTAATATATTATGGCGGACGGAATATTGATCTTACAATATTTGCAAATTATACTTAATTTCCTACTAGCTACGAGTACTTACCACTTTATTGAGGTCTTTTTCTTTTGTAAGTTGCAACACAGTAACCATGCATTATGATATCAGTCTGTGTCGCGGTTCGTTAATGCGCGTGAATGAACATTCATTGCGGGCTCCCGCTGGGTCTCCTAAACTAATTTTATTTGCATTCTTAAACACTGATGTACCTAGTAACTTTATTAAATTCTGCGCTGATGCACCTGCAATTTATTTGATAAAATGAAATAATAAGAAGTTACAAAGTCAAAGAAGTCTTAAAAGCTAGTATACTCTAGACATCATTTTAATTAACGTCGATAACACATCGGCACATACAGCTTATCCCTACAGGTCAACAATCAGCGAATAAGTGCAGTGTAAGTTATTCCGTGCCGAATCAAACGCCCGTTCTCCTTTGACAATTATCTCTTGTGGACCCGGCTCGTGAGCGGCAAGGCGACCCATTGGTCCTCTGACATTCTCACCCTGACCGTCCGGGCAAAACTGGACTTTTACAAAAGTTGAAGAGTGAACACCTAGTTGAAGATTTGAAGTTTAGCCTTAGCTCATGATGATGAGAAGGCAATGACAAATCACTCTATTAACATTGCAAATAAATTAGGTAGTTGTGTGTGTTTCATTAGACATTGAACATGAGCCTCAGCCATGAGGAGAGCTTTGGTCATTGGGCTGTAACTGGTAATTTTGAAAGGGACCAGATTCGGACGAACGTTTGCCATCCCCGGACACAGCGGACGTGGACGCCATGTCTGTGTGATGTTGAGGTGGTCACGGGCGACTGTGACGCTTCGGGAATATAGATGTAGGGTCGGAGTTATTATACCCTGCGGCCTTTCATCTTGGAGATATTGTTAAAATTGGCATTTACGAGTAATAAAAGTTTTGGAACAAATGAATGAAAACTTATGAAATACTAGCTGTTGCCCGCGGCTTCGCCCGCGTGACTTTGGCTTAGATGAAAAGTCTTTTTGTGTTCCAAACTATTTCCTGTGTTCCAATCTTCGATTTTTATACGTCTCCAGAAAATGCTCATTAGATTAACCAAGTTTTGCTAAGGCGCCATTTCCGTATATGTTAGTGTAGCTGGTCTCTTGAAGTTATTTATCAGATGTTCCAGATCTTCAATTTTTATACGTCAGCCAAAAATGCTCATCAGATCGAACGGTTTTTGCTTAGGCGTCATTTCCATATATGTTATAGTGTAGCTGGTCTCTTGGAGTTATTCATCAGATGTTCCTGATCTTCAATTTTTATACGTCAGCGGAAAATGCTCATCAGGTTAAACGATTTTTGCTAAGGCGCCATTTCCATATATGTTATAACTAGCTGTTACCCGCGGCTTCGCCCGCGTCAAAAAAGGATTAATCACCACTGTGAAACTGTTACTTGAGCGCGAGTTAGTACTTTATTCACAATGGAGCGAGTTGAAAAATAGGTAAAATAGCAAATAGGCAAAATTACAAATTCATAGGCAAATACCGTTTATACACTCGCATGTATATGTGTGCATGACATTTAGTAAGGCTGCTTGCGTGCGTGTCCTGATTGTCAATCAAAATGGCGCGAAAACTCATCGTTACCGTACTGCGTATAGATAGATAATATTGATAAAGATATAAAATAATAAAATAACGTGCCGTGCGTGTCATAAAAAGCAACCTGAACCTAACTTATTTTCTGCCTTCAAGTGTTTCCGAGCGGTAATAAAAAAAATAACCTGAACCTAACTTCTTTTCCGCCCTCAAAGTCTTTCCGGGTGGTCATAAAGAGCAACCTAAACCTAACTTATTTTCTGCCTTCAAGTCTCTCCGGGCAGTAATGAAAAGAAATAACCTGAACCTAACTTCGTTTCCGACCTCAAAGTCTTTCCGGGCGGTCTAAAAAAACCTTAACCTAATTCTCTCTCTCTCTCAGCCGAAAGACGTCCACTGCTGGACAAAGGCCTAACCTAACTACTACTATATAATCTTAGCTTCTTAATATACAAAGTTTAACACTCAAAAAATTCACAATTTTGAAAACATTGTTTATTTTTAGACCAACCGCGAATTGGAATTTTTTTGGAACTTTGGACCAATCGCGCCTAAACCGTATCAGTGATGTCTACAGCGAAGTGCTGGGCGGGGTGGGGTGCGGTATTTGAAATGAGTGCGGGGCGGTGAGTGACCTATATGTACGTTAGTACTACTTACTATTCTGTGGCGATTCTGTTTTAGCTACATGGTATACATAAACATTTATAAAAATATTACTCGAAAGAACATTCTTCGCGAAAAAATATTGAAAGAACTTGTCCGCGGTAAAGTGCCATCTCGTGACAGGCCGTGAGAACTAAAGGCAAAAATTTAATTAAAGCGCCATTTAATGACAAATTAGATGTAATGGAAAAAATGTAGTGTACCTCATACGGCTATGTTGCGCGCCCCGCCTCCGCACGCAATGTACATCACAACAAACTCACTGATGTTCCTTCACTCACATAATATATAGAAGTTTGAGCAGAGTGCCATTAGTCCGTGCACTCAGCAGCGGTCCGCACACCTCGATGTATCCGGGCATACTACCGGCCGCCCGGTGCAACGGCCCATTTTATATGGAAGTAGTGGGGAGGCTGTCATAACGTCACTTTGACATAACGTCACTTTGACGTAACGTCACTTTGACTTAACGTCACTTTGACGTAACGTCATTTTAACATGACGTCTATTTTGTCAAATAATAGATGGCGTTACTATAATTGGTATCTCATGCCCACGGGAACCATTTTATCCAGGACAAAAAGTAGCCTATGTGCTATTCCAGGTCATTATCTACATCTGTACCAAATTTCATCGAAATCCGTCCAGTAGATTTTGCGTGATTGAGTAACAAACATCCTCACAAACTCACGTCCAAACTTTCGCATTTATAATATTAGTATGGAAGTATGGATATAGAAATTTGCAAAGTGCCATTAGTCCGTGCACTCAGCAACGGTCCGCACACCTCGACGTATCCAGGCATACTGCCGGCTGGTGCACCGGCCCATTTTATATGGAAGAAGTGGGGAGGCTGTCGTAACGTCACTTTGACGTAACGTCTCTTTGACGTAACGTCTCTTTGACGTAACGTCTCTTTGACGTAACGTCTCTTTGACGTAACGTCTCTTTGACGTAACGTCTCTTTGATGTAACGTCATTTTGACATGAGTCTATTTTGTCAAATAATAGATGGCGTTACTATAATTGGTATCCCATGCCCACGGGAACCATTTTTTCCGGGATAAAAAGTAGCCTATGTGCTATTCCAGGTCATTATCTACCTCTGTACCAAATTTCATCGAAATCCGTCCAGTAGATTTTGCGTGATTGAGTAACAAACATCCTCACAAACTCACAGACTCACAAACTCACAAACTCACAAACTCACAAATTCACAAACTCACAAACTCACATCCAAACTTTCGCATTTATAATATTAGTATGGATGGATGTAGCTGGTCTCTTGGAGTTATTCATCAGATGTTCCTGATCTTCAATTTTTATACGTCAGCAGAAAATGCTCATCAGGTTGAACGATTTTTGTTAAGGCACCATTTCCATATTACTCATAGTTAAGCTGTTCTGTTATGGTTCTTCATCAGGTGTTCCAGTTTTCAAAATGAATTATAGCCTATACGAGGGGTATGCTAAAAAAAACTAGATACTCAAAAACTATAATATTTATTATTTATTACTATTATCTATTTTTTCAAAGTATTCACCCTGAGCATGTATACACTTCTCCATGCGTTTAAACCACTTGGAAAATACCTCTGACCACTCTTTTCCAGATACCTCAGAAATTTCGAAATTATAGGCAGCTAGTGCATCTTCCTTACTCTCAAATCTCTTGCCTTTCAAATTTTCTTTAATTTTTGGAAACAAGTAAAAATCGCATGGTGCTAGGTCAGGAGAATATGGTGGGTGAGGTAGGATGGACACATTTTTTGATTTAAAAAAATCAAGTGTTCTGGCAGAAGTGTGCGGCGAGGCGTTGTCGTGGTGCCAAAGAAGGTGCCGGATTCCTGACTTCGGTCGCTTGTCGTACCAAGCTGATAATACTTCTGGGACACAAACTGACACATACCACTCAGAATTAACTGTTTTTTGATCTTCTAGCACTACAGTAGCGATATGACCCGTCTTACAAAAAAACGAGGCAACCATTTGTTTCTGCGTGCTGCGCGCGCGGCGACATTTTGTTGGTGTTGGTTCATCTTCAAAGCACCATACAGTCGATTGACGTTTTGTTTCGGGATCATAGTTATACAGCCATGTTTCGTCACCGGTAAGTATATCATATACGTTTTTTTTCTTGCCTCCGTCGAATTTCTCTACCATAAATCGGCACCAATCTACCCGACGGACTTTCTGTTCATCGGTCAGTTTGTGCGGTACCCATCTCGAACAACGCTTACGGAGAGAAAGGTGATCGTGAATAATGGTTTGCATCGCTGCTGATCCAATACTCAGTTCTCGTTCAAGCTCCACATAGCTAATTCGTCGGTTTTCTCGGATAAATTTTTCAACTGCTTGAACATTTTCTCTAGGGACTGCAGTTGGCGGCCGACCTGTCGTCTCTTCATCTTCAAAGCTTCCCCGCCCTCTTTTAAACTCAGCATACCAATTAAAAACTGTTGCACGTGAACACGCAGACTCACCAAAAGTTGTCACCAAAAGTTCAAAACATTCTTGTGCTTTTAAACCTTTTTTATAATCATAATAAATCATAGCGCGAAAATCACGTCGACTGAGTTCTATTGTTCCAAGCAAATTCCCGCCAAATTCTTACAAACATAAGCATTTTTAAAGAAAAAAAAAATTAATTCAAATATGTTCCATATTTAAATTTATCACTAAATAACCAGGGCTTACGATGGTGTATAACTTGCGAGTATCAAATTATTGTGTAAAGAGTATCTAATTATTTTTGGCATGCCCCTCGTATGTTGCCCAAGCTTAATAGCTATACAACAAAAAAAGTTTCATTTAAATCCGTCCAGTAGTATTTGCGTGAAACGCGTACATACATACAGACAGAGAGACAGACAGAAAGACAGACAAGAAATTCCAAAAAAATTTTTTTGCTTTCTATTGTTCTTTTTAAGTTTCCCTCTATCCATTTTAGTCAAAAATACTAAATGTACAGACAAAATATTTTTACTGTTTTATTATATGTATAGATGTTTTAATTTATACTACGACTAATTTAGAGTTGTACTCGTAAATTAATACTGTTTAAAAAAAATGATAACCTTATGATTTGTCTTCTATTGATTTGTCTCTACGATACATATATAGTGTAGTATAGAAACCTAATTTTATTCGCATTATCTAACAATGTTCACCCGACCTGAATTTTCCATGTGAAAACACCGTCCCAAGTAAATGGAACAGACGACGGACGGCGGCGGCGGGCTGTATCAATATTATTTGAATAAGTCTTACACTGATATTATTATAATAAATTATATTATCGCTATCTATGTACCTATACCTGACTACGTGATAGGGATTGGTAACACTTTTATGTATTGCAATGTTTTATTTAGCTACATCTGTCCCGATGTCGGTCTGTGATTTAAAGCGGACGTACATTAAACTTCCGCTTGTCATACAGAGTCGAATGCTTAGACGTGGCTAAAGTCAAAAAAAATAATTATATAACGTCACTAAAAAGTTAGAAAACAAGGGTTTTCAACAAACCTACAAAGTACTGTGAATAATAGCCCATTATAATAAATGCAAAACCTGTTTAAAAGATAATGAATACTACTCGTATCAATAGTAACAATATTGATGTCATATGAGCTAAAAATACAATTATTATTTTGGATAATTTTGACAAAAAAAAAGTGGGACAAATAAGTAAAATTGATTCGTTGATGTCTTTTCTTAATAATGACCATTCCTTATGTCGAGAGATGTTGTTTATTATGAAATCGAATCAACATCAAATCAAATTGTTTATTGGTATTAAGAATAGTCTACATGGTGGAAAATTTCCTGTGTGTATTCAAATTGGGTAGTCAAACTAATTTGTCCAACAGGTTTCATACATACATTTATTTAGCTAATATTGACAATGGTTTGAAACTGTACCCAACAGAACACGCTTTCATTTTTCCACGAACATTGAGTCGCTCTTCTTCTTTTATATGTGCTTTTCTTTCTTCATCAATAAATGTTGGCAGTCAGCTCCTTAAATTAAGCCTTGTTCAAAGCCAGTCTGAACAGTTGTTCCACTGTTTTGATTCCCGTCCACTCTCTAATGTTCCTGAGCCAAGACATCTTCCGTCCTCCCACTCTACGCATTTCAGCAATCTTTCCCATCATGATGGTTTGAAAGAGATGGTATTGAGTCGCTAGCAGCAGCTAGTAGAGCTCGCAGCATCACGCGAATGTCGAGGACTCTGAAGCGAGCTCTCAGAACATACGATCGCGACAATCATTGCTCCCGCACTCGAACAATTTACTGCATTCAATTCATTCCCCTAATATTATGATATTCATTCAAATATTCTCCAATAACTTAGTTCATGAATAAGTCATTTGTAGTTTTCGATTGGATAATGGATACTGAAAGTAAGTATGTCAAATAAGTGACATACATAAAATGAACACAGCGAATCTGTTCTTCATACAAAAGGCCTCTAGGAAAACTATTTCGTATTTCATTATAAATATATATTTTTTTATTATTGAAGATGGGTTTGCTCTTGACCACAATCTTGTCCGAGGACAAAGATGAGGTCTACGATGTAGCGAGCTTACCCAGAAGCAGCCTATTCACTCTGGTTTTGAAGAGAGTCAGGTTGTATGTGCTCGGGAACACAGACGCCGGTGTAGGGAGTTCTTTTCAGGCTTTGCTGTGCGCATCAAGAATGATGACGAATTATAAACGATCTTGAGGTTTTACTGCGGTCACTTTAAAATCGAGTTATTTTGTCTGTCTCTAGCCGAATTCGAGTTGAGTACGTCGCGGAGCAGCAGCCGACAGCAGATAAATTAGTTTTCCGATCGAGCCAGCGCTCCTTGACTGGCTACTGCTCTGCCAAGTGGAGCTCTAGCTTTGTAACTCTATGTTTCATTTGAACTTTTCCATTTTTAGATTTTTATTCTGCTTTAAATTGATAGTTTTTTTTTTTTCACTTTAACTGAAAGGGAATTTAAGTTATTAGCTACATTGTGGGTTGACTAGTTTTAAAGACAAAGAAAACAAATTACTTCTTTTTCTAAAAATTAATTGTCATTGCAGCCTATTTTGCTTTTTAGTTGAAAGACATTGGAATTAGTTGTTTATACAAAGGACGAAAAAGCAACAGCGTGTTTAATACTTGGCAAGAAAACAGATAGCTCTGTTTGAGAACATTAAGAATTCTCAATGGAATTGTGTTCAGTTGCAACTTGGTAGTGATGAAGTCCGGACATTAGTGTCGGCGACCCCCCCTCGGCGTCACCCCCCTCGCCTTCTCAAACAGCATGAATATTCAGAGCCGAGCCACGAACCGCTCAACGAGTGGTACCAAGTGGCCAAGTAGCCAGCGGCACTGTTCACACTTAGTATCCGCATTGTACTGTGCTAACTAGTAGCACAGTACAATGCGGATACTAAGATACAACGCGTACAAAAAATTATGTTATAAAAATATAAATAATAATCTAAGTCCCTTTTCAGTTTTGCGGACATTCAAGTGAAATTGAAATTCTTTTTTTTCAATATTGGATGTACAGCATCGCTTAAAGTGCTTCCAGACGCTCCGATTTGGTTGGATCCAACCAAATCGGGACCGACATAGCAACCATTCCAACATTGCTACAGACTGTCCGACGGTCGGCCTTTCAACCGTCAGTTGAGTTTGCTCTGAAGTAGTGAACGGATCGTCGACGGACGTCATGGATCATGCCACCGGTATTATAAAAAAATGCTAAAATGGCGTTGGTTGCGGCCACAGACATAAATGAAATAAAAAATTATTTAAATTAATTTATTTAAATAATTAAATTTATTTATTTATTTAAATACATTCATTTTTTTTTTAACTTCCAGCATTATTAATATGCTTGATTTCTTACATCTCTGTTGCATAATTCTTTGTGGGTTAAGTCCCACAAACAGGGAAAGTCTTTATATAGTTCGAATAACTTTACTAGCTACGCCCCGGGGCTTCGCTTCCGTGGGAATTCCAGGATAAAAAGTACCCTATGTGCTATTCTCGGTATTTTTCTACACATATACCAAATTTCATCGAAATCCGTCCAGTAGATTTTTCGTGATTGAGTAAGAAACATCCTCACAAACTCACATCCAAACCATATATAATATAAATAGGATAATAGGATTATTAAATCGCGTTCTGTGATCGTCACTCCCTCGTCGTTCATGTTGACGTCCTACATCGGCGGCGTTGCGAATGCGACTGAAGCCGATTTGGTTGGAACAAAGCTTCCAGACGTTCCGATTCGGTCGGACGGTCGGCTTGTCGGATGCTTCGGCAAGCCGACCACGTCCAACCGATATTAATAATAATTATGTCGGGCCGATCGCTCTACACACTTTCCGATTCGGTCGTGGTCGGACGGTTGGATTCAACCAAATCGGAGCGTCTGGAAGCACTTTTATTGACGTCAATAAATTTACTTATACTATTGCTAAGTTACCACCGCCGACCACCGCTTCCGAAGAACAGGTGAAGAAGAAGCGGCGCAACATTTCGACACTAGTTACACCGGCTGTGGTCACCGGAGGTTTTGTTTTGAATGACCTAAACGGATAAATTTCATCAATTGTCATACCACATTACAAATACCAAACCACATTGTTAACCACCAACCATCGAAATTGATACCGAAAATGATTAGAAATAATCAGCAGAAAGATACAATATTTATTATTTATAGTTTTGACCAGTTACTGTTTTGTTATATGTATTGATTTTTAAACTAAAAGCTATAGCAAATTATCTTTAAAATTCACATCAAAAGTTTTTAACTTGTACAGGTACTTAAATACGAAAAGGAATGGACTGATTTAAGCGAAGATTTGAAACGGAGCAAAGGCCAGCAGATAACAGCTCCTTTCACGACAAATAATGCACATAATTACTTAAGTGTATTCCGCTGTACAGAACAATGTTTTATCAAAAATGTCGCGACGGCTTACAGCACAACCGGCCCTAGCAGTTCTTTCGAGATACAGTGACTAGTATCGATATAATTCGTTAACAAACCGGGGGGATGTATCGCGAAAATGGTGAGAAACTATACACGTATATTACTGTTTACCATGAAAATATTAGCAAATACTGTGGATTACACTGGCTGGATACGAAGATCGTATACCTTAGAAATCAGAAACAGTATTAAAGATGATACAGAATAATAGTTTCATGTTTTTGTCTTACATAAAAAATATTTAAGACAAGATAAAGGATACTCTTTACAGATAACAAAAGTTTTCTCTCTATTACGATCTTCGGGATTAAACCGAATATTGACTTAGTTACACAAAAGTAATATGAGAAAGTAACATTCTTGTTAGAGTTCGTAATAAAATGATGTACAAACAACCCTAAGCAGATGTTTACCCCATACTTGGCACCTGGCGCAGCCTTGGGACAGGCGCCGCCGGTCGCGGCCGCAGGTGTACCGTAAGACTGCACTTTATAACAATCAAAGTTTAAGCTCCGCAACGACTGCGCCACTAAATCAAATTAATGAGATTCCCCGAAAGTATCTATTGCTCGCTGCCATTAACACAACCAGGTGTTTTAATGTGCAGTTGGAAACAAATGTCTGTTCTCTGTTCGAGTTTATGGGTGTTTGTGTTTTTATACTTATATGCTCATACAACTGAAATATTTATATTCGACTCAAAATTATGAATTTTGAACAAAACAAAATAATTTATTTAGAATAGGGTAGTATTACCTACAAAAGATTTTAATTACATAATCATATAATGCAACAAGCATATTTAGATGTTTATATAGTATGCCCATGTCATTATTAGAATTCATCGAATATCTAATACTGGGAAACAGCATATTGCGCTAATAGTTTCTGATGCACGATCTGGTAATATAATGTTTAGGTATATTAATTACCTAATAGTAAAATCAATTTTCAACACATACTCGTACACATAGTTAGAAGTACTGAGTAGGAATAGTCTCTATATCTAGAAAACTTACACTCATTATTTTTATTATTATTCCTACATTTGTGGCCAAGCGTTTATATTGGCAGCTACTGTACTTTATTCATATCTATTTGATATGAAATATTTGCCTAGGTAAGACTCTAACAAAAATGTAACTGTTACGTAAATACTCTTAAAATGAGATGAGAATAATTCGCGAAAATGTGAAAGGCAGGAAAGCAGCTTATCTCTCGTCTCGTCTCGTCTCGTCTCGCCACTCCGTCGTGTTCGGGTGTTAGCTAACACACTGAATATAGACTGCGGTTGAACAATAATGGTAGAGTCTGGTATGTGTGAATGGTAGTATCAGCTTGTGTATAAATCTTGTGATGCTTATCCAATTATACATTATCCAAGTACATCATCCATGTTTTGGGTGGTAGGATGACAAATATTCTAAGATTGAGCGTACTTTAAAATGATTCGTCCTTTTGGCTATAAAATAAAAAAATAAAATTATCATGATGTGTCATAATGCGAGTACTAGGTTTTAAGAAGCATACATTCAATGCGCGGCGTAAGTTGACTTATGATTTTCACCTTGATGCACAATGTTTCCACAGACTAAACAAGAACTCCTGTTATCGCAAGCGACGGAACCCGCGCGCTCTGCCGGTCCTAAAACAACAACTCCGTATTTGTGTACAAACTCCACTGTCGATCGATTAAATACATACACATTCCAAAGATCTTCCAAAAATAACAGTAGTCGCGTCGTCTCTAGACCTAATGCTTCCATGAACCCTTTGAAAGGAACTCTCGGAACAGGTATGGTAAGAAGCTTGTCTAACATCAAATGCATTGTTGTAATTATTTTCATACATAATTTTTTTTGCGATTTTGTATCTTCGTAAGTTTTCCTTCGTTTATCATTTATAGCTGGGGTCCTATTGGGCAGCAATGTATGGGGACGAATACAATTTTGGGTAATGGAATGCCACATGGTTTGGGATGTCATATGGGTCAAACTGAGTTCATCAAGCTCGTTAGCCACTCGCGATCCCACGTCAGGGGGGGGGAGGAAGGTGTCAAAGTTCCAAACACCCTGCGCTCGAAAAAAAAATCTAGTGGCTACATTTGAGATACAAAGTCGAGTTTGGTGTCATTTTCGAATAAATCGATGATGGCCCATTCATTACGCATAATATTTTTGTAGGTATCCATAGAAAAAAATGACGTAACGCCTAAACGTATGTAGAACCAGTGTTAAAAAATTACAAACAAGCCCGTATTTTTTAAGATTTTTATATGGAAGATGAATTTAAAAAAATTGCACCAAAAAGCCCAACTAATGTAGATTATACAAACATAAATATCATTAAACTTTTTTACTAATATGAATGTAAAAAAAATTGAACGTACGCGCGGTCTATGCTGTTCCGCGCCGAACGAGATACGAGCGCGGGCTCTATTGTGGAGTCAGTGGAGTTTTTTCTTCATAAAATTCTCAGAAATAACTTCGATTTCGGTGATTCCATATTATAACTAGCCTTTGCCTTCGGCTTTGCCTGCTTGAATTTCGTTTTTTACTCATTTTACCATCTTATGGGTGGTATTTCTAAAATTATTTTCATTTACCGGTACGTTTAAATAATCTGTCTACAATATTTGAAATGTCTACATTCAGTGGTTGCGGTTTCATCTCTGAGCTGATATACCAGTCATTCACTTAGCCACCGTCCAATTTTACAAATGTACTGTACATAGATTACGGGTATATAGAATGATATAAAAATCACAAAACAATGAATAAAATTTGCAAGAATGACGATGTTGAGATAAATGATTACTTGCCTGCAGCAAAAAGTATCATTATGTTTTTTATACAGACTTTTACCCCCCACTGCGGCCTTTTGCGGGTTGATTTTTGATTTGATTGACTTCGAGTCCTATAACTATTTCTACCTATATCAAATTTTATCAAAATCAACCAAGCGGTATATTCGTGAATGCTTAACAGAACTTGCTTCGAAAAGCCAGTCAGACAGATCATTGCATTCCATTGGGAGTCGATTTTTGGAAAAAGTGCCCTATGTTTGACCTCGTGTTTTCAATTATATCCACACCAAATTTTATCAAAACTGGTTCAGCGAAAGCGTAACAGGATGTGTTGTCGACACTAACTTCTCTCCCCACTTCGGCCCATAGAGGTTTGATTTTTGAAAAAAAAGTTACCTGTGTTTGACTTTGGATCTTCAACTATATCCGTACTAAATTTCATCATAATTGGTGTAGCGATTTAGTCGTGAAAGTGTAACAAATGTGTGTTTGACACGAACTTTCTTTCCCCACTGCTGACCATCAGGGGTTGAATTTTGAAAAAAAAAAATAGTTATTTTTGGCCACGAGTCCTTAACTATATCGATACTAAATTTCATCAAAATTGATTCAGCGGTTTAGTAGTAACAGCGTACCTGATGTGTTTTTGATACTACTCTTTGAAGGTTGATTTATGAAAAAAAATGTACCTTATGTTTGATCTCGTGTCTTCAACTACATCCATACCAAATTTGGTCAAAATCGGTCTAGCGGTTTAGCCGTATAAGTGTTTTTTGATTTAAAAAATCACCCCCTATTGCACTCGCTTGGGAGTTGATTATTGAAAAAAGAGTAGCCTATATTTAAGCTTGGGTCTTTAACTATATTCATACCAAATTTCATAAAAAAGGGTCCAGCGGTTTAGCCGTGAAAGCGAACAGACAAACAGACTTTCGTCGTATATTTCAGGTGAGGGAGTAGCAAACATCCAACTGAAATTTTGTGACTTACTTCCGCATTTGTAAAACGGGGCACCACCTGTCCAGTTAGTTCCTGTTGGAATAAGGGTACAAACATATTCTATCATTATTTTACTTTACTAAAATTCATCAAAATGAATGCTCAAAAATAATTTCAGAAAATCCACCCCTCAGGTGGTAAAATGAGTAAAAAACTAAATTCATACAGGCGAAACCGAAGGCAATTGCTAGTTATAATATGGAATCAACAAAATTGAGGCTGTTACTGAGAATTGTATGAAGAAAAAACTCCACTGAGTCGACCATTGAGCCCTCGCGATATCACGTTCAACGCGAAACAGCATAGACCGCGCGTACGTTAAATTTTTTTTTTACATTCATTTTAGTAAAAAAGTTTAATGATATTTATGTTTTTATAATCTACATTAGTTGGGCTTTTTGGTGCTATTTTTTTTAAAATCATCTTCTATATAAAAATCTTAAAAAATACGGGCTTGTTTGTAATTTTGTAACACTGGTTCTACATAAGTTTAGGCGTTACGTCATTTTTTTCTATGAATACCTACAAAAATATTATGCGTAATGAATTGGCCGTCATCGATTTATCCGAAAACGATACCAAACTTGGCTTTGTATCTCAAATGTAGCCACTAGATTTTTTTTTCGAGCGCAGGGTGTTTGGAACTTTGACCCCCTCCCCCGCCCCCCTGACGCGGGATCGCGAGTGGCTAACGAGCTCGATTAAGTCAGTTTAGGTCAAATAACATCCCAAGCTATGTGGTATCTCATTACCTAAAATTGTAGCACTTTTCCCAATAGGACCCCAGCTATTAGCACATCTTTGAAACTGATTGATATATCAACAGAGACGCGGAATATTATAATTTTGCATTGAGATTCTTTATGTAGCATAAGTGTTTGTAATATATTGGGTAAAACTAAACGCAGGCGTTTCCTGTTATCGCCGCCAGGCGTTTTGGGGTTCTCACATTGCTCGTGCGAATGGCTCGCGGACGGTCGCCATTGCCATGCGATATCGGTTTGATTTTTAATACGCGAGAGGTCCCGCGTTCTTTGATTGCTAATTATCTTGAGTTGTATTGGTGAATTTCCTGTTTGTTAAATAACTATTGAACTTTGTGTTTGTGTGCCCGTCATTGTGACTTTCTCCTGTGGGATGCGACGCGTGGCTGCTCGCTCACATCTATCTGTTGCCGAGCCGATTTCGGGAAGAAATCTATTTATGTGTTCTGGGGAATTGAGATCTCATGGGTTAGGTAGGGTGATTAGGAATTCCCCCTTCCCGAAGACACTCAAGTTTGGATCCGAAGAGAAAGAAGATTTAGCTTGGTAAGTGGTTTTCCATTGTAATTAATTTATAGGTTAGGTTATTATTTAGGGCCCTGTAGCTCCCTTCATAAGCTACGGTGGTAGCAGACTGCGTTAAGTTAGTTAGGTTTTAAACGGGCAAACGTGGTGCCGCGTGGAGATTTTTTCCCGGTACTTATTTTTACCGGTGGTTTTTTCCCGGTGAAGTTCCGGTACCGAATTCTTCCCGCCGCTTCGTTTGTCCGGATTCGCTCTGCGCACATTTTCTGGCAGCAGAGCGTAGTTGCTCTGCACATTTTCTGGTAGCAGAGCGTAGTTTATCTACCCTCTATTTGTTCGTTTGTAAAAAATAATTAATTGTTTGTAAAAATTATTAGATTTTTCTTAGTTTGTTTGTATAAGAATATTTGTAACCTTTTTTGTATTTGTTTGCGGTTTGTACCGTGCGTTCCGGGTTTGTGCCATTCTCATTCCTACCGCGGCTTTGCGTGTCGTAGTTTGATTTTGTTTTTTATTTACCTTTTATCTTTTTTTATTTGTTTGTTTGTTTGTGACTTGACGCGATGGCGAAGGTCCCCAATGCTAGGGCGACACTCGCCAACGAATTGAGATGGTTTGTGACGGCCGGTGGACTCCTGTCCCGGAAGGACAGGGAGGCCGCTATACTGGAAAGAGCGGATCAGCTCCGCTCACGATTAAACAACGCGGAAGCGGCCATGGCGGCGCTTACCGAAGCCGACCTTACCCCGGAGGTCTACGCAGGTCACGTGGCGGACCTGGACCAGATCCTGAGTCTGCACGATGACATCGTGGAGGCGGCGGCCGCAATAAGGGCGAGACAGGCTGGCGGACCAGCCCCTCGCACACCTGTTAGACAGGAAGGACCAGCGGTTACTGGTCGGCTCCCCACCCTTCAGCTGTCCCACTTTGGGGGTAGGATGGAGGAGTGGGTGGCATATAAAAATATGTTTGAGTCCCTGGTCGTAGCACGACAGGATTTGTCGAAGGCCCAGAAGATGGCCTACCTCCTCTCCACTCTTGAGGGTGAAGCGCGGTCGCTCATCCAGCACCTCCGGGTGGAGGACGACCAGTACGACACGGCTTGGGAGTTATTGAACTCCCGCTACCAAAACTTACGTTTGTTAGCGGATGCGCACGCCGCACAGTTGATGGCCCTGCCCAAGGTGGCCAACAGGGCACAGTTGCGCCTGCAGTTGCTCACGCCCGTTACAGTGGCCTGTAACGCGCTCCGCACACTGGGGCTGCCGGTGGACCAATGGTCCTTTTTGCTGGTGCACATTGTATTGGGCAAATTGCCCAATGACATCCGCTCGCGATTTGAGCGCGAGAATGCGGAGCGGGACAGCACCACCCTACCAACATTCACTGACTTGGTGAAGTTTTTGGAGTTTGAGGCACGGGCGGCTGAGAATACCATGACGGACTCAGCGCCATCCAGAGCGCCTGAACGTAGGCCCTTGGAACCCTCATGGCGAGGGAAGCCCCAACAGGGACGGCAACCGCCACCGCGTGGAGCTGGTGTGCGGGTTGCACACACGGCAGCAGTCGCGAGGGACGCGGACTGCCTGCAATGTGGCCGGATGGGCCACAGCCTGCTGCAATGCAGGGACTGGCAGAGACTGCCAGTACAAGATAGGCGCCGCATGGCAAAGCGGCATGAACTTTGCTTTTATTGTTTGGGCGGTCACTATGCACGTGACTGTCCCAGTGCCATACCATGCAGTGCATGCCGTGGGCGGCACCACGCGATGCTTTGCATGAACCGCAACGGGGATGGCACCCGGATGTTGAGGCAGGGGTCCCCTATGGGCGGGGGCGCTCCTGCGCGAAGCCCTCCACCACCGGACGGAGGACGCGGCTTCGCTCGTCGCACCCCCTCGGGAGGGGGTCGCGTACCTGCGCGGGTCTTGGCGGACCGGGACCACGCGCCCCAAGGTCGTGGCCAGTATGTGGCTGGCCAGGCCCCGGATAGGGCCCCCATGGGCGGGGGCCCTAGATCGGACGTGAGAGTGGGGACACCCCCTCCACGCGGGTTACCAATGCCCAACACATGCAGCCGCAGCGGTTTTCTCCACCGCTGCACGAGTACCCACGGCTGGAGGACCACCCGCCGTACCATAGGTATGGCCGGGCCGCGGGTTATGCCCCCTCAGATGGGGATGTGCACTCGCCCGACATATTATCCGGGTCAGTGGCGCCCCCTGGTTTGGAGAGAGTGGGGAGCCCGTAACTAGCTTGCTCCCTTGCTGGGACAGAGCCGCGGACGGTTCTGCTCCCTACCGCGGTGGTCCGCGTATGGGGTCGTAGGGGGAAGCCATTAATTTGAGAGCTCTGTTGGACTCAGGGGCTCAAAGCAGTTTGGTTACCACTCGAGTGGCACGCCAGTTAGGTTTAGTCGTGGAAGACTCGCCTGTGCCACTTCTTGGAGTTGGTGGCATACAAGTGAAGTGTCTGACGGGCCAGACACTTGTCACCTTTTCTTCGCTGAAGTCCTCCACAATGAGGATCACGACTTCGGCTATGGTAATGGATACCATTGCGGGTTGGCACCCCTCGACAGACATACCGCCGGGTGTGTTGTCTTTGGTTTCGGGTCTGGATTTGGCCGACCCCTTTGTCTTTCATCCCGGCCCAGTGGACTTGCTCCTGGGCTCGGACGTATTGGGTTGGATTTTGTTGGGTACCCAGAAAGCTCTGGGTTTGTCTTCACTGATGGCAGTGTCTACTATCTTTGGTTTCGCCCTGATGGGCCCTGTGTTTGATAATGGCACCGCGGAGGAGCCACCGGTCGTCGCATCAGCGTCCTTGGCCAAGACCATGCAAAGGTTTTGGGAGGTGGAGGAGCCACCTATGAGTTCCAGGGTGGATCCGGAACACGCTGAGTGCGAAGCCCTTTTTCGATCGACCACGGAGAGGTTGCCCTCCGGTCGGTTTGTAACTAGGTTACCCTTTGTTGCCTCTCGTCCTAGCCTAGGGCAAAGTAGGGCGCTTGCGGAGAAACGACTGCTGTCCATGGAGCGACGCATGCAGCGTGACCACGTACTTCGCGATAAATATATTGAATTTATGCGCGAGTACGAGGATTTGGGTCACATGTCTCCGGCTCGAGTTGATTGGAGCTCAACTGAGCATTATTTTTTGCCCCACCACGCGGTGGTGAAGGCCTCAACAGGCAAATTGAGGACCGTCTTCGATGGGTCCGCACCCACTTCGAACGGGGTTTCGTTGAATCTGTGTTTGCATTCGGGTCCCAAATTGCATAGGGACATAATTGACATCATCTTGAACTTTAGAAGACATCAAGTGGTTTTTGGTGCGGACATCCGGATGATGTTCCGCCAGACAGTCATACATCCTGAGGACAGGCGATTCCAGTTGATACTCTGGCGTGAGCGCCCTGAGGATCCTGTGACGGTGTATGAACTCAACACAAACACGTATGGTTTGAAATCTAGTCCCTATATCGCCATCAGATCATTGCTTGAATTGGCAGAGCGGGAACGGATCCGCTTTCCCCGTGGGGCTTCCGTGCTGTCACGTGACTTGTATGTTGATGACGTGTGCACCGGAGCCCAAAGTATTGAGGAGGCCCTCCTACTGCGGGATGAATTGATCGAAATATTGAAGACAGGTGGCTACGAGCTACGTAAGTGGTTGTCTAATGAGCCTAAAGTTCTAGAAGGGATCCCGGAGGATCACCAACAGAACCCTCACCTGTTTGAGGATGTGGATGATCCCAACAGGATAGCGGTGCTGGGCATGCAGTACCAGCCGCTAACCGATATTTTTACATTCCAAGTGGACTTGGAAATACCAAAGGTCTGGACTAAGAGAACGGTGTTGTCCGTAATAGCCCGTATGTTTGATCCAAGCGGTTGGATCAGTCCAGTGATATTCTCTGCAAAGTGTCTTCTTCAGAGACTTTGGACTTTGGGCGTCTCGTGGGACGAGCCGCTGTTTGGCTCTCCATTGGATGATTGGCTCGAGTTGTTTTCATCGATTAAGGAAGTCAATCGGATTGCCTTGCCTCGTCGAATATTGCCCCCGGGAAATATCGAGCCAGCCTGCATGGCTTTTGTGACGCGTCGGAGCGAGGCTATGCCGCGTCAGTCTATATGCGGACAGTTGACGCCGATGGCCGGGTCAATGTCTCGCTTTTGTTAGGGAAGAGCAAGGTCGCCCCCATCAGGACTAGGCTGACTATTCCCAAGCTTGAGTTGAGTGGAGCTCACCTTCTCTCTAAATTGTTGCATCACGTTGCCAGTGAACTGGCGGCCACGGTCGAGATACGGGACATCTTCGCCTGGTCGGATAGCCAGGTCGCGCTTGCATGGTTGCGCGCGGCCCCACATACCTTGGAGGTTTTTGTGGGAAATCGGGTTTCCCAAATCCAGAATATCGGAATTGATATAACATGGAGACATGTGCCGGGAGAGCTTAACCCAGCGGACTGTGCTTCCCGAGGTTGTACGGCACCAGAATTGGTGTCACACCCGCTCTGGTGGGGTCCAGAGTGGCTGATGGGATCAGAAACTTCTTGGCCTGTCTGTCAGACAGATGTTACTTCTTTGAGTTTGACCGGGCTCCGTGTACATGCTGTAGTCGCTGAGACGACGTCGGAGCCGGATTGGCTACTTGCTCGGTATAGCAGCTTGGATAAGCTTCTGGGTGTCACCAGTTGGATTAAGCGTTTCATACATAATTGTAGAAACCCACAAACAAAGCGGTTGGAGCCGATTGCAGGTGCAGAAGAGCGCCGGAGCGCATTGTTGCATTGGGTCCGTGTCGTGCAGACCGGACGGTTTGAGTCAGAGCTTCGTATTTTGCGCGACGGACGCGCTAAGTTGAAGGGCGCGGTCGCTCGTTTGAACCCGTACATCGACTCGGATGGGCTTCTTCGGGTTGGAGGCAGGCTCCGGAAGGCGGATCTTCCATATGAGACTCGCCATCCTCTGTTGTTGCCCAAGGGCGGACCCTTGGTGCAGCTTTTGGTGTCTGATCGACACATTCGTAACGCCCATGCTGGGTGCAATGCTTTGTTGGCTATTTTGCAACGCGAGTTTTGGATTTTGTCTGCCCGAAGAGCAATCCGTAGTGTCCTGTTTCGATGTATTGCATGTTATAGGTTGAAGGCATCCACGATGCAACCACAGATGGGTGATTTGCCCGCTGATCGAATCCGACCTTCGAGGCCGTTTGACGGCGTTGGAACCGATTTTGCCGGTCCCTTTTCGATCAAGGCTTCTCCCTTTCGTAAGGCCCGTATTGTGAAGGGCTATTTGTGTGTATTTGTTTGTTTGGCCACCAAGGCTGTCCATTTGGAGGTGGTATCGGCTCTGACTACGGAGGCCTTCGTCGCCGCGTTGGATCGCTTTGTTTCGCGTCGAGGTCTACCTTCCCTTATTAGGTCTGACAATGGCACAAACTATAAAGGAACTGTAAATTATCTTAAGGATGTTTCTGTGTTTATTGATAAAAATTGTACTAGTTTAAGTCAAATTGCTGCCCAAAGGGGAATAACCTGGAAGTTTAGTCCCCCAAGTTGCCCCCATTGGGGAGGGATTTTTGAAGCGGCTGTGAAATCCGCAAAGACCCACCTCCGCCGCATTATCGGAGAAACGGCTCTAACTTTTGAAGAGCTGGCCACAGTGTTTTGTAAAGTTGAGGCGGTCCTCAACTCTCGTCCTCTCTGTCCGCTATCTCCAGATCCAAATGACTTGGAAGCTCTCACCCCTGGTCATTTTTTGGTGGGAGGGCCGTTGAATGCCCTGCCCGAATACCCGTGGAAGGATGAACGCGTATATCGGTTGTCGCGTTTTCAAATGTTGCAGCAAATGAGCCAGGACTTTTGGCGTCGCTGGTCGCTTGAATATTTGCATTTGCTGCAGCAAAGAGTGAAGTGGACAGACAGGACTGAGCCTCCCAGGGAGGGTGATTTAGTATTGTTAAAAGAGGCAAATTTGCCCTCATTGCTTTGGCGACGAGCTCGCATATTACGTTTGATTCTTGGCGGAGATGGCACTCCGCGTGTGGCTGAGGTGTTGGTCGACGGCTCGATTTTAAGGAGAGGTGTGACCTCTCTCGCCCGCCTTCCCGTAGAGTAAGCTAGCGGTCTGCTTCTCAGACCGGGACGGGGGGATGTTTGTAATATATTGGGTAAAACTAAACGCAGGCGTTTCCTGTTATCGCCGCCAGGCGTTTTGGGGTTCTCACATTGCTCGTGCGAATGGCTCGCGGACGGTCGCCATTGCCATGCGATATCGGTTTGATTTTTAATACGCGAGAGGTCCCGCGTTCTTTGATTGCTAATTATCTTGAGTTGTATTGGTGAATTTCCTGTTTGTTAAATAACTATTGAACTTTGTGTTTGTGTGCCCGTCATTGTGACTTTCTCCTGTGGGATGCGACGCGTGGCTGCTCGCTCACATCTATCTGTTGCCGAGCCGATTTCGGGAAGAAATCTATTTATGTGTTCTGGGGAATTGAGATCTCATGGGTTAGGTAGGGTGATTAGGAATTCCCCCTTCCCGAAGACACTCAAGTTTGGATCCGAAGAGAAAGAAGATTTAGCTTGGTAAGTGGTTTTCCATTGTAATTAATTTATAGGTTAGGTTATTATTTAGGGCCCTGTAGCTCCCTTCATAAGCTACGGTGGTAGCAGACTGCGTTAAGTTAGTTAGGTTTTAAACGGGCAAACGTGGTGCCGCGTGGAGATTTTTTCCCGGTACTTATTTTTACCGGTGGTTTTTTCCCGGTGAAGTTCCGGTACCGAATTCTTCCCGCCGCTTCGTTTGTCCGGATTCGCTCTGCGCACATTTTCTGGCAGCAGAGCGTAGTTGCTCTGCACAATAAGAAAAGAATTTTAAAAAATTCCACCTCTTAGTGGGTAAAACACATAACATACACGCCGCCGGAGCTCCTGGAATAAATAGAAGTTGAAGAAAAACCTGAAATATTCCGATCACTAACAAATAATGAAAAGTTGACTTTGTTCGTCGATCTCGAGGCAATAATCCGGGTTCAGTGAGCCGCAGCATTAGAAACAATTGAATATTATTCCCGCGGGAAATTACCGCGTCGATTGCGGCCAACCCGATCAGTACTCACCGCGGCGGGGCTGCGATTGTTACTGAAGTGGTTACAATCATATATCGTTTGTTACCAATGTTCAAAGCCAACACCGAAACGCAAGTAATAATCGTATTGATCGTGTTTGTTTGTAACCTGACACACACACAGCGGGTGAATGTAGAAACTTGTCATAACAAATGCGCCACTTAATCATTGTTATAAGTTATATCTGGTTTACCTGACAATAAAGTTTTATATGATAAAATTAAAATATTTTGTCAAGGAACGAGTGTCACAGTAATTGTTTTCAATTTCCAAAACACATCATTTTGATATCTGTCTAATCAAAATCGTGAGCCCTTTTCTTTGCAGCAGGCCCTATCGTCGTCGCCGGCGCCGTCAGCGATCAACTTAGTATTAAGAGTCGAGCCCTTTTAATTCCCTTCGCAATACTTTGTGTTGTTGTTCGCTCCAATATAAATACTTGGAATGCTCCAATCTCCCCCACTGAGTGGCTGTCGTCTGTTTGCTATTATTGCTTTGATTACAAACAAAACACTGAGTAAATAAAAAGAGAAAACAAGCTTTCTATCACATTGCGTTTAATTCACAAGTAGGTACTCTACAATTTGATGCCTGCTCCAGATTTGGATGAGAGAATGTTTATATTTTATTTGTTTATAGCTTTCCATTATAATAATATGAATATCCTATACCATTTTAAACGAGCGCTTGCTCCTCACTTAGCATTGCTAAGCATCCCCTAACTAACTTAGTTTGATTAAATTCTTAGTTTAATTTTTGGGAACTTCTCCACTAAATGGAGTAATTATGATAATTTTGAGTCGTAATAAACTTATGTTTTTCTGTCGCTGGCGAGCCGAGTCGGAGAATTTAGTGATGTAATTTAAAATCTATAGTACATATAATATTGTAATTCTGATTGACTTTTACTAAACCACACAGCTTTGGGGTATACCTACCGATACGGTAGTTCTGTTGTTTTTGCTTGAATGAGTAATTAATATCCATTGAAATATGGTTTACTGGTAGGACATATAGTAAATTTCCACGAGAACCAACAAGCAAGCAAGAGTTTGAGGACCCCTTGTGGTTCTGCCAAAAATTAATAAGCATACTCGTAAGTGAGCAGTTAGTATCTAATATGTTATGTGACATTTTGTGGCACAGTTTGTGCGCTGTGGCTCCCTGTCGTCTTCATATATCTCGTGCAGTCCGCAGTATTAAGTGCTCTTCTAACTGTCGCAAATTGCGGTTATTACAGCGGCGGCGACGAGCAGGCGCCCGCGACGCCCAGATGATACAAACTGGACGATGTGCATGACGTGGCAGTGTTAGTGGCTTTGACAAAGGTACATGCATTGTAATAAAATGGGTATTTGCAGTGTGTCAATAAATTGGTATATTCAAAGGAAAACTGTTCAATTTCCTATTCTGTCCTCTCTTACATATGACATACTAATATTATTCAATGAAATTACGTTTCAACTGAATTTATCTATAATGTGATAATTGTGAAAATGGGTTAATGAGGTTTATTTTTTTTTACAATCTACCAAGGAACTAAACAGTACCTGTTATTTAATCAAATAGCTTATGAAATGACAAAAGAACGTGTATGAATTTATCAACTACATGTAACATACCGCTATATCTCCTGTTTCCTCTCCTGTGAGACGTGCGGATGTGACGTCACGGTAGCGAGCTGCGACCACATTAATTATGATTATGTATTGTTACCGCGCAAGTCGTGGTGACCGAGTGTCAGCGATGAAGAGTTCACTCAAGACGAAATTAGTAGCAAATTATTTTGAAGATATTTTCGTGTGTATGAGTTTACTCAGCGGCGAGTTTGTTGTGTTGTTGTTACACACACAATGTTTACTATAGAAGAGGGTGCTTTGTTTTTGCGTCTCGTAATATGCATTTATGTTTTCTACTCCGCTCCGCTTCCGAGGAAAATACACAGGTAGTGTTCTTAATTTGAATACGTTATACTGAAACTTAATTAGGAAACAACGAGCTCCAACTAAAACTTTATAAAGTTTAAAGGATAAAATATTACAGACGCATATTGATAAACACTATTATATCTATAATATATACTTTTTTGTGATTGATTGTACAAATTATTTGCCCAGTGAGTGGTCACACTAACTAACCTATCGCAAGTTTTAGATTTTCTATAATACTAAAAGTGGAGCAGTAATTTACTATACAATATGTACAAAGTTCTTATTTAAATCTTGAGTTTCATGGAAATAACACACACACGCAGATATTTTAATCCTAATACTAATATTATTAATGAGAAAGTGAGTTTGTTTGTTTCTTTGTTTGTTACCTCTTCACGCTTCATCTACTCAACCAATCTTCCTGAAATTTTGTACACACATAGTTAGAAGTACGGAGAAGAACATAAGGTACCTTTCATCCCGGGAAAAAGCACTATTCCCGTGGGAAATTCACGCGGGCGAAGCCGCGGGCAAAAGCTAGTATTTCATAAAAATGTAGCACTTGAAGACATATTTTACTTTTATAACACATACGTTACATCTAGAACTACACATTATAAGACGGATGACACTTCACGTTGTTTCCAAAGATGAATCGCAACTTCGTGATTCCATTTAGAAGTTGACAGTCAGTGTTTGGAACATGCATTTATGTTCTTTGCCTTGGTAGTCATAAAAGATAGATTCTTTTATTTCTGACTACATTTAACACATAGTTTAGAGAAAAAAAATATCTTCGAGTTCCTACTGGTGATACGGAGCGGCCGAGATATGACAGCAACAGTATACAGACCAAGCGCAGAGTTATGCTTGCCAGCCCTGAAGAACTCTTTTATACCTAATTATTTGTAAGCTCTCAATGATAAACCCAAACTCTTGTTAATAACAACATCAGCTCAAATAATCCCCGCTTTATTACAGACTTAATTAAAATTCGCTTAATTATAATTTGGACGCCATTACAATGCTTCTTCGAGAAGGCCGCGCTTGTGAGATTATAAGGTAAAGTAAACATGTATGGCGGCGCGAGCAACACAAGCAACCGCGAACAAAACACTCTTATAAAGCAAGCACTTATTGCTGTGAATGTTATGCGAATTATCAAATTCCCGCATCGGGATGAGATTATTTTTAAGGGCGTAATCTTAGAAACTGTTAGATTTATATATTTTTAAGCTTAAAATAACAAGTTATAGATAAATAAATGCTACAAGTAGAGATGGGTTGAGTGTATGAACTCATTAGACAGAAATAGGCATTTTTGGGTTTCTAAAGTATATGCCGACGGTGTTTTAGTTAACAATTATTTAACAATAGACGCAATACCTCATGTGGTCTCTTCGTCGTTGAAGGATTAATAAATACTAACTTATGAAAATTTACTCACAGTGGAGCTATATAAACATGATTGCAATAATAAAAGAAGCTTAACTTTTGAAGTTAAAACAGGTCTTATCAACGACAATACAAGAAATGTAGGAAAAATAAATAAAAACTTGTAAAGACATGATGCTGCAATGAATCTTTAGACGGGCGGCTCGTAGCACACTGCTACGTCGTAGCGACTACGACGTCGTAGCAGCTACGGGCTACGACGGCCGTCGTAGACATTGTTCGCCGCGGGACGTCCCGGCGGACGATACAAAGCAACAATGAGAATTGCACAATAGAGAATTATTTATTCATGATAACTATCTTCCGTTTAAAGATTTTAATTGTTCTAATGACGGCTTTACGACGGCAGAGCAATTTTAGGAATTGGATTGTTAACGATTGGAGCTTATTTATTTGACAGCTATTAATTCGGCCGGCTATTTACAAAGGGAAATGTACAGTTGTATTTAAAACGAAAAAAATTATTATGACTCTAATTTATGTATGATTGACATAACAATATAATGACAATCAGTTTACATTTCAACGTGCGAAATGTAAACAATGTTGCCGAATTTGAGCTGAAAAAAGGATTTTCGTAAGCGTTGTCGGTAATAGGTGCTATTTTTAAAGTCATCTCATTTGTTGAGGGGGTTTAGGGTGAGGAAAGGAGGAGAGGGTAGGAAAGGAGAAAGAGGTCGACCACCTACCAGTGAGAGCCTTATACCTAGCCTTATACGTTTGTAATTCTGAGGATATTATAATAGTTACAAACGAAATTGTCGTAAAACTTCCATTTGGAGTTTATTAACGCTCAATTAATAGGAATAAAATTTGTCGATTAAAGTCATATAAGTAACTACTCACTTAAGTAACGTAAAAGGTCAAGATAAAATTGGTATAAAGTGAATATAAAGATCTAATAAAGATTAAGTTGCTTTTAAGGCATAAATTTAGAATAGTTTTAATGATATGTTGATTGAGCTTTGGGCAGGCGTTTCGTTGATTTTTTTTCCTTTTCTTAACATTTACTTACTTTAATAAATTAAATACGCTAATATTATTACACTCTAGCCCATTTACAGGCTAATAAAAAAAAAAAATGAAAAAAAAAATGTGTGATTTGATATTGTTATTTTTAATTTTGTAAAGTCCATAGAATTAAGAATGTGTCCATCGGCACTTTTCTTACTGTCTCTATAGTCGCGGCTGTGAATTTTCAGTTGTATGGAGGTGGTCACATTAAATCCTACGATGGTGATTTTTATAAACTACATAGATTATGATATTACAACTGCAAATTTAAGTGTAAAAAAAAAATCACCACCGTCGTTTTTTTTTAAACGCTATTATAAGACTCATATTGTTATAACTCTCAAACAAAAAATCCTACCAGGGTGATTTTTTGTTACATGTTTCCTTACGAATAATAAAAGCTTGATTTAAAAAATCACCAATAAATAACAATCCGAAATGGATTTTTTAATGAGTTGTAATTGATATACTTTAAAAACATCCTGTACAAAAACAAAAAATCCAGCAATGGTGACTTTTATATATTATTCGTATACGATTGTAATGAACCATATCCTCAATTTTTATAAGGGTGACTACAACAGTTTTTTTTTATTAACTTTTAATTTTTTTTTTTATTCTACAGTCGAGAAAATTGTATATTCGTACGTAATGTGAATTATTCAATCTTAATTTTAAAAAACGACTCATGTTTATGAACCCGATTTCCTGTAATCAAATAAAAACCATATTGATATTTATAACGTTAAAAATACATTTTATGACTAGAAAGCCTTATTATAAACCGGCCAACTTTTATTTACAGGTAAATGAAGTCTTATTAATTAACTGTGAACAGTAATCTCTATTGTAAACTTTTTTGTTTACGAGCAATTCAGTATAGTTTATTTACCCCTTCCATTTCATATCGGATCATCAAAATTCTTTTTTTTATATATAAGGATGTCTAAAAACATCAAAATAATGTTAAGTATAAGAATCATGGTTGTAGGAATTTGTCGGTAAAAAAAATGTAAATGCCCCGCCTACTATTATATTATATTAAGGGGAAGGCACTTGGATCATGTGTCTCTTTATTCGCACTGTTTTATCACTATCACTCTTGATATGTTTTTATTATCATTACACTAAATTTAACGCTTTAGTTTTTTTTAGTCTTCGCACTATGTCCGTGTTGTCGAGGAGCTGGATAGCCTCAACATTCACATGATGAAGCAGACTGTGTTCATGTGTTTCTGCATATTTTTGTATTACGTCACGAACGAGCTGCAGGTTAAGGTCCCGGTCCAGGTTGTCATTTCTTACGACCACGGACCACGGCGCATTGTTAATGGCCCTCAGCACTTTATTTTTAAATCGTTGAATGATGTCGATATTGCTCTTTTTGGTACAGCCCCACAGCTGTATGCCATAAGTCCATACTGGCATGAGGACTTGTTGATATAAGAGTAATTTGTTGAGTACCGCCATTGAAATAAACGTTTATCATAGAATGTAAAAGTATGTGTAGTGGTCCACTCGTCGTCTGGCGTTAATGCATCATACGAGTATAAACGTGAATGTTAGCTTCAAAGTCAAAGTCAAATATTTTTATTCATGTAGGCTTAAAAATAGCACTTATAAATCGTCACTTTCTTGTTTTTTAGTTAGTTGACGTCAAAAAAATTACTTAAAGCCTCCAATACACTAGGCAACATTTGACGCGCAACATGCCCTTCTTTCTCGCTCCGTACAATTTACATGAGTGAGAAACACGATGTGCTATTTCACTTTGGTCAGTAGAAGTGAGCGAGATAGCATAATATGTTGCGCGTCAATTGTTGCCCAGTGTATTCGAGGCTTAAAGCTAACTTTACCACCGCCTCCAAAGCGCAAGTGGAGAAGAGGCGGCGCAACAAACTCCACTGCTGCATTTTCTCCAAAGACGTCACTTTACAACATATGTCTTACAATTAAATAACTGTATATGTGGACGAATATACATTGAATATATATATATATATATTAAATGTCAAATTTATAAATTAATAAAAATTATAAATTAATAAAATGTCATTGTAAAAGTAAAAGTACACAATGTACCTAGAGAGTAATATGACAGTCTTAGGAGGTCACTGTACCAGGCTCGGGCCACGCATTTTTGTCATTTACATAATCATCCGTCGTATAATATGCCTTCTTACAAAGTGCCTCCTTAATATAATGTTTAAATTTCTTGTCAGGCATATCAAGGACAGATTTTGGTATTTTATTATAATAGCGTATACAGTTTCCCACAAATGATTTCCTAACCCTAGCCAGTCTGTGCCCTGGAACGTACAAGTTATGTTTGTTTCGCAGGGATATATCTGTGACATCACAAACTTTTTTGAAAGACGAAATATTTTTCCTAACATGCATAATGTTATCAAAAATATATTGGGATGGTAAGGTTAAAATATCTATATCTTTGAAGAAATCTCTGAGTGAATCTCTTTTTCTTAATCTGTAAATAAAACGAATAGCTCTTTTTTGAAGTATAAAAATTGTTTGTATGTCGGCAGCTGCTCCCCAAAGTAATAGGCCATACGACATTAGGCTATGGAAATAACTAAAATAAACCAACCTAGCAGTTGCCACATCCGTCAGTTGTCTGATTCGTCTTACAGCATAAGCCGCGGAGCTCAGTTTTTTAGACAAATTAGAAATGTGAGCACCCCATTGTAATTTAGAATCTAATGTTATTCCTAAAAATGTGGTACTTTCAATGAACTCTAACTTATTACTATTTATATTGATATCAACATGGGCCTGCCTAACATTAGGAAGCGTAAATTTAATGCAATGGGTCTTACTTGCATTAGCTTACTTCGCATCAGCTCCCCGCCATTATAAGCACGCGCGCGTACTCCTCGGAATCACAAATTGGCATCTGATCACACTCGACTATCACGTGTTTGCAAGTTATGATGTACCGTCAACCGCGGAGCTCATACAGTAGGTTGCAATGTTAAACTTTATCCCTCTGACATAGTAACTAGCTACTTATGTTGCTAACCGTGCGGTATGGCTATTTGCCGCTCCACTGCTCGCGAACAGCGTTTCAGCGGTAATAATGTGCGGTGTGTACCCGCGGTATCGGTAATTGTCATTTACATGCCAATCAGTGAACAAATTGTTTCCTTTAGTTTTATCGAGAGACTCGGAAATAAATATCTACATATACTTTGGTATTCAATAGTAACTAAATATAATATTCTGCAGTTCTGTCCAAGACGAACCTCCATAAAGTGGCTCTTCTCTTGAGGACAGTTTCCATAAGAAGTCCCGAAGGGTCCAATCTTTGGTTAGAGCCTTCAAGTAGGTTGCATGATATAATTGTGTATTGATACCATAACTCTGAGAGGTGGATAAATATATTTTTGCGAGTGAGGGAAATATCCATAAAAGTACACATAACAAAAGCTACATACAGTGTATTTATATTTTGGATTGAATTCTATTTCCATACGCAAAAATAGTAAAAAAAATATGAAATTTACATTTTGAATATTTCGGAATTGACCAAGCTATCGTCCGAAATATCAACGAAACAAAAATAGAATAGGTCTATAGTCTGCGAGCGTCAGTCGCGCAAATTGATTCCCGTCCAGCAACTGTAACAGTTATAGAAGCGGTAAACCAATCAGTGGGACGTGCGAGCTGTTCCTGGATACTGCTGAGCTGCAAACGTGCTAGTACGTGTATCTTGTAAATACCTCAGACAATTACAATTTTGTTAAAGCTTTTGTTAGTGGCAAACGTTTAGCTAGTGGAATCTTTGTCAAAATGAATCATATGAGTTGAAACTTGATAGATTTCCCTCGTTTTTGTGGCAACCTTCTGGCGCTCGTAAGATTAGATCCATGTCACAATAGTTAATTTATCTTCATACGAGTGGAAATTCACAATTCCGTACTACATCGCGTCCCGTGTTGTGTAGAGGTGGCCCCACACGTGGCGGCCGCAGGTTGCAGACCATCCGTCACAATCCGTCTCTGTTCGGCCGACGACGTCACGCGATTCTATCACAGACCTATATAAAATTAGATCTGACATAATTTTATATGTTAGGCTCGATTGTATCGACCGACTCTCACCAGGATTCCAGTCTTAATGCGATGGAGGATCTTCTATGTTTTTTTTTTGGTATAAACAAACTTGACAAAATAACCAAAACTTTAAAATAATAACTTAAACTCAGTTCATTTTTAAGAGACATGTCACAGATAGAGATGCACACACGATGTAGGTATAAAACCGTCCTTTTTGTCCCTAGGGTTCATAAGTGTAACTAAATGTGCACTGCGCAAATGCAAACTATTTTTTTTCATGTCAGTATTTATTCACTTTTTAATCAGTGATCGTTCAATGTTCGTTTGGATCAGTTGTGTCACTTATGACCGCGCGTGCCGTGTAAAGTGCTAACGCATCAAAACACTGACGACGACGTCGCGTCATGAGCGGCCGCCAGCAATGACCTAGATCGTCACTGCACTCGGTATGTTTACCTATCATTTTTAATGTTATTAAGGCGACGTACTCTCAATTGTCTTGACAATGAATACGCCAACAAAAATACAGATAAAAACTGAGACGGAAAGGTATCTTCTTGACCGTTATAAAGAAGAAAGAGAAGAGCGGCTAAAACAGCATAGCCTTATTGAAGACCTAAAGAGTCAAATCGCAATTCTACAACAGCAGCTTCAGTGCGCTGTTGAGCCAAAAGCTACAGCCCCACAATCTGGTCCTAGTGTAGAGGTCTCCACGCCCCAGGACAATTATGTCACTGACGAGGAAGACCTAGCAAGAGAAACTGAGTGGATTAGAACAAAGTCAAGAAAGAAAAGAAAATTGAACAAGTCACCCTCACTCTCGCCCCAGGAGAAAGAAACTCCATTTATAGAAAAGGTAAAGAAGGTTCCCCCACCACCTCCCATAATAGTGGATGGGATTGATAACTACCAAAACTTCTATGACTTCTTGTCACGAGACCAGCCCTCTGCCACCTTCTCAGTAAAAATGATGAATGGTGACAGTGTCAAAATAAATGCTTGTGACGAAAAAGCATATAAAACAATAACCAAGTTACTGTCAGCTAACAATTGCCTCTGGCACTCTTATGAAAATAAGCAAGATAGGCCCATTAGAGTAATGGCAAAAAAATTGCCCTCCACCTGCAAGCCAGAGAGAGTCATAGAAGACCTAAAGTCCAAGGGACTGCTTATTGAAGATGTAGTGAATAAGCTGAGCTGGAAAAGTAAGGAACCATTAAATATGTTCATGCTTACGTTCAGCAATAAGGAGAAAATCGAAAAGATTTATGACATTAAAACAATTTTGGGATGCATCGTTGATATAAAACCACTGCGATCGTCCAAACTTGTTCCACAGTGCAAAAGGTGTCAGGCTTATGGGCATACACAAATGTACTGTGCTAAGGAGCCGAGGTGTGTAAAATGCACAGGAAGACACCTAACCAAAGACTGTCAGAAACCAGCGACAGAGAAGCCAAAATGTGTGCATTGTGGTGAACCTCATCCGGCGAATTACAGAGGTTGCACCATAGCTAAAGAAATCCAAAAATTAAGGAACAAAGCTACCAAAAAACATGTAGTTAGCCAAGAAAAAATAACCCCAACCAACAATCACAAAGTAAATAATAAACCAATAGCAGTTGTAACTAAAAACGTTTCTTATGCACAGGTTACTGCGAAAAAGTCTTTTGAAAATCACCAACCCAAAGAGCGAGTGGAGGATCCAAATGAGAATAAATTAGATGAAATTCTTAAGCTGATGATATCATTCGATGAGCGCCTAAAATTGATTGAAAATAGCGCTAAAATAGCTATACCGAAAAATAAAAAATGATTAGTAAGCTTAAAATTATGGCCTGGAACTGTAATGGACTACTTAAGCATAAAAATGAATTGCAAGTAGTCCTAGACATTGAAAATATTGATGTGTGCCTCGTATCTGAGACCCACTTCACTAGAGAATCTTTCATTAAATTCAAAGGATATACAGTATATCACGCACTGCATCCAGCAAATAAAGCAAATGGCGGGAGTGCTATCATCATCAAAGATAATATAAAACATCAAGAGCAGATTAAACATGAAATACCTGAGGTGCAATGTACAGCAGTTCGTTTATATACTGAAAAGTATCCAATCACTGTGGCAGCAATATATTGCCCACCAAGGCATACTATACGCAAAGAAATGTATATGAATATTATACAAAACCTTGATGAACGTTTCATTCTTGGAGGCGACTTCAATGCTAAAAATACGCACTGGGGCTCCCGACTGACAAACACGAAAGGAAGAGAACTCATGAATGCCATCAGAGAAATGAATTGTGATGTTGCGTCGACAAGATCTCCCACATACTGGCCAACAGACCCATTGAAAACTCCCGACCTAATAGACTTCTTTATATATAAAAACATATCGTCTAACTACATAAGAACTGAGCAGAGCTACGATATGAACTCTGATCACTCTGCTATTTATCTAGAAATAAGAGAAAACGTAATAAATAAGGAACCTAAACTAAGCTTAGTCAATAAATACACCGACTGGGAGAGTTTTAAGTTAGAATTAAATGATAATATAAATCTTAGAGTACCATTAAAAACTCCAGAACAAGTAAATAGTGATTTGGAGAGATTTATCACCCTTATACAACAGATTGCCTGGAAAAATTCACCAAAGTTAATAAAGAGAACCTCAAAAAACAAATATCCGATAGAAATTAGAGAACTTATTTCCCAAAAAAGAAGACAGAGAAAATTATAGCACCAAACTAGATCACCTGAAGATAAAAATATCTTGAATAATCTTACTAAAAAACTAAAGAGAGTGATTCAGAATCATGTAGACGAACGCACGAACGATGAACTACAAAAGTTAAGTGGTAATAGTAGCACAGATTACTCGCTCTGGAAGGCCACTAAATACCTAAAACAGCCTATGAATCAATTGCCACCTATAAAGATTGGACCTGGAAAGTGGGCGATCAGTAATGAACAAAAAGCTGCAAGATTTGCTGAACATCTAGAGCAAATCTTCAAACCAAATGATAGTCAAGAAAGTGATATAACAATTACGGATGAATTATGCGTTAATCAAGAAATAGAAATAAAGCTAGTGACTCCGAGAGAAGTCCATCGTGAAATTAATAAGCATATTAACCCCAGAAAATCACCCAGCTTCGATCTCATATCGGGAGAAATTCTACACAACCTTCCAAAAAAAGCTATAGTGAAGCTAACTAATATAATCAATGCTGCTCTTAGACTTAAGTACGTGCCAGATTTGTGGAAAGTTGCTGAAGTAATAATGATAGCAAAACCGGGAAAACCACCGAGCGAGACTACTTCCTACAGGCCTATCTCATTGTTACCGGTCATGTCTAAATTGTTTGAAAAACTATTGCTAAAGAGACTTAAACCTATCATAGAAGCCAGAAATCTAATCCCTGTACATCAGTTTGGATTTAGAGAAAAGCACTCAACAATAGACCAAGTGCATAGAATAACAAACATTATTGAAAAAGCTCTTGAAGAAAAAAAGGTCTGCTCTACGGTATTTCTTGACGTAGCGCAAGCATTTGATAAAGTATGGCACGAAGGCTTAATCATGAAACTAAGATCTATGCTACCCAAACAGTTTTCAGATATATTAATATCGTATATATCAGATCGAGTTTTTAGAGTAAGGCAAGAAGATGCTTATTCTGAAATTAAGGAAATAAAAGCTGGAGTTCCCCAGGGAAGCGTATTGGGTCCGGTCCTGTATCTACTCTACACCTGTGATATTCCAGAAACAGAGAACAACACTATAGCTACCTTTGCTGATGACACTGCTATAATGGCTGTTGGAAGCACTCACGCTGAAGCAGCAGAAAAGGTACAAATAGCTGTTAATAAAATCCATAACTGGACGAAGCGATGGAGAATACAACTCAATGAAACAAAATCAATTCACGTGAACTTTACGAATAAAAATGGTAGTTGTTATCCTATTTACATAAACGAAAAGCAAATACCTCATGAAAACACAGCCAAATACTTGGGTATGACTCTTGATGCGAAGCTTCGTTGGAAAGCTCACGTCAAAAAGAAACGGGGGGAACTTGATCTAAAGCTCCATAAGATGCATTGGTTGCTTGGAAGAAATTCCGTGCTATCAATCCAAAACAAACTACTTATATATAAACAAGTCCTCATGCCAGTATGGACTTATGGTATACAGCTGTGGGGCTGTGCCAAAAAAAGTAACATAGAAATTATCCAACGATTTCAAAATAAAGTACTACGGGCTATCGTGAACGCGCCCTGGTATATAAGAAATGACGACCTACACCGGGACCTAAATATACAGTTCGTCGATGAGGTAATTAAAAAATTTGCAGAAGCACATGAGAATAGACTGCTTCATCATGTAAACGTTGAGGCAATCCAGCTCCTCGACAACACAGACATAGTGCGACGGCTCAAGCGGACAAAACCGTTTGAATTAGTGTAGTGAATAACAACAATAACATAATATAGTGTAGTGCAATAAAGGTGCGAATAAAGACACAACAACAAAGTGACTTCTCCTTAATAGAGACATTAAGAAAAGTGCCGATGGACACATTCTTATTCAATTTATTTATAAAACTAGGTTAAAGTAAAATTACTCATTAGCTTATAACTGGGCTAGATTGTAATAATTTTAGCATACTTATTTATTAGTATGTTATCTAAACAAAAAAAAAAAAAAAAAAACTTTTTAATCTTCACAAGCTCTTAGATCTCAGCAGGCAGGGATCCAGGAAATGAGTTTCGGAGATCGAGGTACGCGGGCGAGGCAAATTGTAATTCCTGCCTGTCGGTGTTTGCTCGGCTCCCTCACCGGCGCGCACTTGAGGAGGGATCACCGATATGTGTAAACAATGGATAAAATAGCATTATTTCACTTTATTTGTTACACTTTTACTCTCTAACTAGTCGTCGAGAAACTTGCTCGATCTGCGACAGCACTATTGTTGTATCCATCGAATACGTCCGATAGAAACATTGATATGATTTGGAAGGTTTGTTGTTCGAGACGTAGGTACAGATGGTCCCGCCAGATGGATTTTTTTAATTTTCACCTCTACTGATTCTAGTAAAGTGGGCCTACTCCTCCTTAACATTTACTGATGTTAATAATAATTATACTTCTTCTTCGTATTTTCAATAAAGTCTCATATTTAATGACGTTGATCTGGCTGTCCTAATAGTTTCTCCAGACGTGTGAAATACGCCGAGCGTTAGAGTTGATGGCCGCGGGCCGCCTCAAACAAATCACGGCCATTACGCGCCGGAGACGGATCGCGCGGTTGGAAGTCAACTAGACTTACTTTGTCACCAGTATATTCTAACTCACTTTTCTTTTAAGCAACAGATTTTATGTTTTTGGCGCCTAGAAAAATAAACACGCTAGAAAATTCATCTGTTAAGTACGTACATTGATAATTACATTCTTGTTTCGAATACAAAATGGAGAATATAAACTTTTTTTTTTTAATTCAACTTAAAAGTCTAACTGAAATATTAAACAAAGAACCTAAACAAGAAAGTGTGTTTATATATAGTTAACGACCACATATGGCTGTGGAAATAAACTTTAGATTAGCCTCTCCTCAAAAATAAACTCAAGTTTAGGCGGCTAATCTTGAGTTTATATCTACACTCTACACCCACGTCCGTCCAAACATATACATATATATTCAAGAAATTATGTACGTTTTTAAAATTCTCGGGCCTCGCCTCGGAGCTAATCTACCACACACAAATTTATGCCTCGGTTTTTCTCGAGAAAGTTTTCTTGTTGCTTGAACAAACGAGGTCTTGAGAGCCGGCGCGGGCGGCCATACCGCTCACCGTTCCAGAACTAGTCGAAAACAAGAAGCAAGTGATAAAATTTTACTAATATTTTATGGGACTTTAAGTGGCAAAATATAAAACTATATCTACGGAAGACCAGCGTCGTGGTCCTTGTCACGACACATTGCTGAGTGGAGACCTTATTGGTGCATATTATTAATACTATCTGTATTTTTTTTGTATTTTTATTGTATGTTTCTATTTGCAACTGCAAGGTATTGTAGAGTCAACACAAGAGACGACGGAAGAGTACCGCACTCACACATGCTGCTACTGAAGATATAAAGCTACCAGCTGCCCTAGGGTTCTGTTTGATATTCGTTTACATTACAAACGATATGGATGAAAGGGTGGGGTCAATGTAAATGCAGTATTAAGATGAAACAATAAATAAATTAAGTACGAGGTTTTATTTTGTCTTGCAGAATATAATTTTTATGCGTCTTCGAATTAATCGAAAATTACATGCACACGACGCAAGCTATAATTTGTATGAGTACAAACTAGCCCATAAATAAAATATTTATTTTACAAAACTGAAACATTTCAATAGAATAGTGCAAACAGTAGCACGTAACGTCGCAGCGTGTAACCTCTTACATTTCCGAGTAAAATACCAGTATTGAAAACAGGTTCTCGTATAAAACTACTTCTAGGTATTGTGTGTCGGAAAATATATCGAAATCTTTACTTTGTGCAGAGAAACGCGAGCTTTTCATTTCTGTACCGCCAGCGCTGCTGGTTGTAATTTGAACTACTTTAACGATATCGAATTTTATTTTATTGCTACATAACGTATATAGTAGTGTGAATATTTTTTTATTATTGTTGTATTTTGAGAGCTCAAAAATAATTGTTTTTTTTTTTTAAGAAAATAAATACCTCAGCTGTTTATGGTAAAATTTAATTTGAAGCACAAATATCGCGTAGAAAAGTTGGATAAGGATCGAATACTTTCCCTTGTTTTTTTTCATATTTATACAGTAATTGTGTTTGCGATGATAGGCACTTTGTCCTGGTTTCTCGAACATGTAAAAGATGAGCTATTTGTACAGAACAAGTTGAGTCCCGTGGGACACTGAGCTCGTCACACTCGATACAGTGGGTCACGATATTATTAAAATCATAGACCATAGGTATACACGCGATTTATACTTTACAGAAGAAAAATTGTGTCGTCCAGAGAGTTTTTTGTTGTTACCTATATTTTGGAAAGCATATTGTATTGGTATACGGTATGAGTCTTTGCACTGATGCTGTGTTTCTTACTATGAGTTTTTTAAAGTAACACAAAATAAAAAGTGAGTCATCGAGATTTTTTTAGATACTTATTGGAAAAATATCTTGAGTGGCTTACGAGGAATTTAAAAGGTGGCAAATTTGGAAGAGAAAAAGCTTCAGCGCATCTAAGCCGAGATGAGGATCATCAATCACCTGATTTATCTAGATCACAAGCCAAAGAGTTATTTCAGTATCGATTGAGGAATATATATTGAATGACCCTTCGAACCGAACGCCACATCACTGATCAGTCGCCTTGCTCTAGGTTGATTGGAGTCGTCCCAAATGTATCCGGCTTACAAACATTCTGTCAAAGTAAATCTAAGTATTCTCAGAGAAACGTTACACAGCAAGCATACTCATTATGATCTTTAAGAATTTTACATAGAAAGTTAAAACCTTGACTTGTTGATCTTGACTTAACTTGACTTAGGACATTCGTCGGACCCCCCCGAACGGGTTCCCATCTTGTAGCGATGGGGGGGCTCAGTACCAGCGGTTGCCTCGGCCGCAGGGAAGCTAAGAGGAACCCATGGCCCGGGAGTGACGAGCCCGGGCCGGGAGGAGGCCGCTTTGAGTGGCCTGGCTGTGAGAGTAGGGGGCACGGCCCTACTCTCACAGCCGTGGTAGGGGTCGCGGGGGAAGAGGAGTGCCGGTATTGCGGTGCGCCGTTCTCCCTATCCTCCGCGACCGAGCGTGGCCGTGGCGCTGGGCACGGTGTCGGTGGGGCCGCAGGGGAAGAGGCGTGTCGGTATTGCGGTGCGCCGCTCTCCCTGTCCTCTGCGGCCGACGCGTGGTGGGCCTGTCTCGGTCGCAGGGGATAGGGACAACCTGTCCTCTGCGGCTGAGATGTGGTGGGGCCTGACTTGGTCGGGTCCCAAAAAGTTGAGGGCTGGTTGGGTGTCGGAAACGGGATTCCGTCGCTCGGCTTAACGGCCCTCGGGTGGAAAGGCGCACCCGGGTCAAGTGTGCCTTTACCCTAGCGGGAATTTTGGTGCTTATCCCGCTGGCCGCTCCGACCCTCTCGCTGGAGAGGTGCTTCGGGAGCGAGCCGTGCTGGGGCCGCCGTGGTAGCGGCCGCCGCGCCAGGGCTGTGGAGCGAGAGTAGCACACGGTCCTGGCATATATGCGGCAGAGGTCTTTCCACACGTTAAAAAAAAAAAAAAAAAAAAAGGACATTCGTCGGAGTTAGAACTCCGACTCTCCGATTCCGATAGTGTCCATCTTCCAGTTCAGTTTTAATTTACCAAGTCAAGTTAAGTAACGCTAGAGCGTTATTTATTAATATTTATTTATTTAATAGCCATCAATGTCCCAGTACTGGGCAAAGGCCTCTCTCTCCTTTTTCCATAACTCTCGATTTAAGGCTATATCGCGCTACCCTAGTTATAGTTCTAGCGTAGTTTATTAATATTGTCAACATATAAATTGGACTTCCAGCGCTCCTTCTTCATAATATAAGATGATATCTCATACTCGATCGTGCGTGCTTTGAATCGGATTCATAACTTTTATTATGAACTAACTTTCTACAAATAACAAAATGCAGTTATTTCCAAATCGTTCTGCGATAGAAAGTTAATGCGACTTTTGTGTTATTTGTGCGAGATTAAAAATAAATTGAGAGTCGCACTCCATACTTTGCAACCAAGCCAATTCGAAATACTGAAATAACTTTTGTTTCATAGGGGTAAAATATCAAAACGACATGTATTGTATAGTTTTATATTTTTTGGAATATTTAAAAAATATCCAGGTTAAACATATGATGATAAACATAAGGTGTAATTTCCGCCAAGTACAACCTGGCTGTTATATAAAAGCCACTTTGGCTTATCTAGTCACAAAAAATTTACAGCATAACCCTGCAGCTTTAACAGAAATAAACTTTATACTACGAGAAAGTATTACATAAAACTTTACCAGTATATCTGTAAAATCGTTAAAGTTTTAAAATATCCCACCCGTAGCCGGCACGCCGTGAAGCAATATCATTGTATATCGCCGGCCACGGAAATATGAATAAGAGTGGAAGTGTTAAGTAGGCGTGGCGCGGTCGCCACAAGTAAGCAATGCATTGCTAACAAACACGGCTCGTCATTCTAGTTGTGTTCTGACTTCGCGCTGAGTAGTTTGTTCGTGACATTGAATTCTCGTCGAAATTCCCTCGTCAAAATGCCATTTTGTTCTATTTTAGAGTGCAAAAATAACAGTAGCAAAATTAATCTTAAAAATGGAGGTGTTTCGTACCACAGGTGAGTAATATTTCGTTTGTTTTCTTTAAAATAAAAGTTCAATAATGATAATAAAAACTTTAAAATATTATTTGTTAAAAGTTACCTTAATGTCATTTATATAAGGTCGATTTTGTCATTAACGCGTGCTCCTCTGTTCTTCCCGAAACGTCTATGCTACTCGATTAGTGATGTACCTAGTAAGGTAATGTTTTGGATTTTATCGATATATTTTGTTTACATTGTATGAAATATTAATTTTAAGGTTTCCCAAAGATCCTGATTTTAAAGAAAAATGGATAGATGCAACTGGCAGAGTTGTTTGGATGACAACTAATTTAGTACTATATGTTCCGAGCATTTCGAGGAAAATAATTTCTTGATTTCGACACACTTTTTTTTTTATAACAAAATATTACGTTAATTTTTGATTAAAATAATAACACTATAAATCCGCGAAACAATATAGAAGAAAGAAAATCTATTTTATTATTCTGAGTTTGTATGAAAATTTGATCTATTGATATCGATATTGTGTTGCAATAATCAATCCGCTACTGCACTAATCGAGTAGCACTAGGAATACTTTCATTTGACGCTAATTTAAACCCTATTCTCTTTGATTTATGGGTCATAGTTGCTCAAAAGTTTTAAAACGCCATCTATTGTCGAGTGGCGGAATTTTTTCTTCAGTCGACGTTGGACTTTAAAACGTCTTATGTACGTTCTTGTACAGTACAAATTAAGCCATATGTCGAAGACTTAAGGTACTTGTTTGTCCGATATAGTCGCATTGACTTAATACACTTTGATAAAATAAAAATGACCAATAAAGCTCATTGTTCATCTGTAGTGTAGTGTATGATTTATAACTTAAATGTGTGAGTTTGGCGACCACGGTTCACTTACTAATTTTATCAAGTAACACTTCCACTCTTATTCATATTTCCGTGTCGCCGGCGATACGGACGTCCGTACGTTAATTAAGCCGCCAGAAGTCGATATCCGAATAACGTGCATCCAGCGAGGAAAAAAGATAAGTTCAATGTACTCTGCAGTTAACATGGAGCGAAATCCTACTAAAGCTGTTGTCCGGACACAAACGTGAATAAATACCTGCGAAAATGGACACACAATATTCGCTCGTATTGCCCCGAAACGAAACTATTATACCCACAGAATTCTGACGTACACTAAAAGCATATACGTAGATTCAGCAATACGTAACTGAAAATTCAAATACGATCAAATATCGGTGGCTGAATGTTCGATTCAATTGAGCGTGTGAGTATATGTGGGCTACGGAGATTCAGATTTCTATGCGGCCTATGTCAGGCAATGGCAAAATAACGTGTCTATACTCTATACGCACTTGGGTTCATATATTATTTCTCTAATAATAGCTATTTTACTGGAGTGACGTATTGACGAACTATTACGCTAGGTACTATCTTTGTCTGAAATGTCAACAGCTGTCTTAATTTGACACGACCTTCGACTCATTAATTTCATTTATTCATTTGCCTACAAGTATTTTTTTTTTTATTAAAGATGGATCACATTCTTTCCTTGTTTGGCTGGTTTATCTTTCTTTCTTATCGAGTATGTCTTTACTAACACTGGTGTCAGATTGCCTATAGGCATCTGAGCTGGTTTATAGCTTGCATGATTACAAAGTGAAACTAAAGAAATGCTTGCAATAAAAAAAAGGCGTTCTTTGTTTTGTTACGATTGTAGTACCTGTTTATTCAAAACGTAAGTCAGTCTTCATGATTATGAAGCATCTCTTAGTGTAAGTTTTTTACTGACGTTTCAGACTTTTGACATCAAGGTTTACGAGTCACGAGGCTTTAGCACAAATTGAGGTAGGTAACTCAAAACTTTTCTTGTGTCATATTAACACGGAGCTGACCTGACGATATATGCAGAGAACATAGGCGATAGATTAGAAACGAGATATTTGATATGAACCTAGCGTGAAATCCAATAAGTTTGTCGTGTCACAAAAATTTGCGGAGCTCGAGGCGGCACCGCAACTTGTCTAATTAATTTGTCGGAACCCGAAACCGACACGCGACTGGAGCCTCACACTATAGTGATAGACTTAACAAGTATATCAAAATTTTGTTATTTATCATAATGAATGGTTTTAGAAATAAGTATGATATGCTTTCGCCGATCATAATGAAACTTTGTATAAATCCTATAATAGTAACAGACTTTTAATATGAAATAATTATGTCGGTTCAATTTCTCAAATAATTCATTATACACTGTTTGAAAGATTTATTTGAGAAATTCTACTGCTGTTGAATTGCTGGTGCTAGATTTGGTGATTAACTTGTGTGCACCTTTTGAAATTGACACGATTTGACTTATCAATACATATAATAAAACAGTAAAAATATTTTGTCTGTACATTTAGTTTTTTGACAAAAATGGATAGAGGAACACTTAAAAAGAACAATAGAAAGCAAAAAAAAATTTTTGGAATTTCTTGTCTGTCTGTCTGTATGTATGTACGCGTTTCACGCAAAAACTACTGGACGGATTTGAATGAAACTTTTTTTGTTGTATAGCTATTAAGCCTGGGCAACATATAGGCTATAATTGATTTTGAAAACTGGAACACCTGATGAAGAACCATAGCAGAACAGCTAAACTATAAGAAATATGGATATGCTGCTTTAACAAAAGTCGTTCACCCTGATGAGCATTTTCTGCTGACGTATAAAAATTGAAGATCTGGAACATCTGATGAAGAACTGCAAGAGACTAGCTACACTATAACATATATGGAAATGGCGCCTTAGCAAAAATCGTTTAACCTGATGAGCATTTTCTGCTGACGTATAAAAATTGAAGATCAGGAACATCTGATGAATAACTCCAAGAGAGATTTTTCATCTAAGCGAAACTCACGCGGGCGAAGCCGCGGGCGACAGCTAGTAAACACTATGTGAACATAATTTGATTTATCGATAGTACAGTATGACCATCACTATCGCCGCGTCGCCGCGCCGCCACCGTTCCGCGACGAGCGTCCCAAACAGACGCCGTTACTGCTCGGTTTCAATTAAGCGAAAATAAAGTTTATCCTTCATCTCTCATTAAGTTATTTAAATCGCGGTTCCTCCCACGCAAAATCTTTCAATGTTTAATTTCGAGTTGGCGTTAGATTTCGTAACATAGATAAAAATAGAAATAAATTTTCTAAAAGAAAAAATGCAGACCGTCAGCCTAGCTGTGCGGTTTCCTCGTGTGACGACCTACGTATAGTAAAACTTGGGTCTTGGAACACTAAACACTGTGCCGATTTATGTCGTTAGGATCCTATAAGTTTTTCGTCAATATTACCATCACAAAAGGATACAGATGTCTATAGTATGCAAAAGTGTAAAAGGGCTTGTACGTGCAAGATGTGCGCTGTGGTTTGGTTGAAGGCGACGTTTACGAGCGGCCATAAAGCGCTTTATTAATTTTTAACTTCTCGCTTATGAGCCACTAACCTTAAGTTATGCTCGGGCTACGAGCTTAAAAGTTACAGTCCGTCATTTTGCGGCGCTTTCTAATAAAAATACAAATTATGAGCTTTTGAAAGAAAGAAAAATCGTTTTTTTGGTACACAATTTAAAAAGGAAATACATACAAAATTAAGATCAAGGTTTCGGTGCCGAAGTGGTTTTTAGTAAATGAACATGGTACATATATTCCGTTTTTAGTCTTGCAAAAAACAAATATATCTAGTTAATGTGCCAATGCAACTAATCTCTATAATACAAACAAAAAATAAATTCCTAAATATAGGAATAAAGAGTTAAACATAAAATTGTTTTACTGTCAACGCAGAGCGCTATTACAGTTAAATTGAAAATTCTATTTGGAGCGTGACGCTCACGTGAATCACGTGAATGAAAATCTGATAATCGCGTAATTCACTCCGAACGTTTTGCATACTGAATGTGCTTAATGAGTGAGGGGATCAACATTACTCCGGTATGATAACTTGCTATATTATAATAGTAGTAGTTGTTCCCTCGTTCTTGTTTTGTTTAATATGATCTTTTTTTGAAGTCTTCAAATGTCATGACACTTGTAAAAGTGCACTTATTCCAATTTGCTTCAGTTAGCCGTGATTCTTTTAATATGATTCTAGATGTAAAAACTTCTAAGTGGCTTACTGTTGCTAATATTATTGTTACATTGTTTTTGAATGTAAAGTCCTAGTTTTCCAAATAAATAAAATAATACTTATTTCTAAATCCCGCTTTTCCTAAGCGTGTCACTTCACTGTTGCGATGTCGCGCGTCGCACGCAGCGTGACACGGGCTAATTAATTTTAAATGTCACTAATTGGTTCCTCTGTGGTCCTTTTGTTGCAATATAGTAGGTTGTGTGTGTAACAGATTGCTTATTTTATAATGTTTGCTTGCTAATTTAAACTTACACATTCTTTTGTCGAAACATTTAACCACTTCATGATGTTTACCGTATTAAATTTATCAACAGGTGATCTTACTCATTTTGGTTTGTTTTAATTTCCGTAACCACCTAGAAATGATAAAGAATCAGTGATAAATAACATTTTTGCTTACGTTTTTACATGAAATGACTGTAGTACAATACCCTATTCCTTTGTACACAAAACCAATATACTTTTTTATGAAATAATATGATCGTGGGTACTAACCCCGAACTCATTACAGCAGAGCGTTGTATTCGTCCGCACAACATTCGGCGCGATATAATCCGCGATCGCCAACGACCGGCAAATTGAAAACCCGTCATAATGGAAAATAATCTCCCGATACACGCGTATGCTGAACTTGTTTCATGTGTTCATCAGCGGTCTAATATCTCTATTGTTGTGTATAATTGTAAAGCGAGGAAATAATATTCTATCCTCCTATGGATTTTCTAAGAATCCAACAGTACCTACAACCCCCTGAGAGGTTTGTATCTAATTACCAGTAATCCTATATAAATTGTTTAGATGCTTTGAATCATATAGGGAAAACAATTTACTGATTCACTGTCTAATAACGTCATCAGTTGGAGCACGGCACCTTATAAGACTCTCTTTTTATCGCGTGCGGACCCGTGCTTCACCTTGGTTCTCCACCTGGGTGAAGCACGGGTCCGAACGCGATGGAAAGAGAGTCTATAGAGTATATACGTATCAAATATATCAGGTTTTATACAAGAGGAGAATGGAGAAACATTGGAGAGGTGTATGCTCAACGGTGGGCAGTTATGCGCTGAGGAAGAAGAAGATATCAGGTTTTAAAACAGGTGTTCATAAGATGCGGATACCTATTTTCTTTACGCTATTCATCAGTTTAGGCAAGGTCGTATTGAACGTTTGTCGAACGTTTTGTTTTTTTATGCCAGTTTTATTCAATATTCATAATTTTATTCAATCTAATTTCCAACTCCCTGAAATTACCTGTTTGAATTATGGTATATTCAAATAACGGCTCATTCAGTAGCTGTATGTCTCCGTCAGATCGCATTCTCAGTAATGTATGAATGTGCACGTTCGCGGCGACTTGCGATGGAATAGTTTTAAAAGTAAGAGACGGTATGATTGATGTGTTGCGCGGAATGAGATGGTCATTAATTTCCGCGGGACAGGTGAGCGAGCGGGCTACGACATCAGCGGTGTGGGATCCGCGGAGAATGCTGAACCACAAATACAGAACCAGACAGATCATGGGATCTATTTGTACCATCTTACCATTCACCATAACTATGCATACACACACACATGCAAATTAATCTCATTAAAAAATGTTTGTCCATCGTTTTTTGTATAAAGTTGAGAAATAGAATTTGAATTTGTTGATTTTAGTAAGTCTTATTAAAAATAGCATCACAAGAAAGTTGATGAATTTAAAAGCAACTAGCTTTTGCCCGCGGTTTCACTTGCGTGAATTTCTCACGGGAACAATGCTTTTGTACCATATGTCCTTCCCAGAACTTCCAACTATGTGTATGCAAAATTTCAAGAAGATTGGTTCAGTAGATAAAACGTGAAGAGGTAACAAACAAACAAACTCACTTTTGCATTTATAATATTAGGTAGGATTAGGATTGTTGATTTGGGAAACCAGAAAAAGGAGTAGGATTTTCAGCTCGCGTGGGAAGCAAGCGGGATGCCGCCAGTTTCTTGGCTTCACCTTATTAATGTTCTGAACAGAAGGTACACTGGCGTTATCGCACCGAGCGTACTGCTCTACATAGCTACATAGAAACATCGACTTAATACATGCGATGTTTTCCTAAAGGATATGGATGCTATTTTACATGAGGAATAAATCATTTTCCGCTAGTCTTTTTGAACTCGTCGTTTCCACTCCGTTTTATGGAGGAGACAGTAAGTTAGGTTGAAAAAAAATGCCGGAGAAAGCTTCCAAAATGTTGCATATAAATAATTGTATTTTATGAACATCTACGAAATATAGTTGCAATGCAACTGGATTATTATAGTAAGAGCAGCATTCTCAGCAAACTGAAGCCGAGATAACGCGCGCGGACTGCAGCCGCGACGTGCATCGTAATCAACTGAGAGACATCCTGCGACCAGCAGGCAGCGCGGTCTAATTAACACATTGTTTGTTAGTTTGTGTGACATGCCAATTAATATAACAACGTTCTGTAGTATATACGTATTTCTTTTTCTATTTATAATATGAACAGAAAATTTTTATTTAATTTTTGAAGTCTGAATATCTACCACTAGAATGAAATGGTAAAAGGAGGGAAGAAAAGAGGAGTTAATTTTTTATAATTTCAGTGGCCATAATGTCCATAGGGTCAAGTTTCTCAATCTCAAAATTGTATTGATATCCGCTTCGTAAGCACTGGTAGGCAAACAGTCGTGGTCTTTAGGTATCTTTCGGTGTCCACTAGTCATGTGCTAGACTTTAGGCGGCGGCGAGGCGCGTGAGCGCATTGTCGTGGTCAGCGAGCGACCGGAGTCTGGCGGAGGAAATTGTTGTCGGGACGGCTCTGTTCTAGTGTTGTAGTATGGGCTCAACTTGTTGCTACGAAGTTGTTATTGATCTACTAGCTTTTGGACGCAGCTTCGCCCGCGTGAATTTCCCATGAGTACGGTGCTTTTTCCCGGGATAAAAGCTACCTTATGTCCTTCTTAGTACTTCTATCTATGTGTATGCGAAGTTTCAGAAAAATTGGTGAAGTAGATAAAGTGTGAAGAGGTAATAAACAGATAAAGAAACAAACAAACAAACTCACCGATTTATGAAAATGATATCGCAATTTAGGGCCTTTTGTTAATTTGAGGAGAGTGATATATCTCTGAAGTTGCTACGAGTATATCTATCCGGGTGCGTGTTAACTTCCTAAGTCATTCTAAATTGAGTTTTACTATTTTTATTAACTTGCAATATATTCGTTCGGGTGAAATCTTAGAACTCAATTTTGAAGTAGATATCGCTGGAGTACCTACGAGCGAAACAAATATCGAACCGATACTCCTCCCACTTCTCCTCTTTTTTTAGACCTTTCCACGTTCGCAAGCCGTCAAGAATCACTTTAATAGCTCGTGACGTCTTCCAGCTTCAACTCGAGCCGTTAACTCTGTCTCCAGCTTGTACCTCGCAACACTAGTCCCACTGTCCTGAGCAGGAACTCGGCCACTTTGTCCTCTTCCTCATGGCCGCGTGCAAAATGTGCATGTGAAGCGTTCTCGCATATTGCCACGTCTCGTGAATGTGAATTTCACGCTCGCGAAGATGGCACTTCCCAGTTATATTTGATGTGAAATTTTGCATCTTTTGCTTATGGAGAGAAATGTTACTCGTACGGAATCAAATTAGTGTTGTTTTAAATTCAAATAAAGTAATTTATTTTGTTTATGTGGTACACATACAGATGTCAATGCAAAATTGCTATTTTTTTTACATTTTACTAGACACTGGCATGCAAAAAATATATATTACATACAATAGTTATTTAACAAATTTGGTTTATTCAATACCTACTAATTTAGTGACTTCCGTTCACTAGGATCCACAGTCGAGATTCTCATTAGGATTGTGGATCGAGGGATAATATTATCCAAATACTCGTCATCTGTCTTCCCAAACTAACGCTAGTTCAATACTAACTTCAGTCATTTTCTTAAATCATTTTGCTCGGACGAGACAAGAACTCTAACGAGCATCAAAAATAAATGTTCCAGCTTTAACTAACAAAAAGCAGGAGCAGCGTCTTCAAAGAACGCTGTTTGCGAAACAATTACCGCTTCTTAGCCTTTCTTAGGCTAGCACAAAGCCGGCTGCCGCGGGCGATACAAAGACAGCGAAGATCTATTTCAGAAATCTCTCTACATGCCATAGCTCTCCAGGAAACAGTGAAACTTACTTTTAATAAAGTATTTGAAAAACTTTACAAGATTTTTTGCTAGATAACTGAATGTCATTTGAACATGTTGCACCTTTAAATGAGTGGGCTCACATCACAACAGGCAATAATGAGTCTATTTTCTCATTATCTTATTGTAGCGGATAATAATAGGGTATTAAGGATATACCTTCATTACTCGTTAGTATGTTTAAATAAATCAGAATTAATGTAGGTAGGTACCCTATAATCAGCTTTTAGAACACCCTAGAGAGGAAATGAATATACTTCTAAAAGATAAAAGAAAATTGAACTTTTTCCTTAAAATTTGAATTTAGGCAACAGCTAGTTCAATGTCGTCAGAAAATTCGACATTATTATAATAGTGGAAAATTTGGTTCAGTTTGAATTGAGTACCTACGAACAATGTCACAGTGTAATGAAGTTAGTACGTGTCTTCTCTGGAATTATCGCAAGCGACAGCGACATCGAATTGCACTTTGACGGTAACCAGTAGTATACAACCAAATATATCTTTGAAACTAACATAGAATAATCTATTATTCATAATTTAATTGTGAAATGCCGGAGATTAGATAGATCTTTCTTACTTCTTTACAAAAGTACTACGAAACGGATTTTTATGGAGTTTTCTTTACGGAAAAAATCAGAAATATAAAATTACTCTTTATTCTGAAATTCCCACGGACCGCTCCCGATATTATCCGTTTGCTTTTGCACTTATATTCAGCATTCCTTATCACTCAAATATGAACAGTCTACAAGTTTACAGTGAAGCGTGGTATGTGGCCGGAACTTGAGCATTGTTTTGTGATGAGATGAAATAACAACAACTCCCTCCATTCGCAACATTAGTTGTGAATTCCAGAACAACAACATGTAAAACTAGAGGGGTACAAGAATAAAGACTATTTTTGATAAATTCGACTCACCAAAACCGATGAGACGAATGAAAATCAAATTATTTTGCAGATCCCGGTTTCCAAGACTGTTTCATGAGTTTCTTTCGGCATTCTTCTCAGCAGTGGTCGTTCCGAAATGCTAGTAGTTTGTAGCTTTGAGATATAATATATAATGATTAAATTATTAGTTATCGACGTGAAAAAGAGCCTTCTTTGAAGCCCAAGTTTCAATAAAAAAAAATGACTTTGACTTTGACCATATCCATTCCATTATCATTAGAAGTTTTTTGTGAATGAGTAACAAACAATATCAATTCCAACAAACTGCCACATCGGTAGTTCCTAAAATATATCATCATAGTATCTGATGCGAGACCGTGCAACGTATTCTGAAAGAATCCAAAATTGGCTAGAAATCCATTCTTCGTTTGACAAATCGGAAATAAGCTGTGGAAGTGAGGGGCGAAGATAGAACCTTTTCACGCTCACAGTGCCCTCCCTGCCCTCCCCTCACTAGCTGATAGAGTGCGCTAATGGCCGGACGTGGAAAACACCTTGATTCATCTAATATTAAGGACTCCATCGACATTGGACCCATGAAAGCTGTTTCACAAAATATCGAAAATACGGGGCCATGCCTGATCCAATAACGCAAAATGCTTTTGCAATATGATATGCAATTTTCTTATCTAAGAATTTAATCTTGCAAACAATAATAGAAAATTCTTTACCTTGGATTATTCTACAAAGATGATGTGGATATTTGTTGGAATTATGAACCCACAACATTTATTTTTGTTTGCAAGTTTAAATCAACGAAAGACAAAAAGTTCAATGAACGGTTGCATTGCTTATTCTCAATAGATTTCGTATGAAGCTGTTTCTCTAGATTACTTTATGTTTTGTCCTTTTATATTCCATAGCGTTACTTATACAAAATACGAGTAATATATACCACTTTATGTTATGTAACGCTTATAATCCCACTCATATTATAAATGCGGAAGTTTGGATGTGTGTTTGTTACTCAATCACGCATAATCTACTAGACTGTTTTCGATGAGATTTGGTACATACCTGGAATAGCAAATAGAGTACCTGCATAGAAAATCATGAAATTCTCACTGGAAGAGGATATATTTAAGTATGTATAAAATGTTGCTGGTCCAAGTTGTATGTCAATTAAGGCCCTTTTAAGGCATGATTTATTGAATAAATCTAATGGAGTTAGTCAAAATATTGATGTCTATAAATAGAATGATTGATGAATTAGAGCGGTTTGAGTTTCGTTCTTCTCAAAGGTTTTCGAATATCGATAAAATATCGGTCAGATTTTGCGATAGTCGCTTCAGAAGTTCACGTCTTGTTTTATACCTTATCTCGGAAACAATATTACGATACCACGGGGTTACGTTCCTCTTTCATATCGCTTACAGTTATAGCCTTTGTGATGTTGCTTGAGGTTTATTTTTAGTGGAATGTAATGATATTTCCTTGTTACTGGTGTAAAAGATAACTAAATACATAGGATATTAATTCTATGGTAGTTTAGATTTACATGATTTAGGGTATATTGTATTTTTCGCTCGAATATGTCATTAAATTTATTATTATTACTTTAGAAATCCCTAATTTAAATTTAAATTTGTTAAAGGCATTTTATTTGTTATGAATAGTAGAGAGATATAGGCCATGGCGAATATAAATACTTATACCCATTTAAAAATAAGAATTCCAAGTTATGGCATAGATAATATGGTTAAATCGAAGAATAAATCTAATTTTAACATTTTTATTTTAGGCTACAAAAAGCTAGCTAGGGGTTGTCGACCTGAAAATTGAGTAACAAGCCGACGCGATGCCGCAATTACCGCGCGCCGTGTGACTGTGACTCGTAATCATAAAAGCCGATGCTCAAAACAAGCGAGTGGCGGTGGTAAGCGTAGCTAAAATGCCCCGTGACCTTTGCGAATAAACTCCAATATAACCAGGGATTTTTCTTAGAATTAAGATATTTGAAGCTGTAAATATTCTTAATTAAATATGATGTATATTCCTCAGGCCCGGAGTCTTTTTTTCAGATCTAATAAATGTCTATTTTGCCTATATTTCGGTACTAGCTTTTGCCCGCGGCTTCGCCCGCGTGAATTTCCCACGGGAACAGTGCTTTTTCCCGGGATAAAAAGTAGCCTATGTGCTATTCCAGGTCATTATCTACCTCTGTACCAAATTTCATCGAAATCCGTCCAGTAGATTTTGCGTGATTGAGTAACAAACATCCTCACAAACTCACAAACTCACAAACTCACAAATTCACAAACTCACAAACTCACATCCAAACATTCGCATTTATAATATTAGTATGGATATCTTGCACCACTACCTGCCAAGCTATACGATGTGAGGGATGGACTATAGACGAGATGGCTGTAAACTATAATCAATCTAGATATTACAAAACGGGACTCATCAAAAGATAAGCTTTTCAGTTGAGATTAGTTAATATTCAAACAACATAACAAAATATAAAGCGTTACGTTAAAAGCACATACAAAGCCCGCTTTTAAATTTTACAACCCATGAAATTTCGCTAAGGTATAATTTGTATACTGCTTTTTGTCTTCAACGACCTGTAAGAGGCCTCAGAGCTGCATAATTATTTTGGGAGAAGGTCGAAGGGCACAATTGTTACGTCCATTAGGTGCTCGTTCAGGCCTCTTCATATTCACAAGTCAATGGGCATGGGCAGATTTAGCTCAACTGTTGGCTACGAGGAAATGGATAATCTCCCACTTTTGAAGTTAAGATTGCGCACCAATGTAACTTTTTATTAATTCATAATAAAAATTATTTGTATTTGTTTTACATGTCTTAAATATAGTTAGAACCCTATGAGATTGAACTGAACTACTTATTATAGGAACAAATATTATCTTAAACACTCGATGAAAAAGTAGCGTAGTAGTTGCCATCACAGATAAATTTCCAGAGTCGACATGTTATAAACTAAACACGAAATACCAGGTATTGCCATGTATACCACACCTCCTTAATAATGTGACAAAAATGAATGTCCGAAAATAATATTCAGAATAATAATAACGCTCAAGCTTGTTGTTATTTGTTCGTGGAAAGTCCAGATATGTTTACTGAGATTACTGTTGTTTTGGAGTTTCTAAACTACCAACAACAATTACAGTAACTAGTAACTCAGAAACATTAAGTACTTAATACTAGTACCTGACCTTACTGAAAGTTAAAAAAGTTACTAACACCGAGCCACAGAATTCATGTAAAACACTAACTTCTGTAAGCCTAGACTGATTTATCAGTAAGTGGATTATCTAAAAGTCAGTTCTTCAATTTGGTTAGTTGTTAAACATAAATAAAACAGAATTACAAATACGACGACAAAATGGATTAGGGATACCAAGGTTTTTTCTCTGAAATCTATTAAATTTAACATTTGGCTACTACATTTTTAGTATCTAGCGGTCTAGATTAGAAAGCAACAAAGGACTCGCGAGCTTTATCTAAAGTTTACTTCAAGCTATTGTTTGAGCTTTCGAAACCGAGCTTTCTTTGTTGTTGTATACGTAACTATATATTAATATTTTTTAATGTTTTACAGCATTAAGGAAGTTTAAAGTGGAAACCATGTAAACTTGTTCATATAATCTATTTAGTTAATATGTTACTTGCTTGCGTTGTTTTATTCCTTGGGTAAAATGTTTTTTTTTTATATATTAAGGGGTATATGTACATTTTTAACCTTAACAAAGCGTATACAATATTACAAGTATTAAATAAAAAATATAATAATAGCCGTGACATAAATTATGTAAGTTACATAAGATTTGATAGGAACTTTTATAAATATTTTATTTAAAAACTGTATTGCAATATACAAAAATTATGTACAAATGGTGGACTTAACGCCATGTGGCATTTTCTACCACTCGACCATTAGTGCCATTAGACCAAACAGAGAGTAGTGACCAAACGGAGAGAATATAACATTCTGTATTTTTTAATATAAATAATACGTGAAAAAGGCGTGCTAATATGTATGCATGTATAAATAATACGAAACAGAACTAATTAAAGAAAGGTCGCTTACTGAAATTCTAAATTTCAAGGACATTCAGAATGAATGGTTCTGGAAAGTTGACTGATCTGGGGTGCTATTTTTAAGCAAAAAACTCACAGAAAATTGGTAAGACGAGTGATTTTCAGTTCGTTGAATGAGAATCATTTGGCATTAAACGAAAGTCGCTCGCCTTGCCTGTTCTTGGTGAGTCATATATATTGGAAATAGTCCCCCTGGCGCGTCGTACCCGGAACTTTATAATTTAGTAAAGCCGCAATAAGTTCGGAACTTCGCAATTTACAGCCTTCCTCGGAAAAATCCACCGGCGACGCACTTGTTGAGCTCAGGGATTCGAATGTTTCAGGCTCCTGCAAGGTCTGAGACGTGTCATATCCATGTAACATATTGTATATCATGTAACATAATTCATCTCTCTCTCGTCTGAGCGTATTACTTAAGTAACATAATAAACGGATAAAAATAAATAAATGGACTGGACACTACGCACAGTATGCACAGTGCAGTACTCAACGGCTTTTGTAAGTAAGTAAGTAAAAATGCTTTATTGCACCAAAACACGTAAAGGATACAAATTGAGACTTATAATAGGTAAAATACGTAAGTAAGTTTGAAATTGTAGGGGGTAATCTTCGTGACATAGGCTACACTTCATGAATGTACTTCCCGAACGAAGCCAGGGCGGAGCGTTAGTATGGCATAAATATGCGCTGTATCGACTTAATTACAGTCCAAAATCAAAGGGATCCGAACTCGCGCGGCGCGAGGGCTGCCGGCGACACTCGGAAATAGAGATGCGATTGCTTTTTCAACCGACTTCCCAAAAAAGGAGGAGGTTATATGTTTCGATGTATGTATGTTTTTTTTTTATGTATGTTCGCCGATTTCTCCGCCATTTGTGGACTGATTTCCAAAATTGTTTTTTTAGTAGTAATGGTGTATTCCCAAGTTGGTCCCATTTTAACCACGTCAGAATCTGTTCGGTAATTTTAAAGATACCTAACAAAATATAAAAATACCAACATTGCATTATAGAGCAAAAGCCCGCGACAGCATGCCCTTCCTTATTTTATTAAAACTCAAGATTTTCTGTGTATGTCCCCAACATAGAAATAGCGATTAGCGACTATAAAAGTTGGTTCATGATTACTTAGGCAGATTACTTGTAGCAATAACATTTGAAGTGAAAACTCAATTTCCTCAAAGTAAAGTTTTTTAAAGATTTTATTTCTAATAATATTAGAAATCACGCCATCCATTACCAGGCAATTGGTGCAGATATAAACCCCTGCTAGATATTGTAACCTTACTAAATTATAGTTACATTTGTATTTTAATAAAAGCTTAATTTAATATTACTTTGGGAGGCCCAAAGGTTGCTTTTTTTACCTATAAAAATCATCCTTACTATCCATATTACCTGCATAAGCAACTAAGATCCAAACTTCATACCTAATCGCTAATATTTTTTACCCGTATATACCACGCAGAGAAACATTCAGCATTTTTAAAATAAGGAAGGTTTGGTCGTCACGGGCTCTCGGTCTGTTTTTGTGCCAAAATAATAGACAATTTGACATGTTGTGACATTTTAAATCAAACTTACTTAGACATAAAAAGTATCGAATTCTTAATTCTTTATTTTCGGCCAGTGAAAGAAAAGTTTTTATTAAACTAAAAATGATAAAATAAAACTTTTTTCCAAAAAAAATGAACCGACTTCCATCATAAAACTTAAAATCATGAAATAACAATAAAGAAAAATTTATTAGCATTCTACCTACTGAATGAGGTGAAGTCGGTGCCAAATTGAATATTAAATAATCTAAGTTAATATTAGAATCATGTATATAATACCTAGCTAAACAATTACATAACACCCTTACTCCTGCACTTGGCACCGACTTCACCTCATTCAGTAGGTAGAATGCTAATAAATTTTTCTTTATTGTTATTTCATGATTTTAAGTTTTATGATGGAAGTCGGTTCATTTTTTTTGGAAAAAAGTTTTATTGGAACAAACGCTCAAACTCTGTACTAGGATGTTATGCATGTAATAGATTAAGTAGATAAAAATATGTATATATGTATGTATATTTATTATATATTTAATGTAAGTTAATAAATGACTATGACTTTAAGAATATAGTTGTACTTTTACTTATTACTCAACAATTCATAATGTAGGTAGAGGTAATACAAATAAAGGAACAATAGAATCAGATTTAAATGTTTATTATATAATATCGAGCCCCAATCTCAAAGCTAAAGACTACTAGGACTTCGGAACAACCACTGCTGAGAAGAAATCCCGAAAGAAACTCATTAAAACAGTATTGGTCCCTAATCATGACATGGGCTATATTCATTACTATAATTCATCGAAATCCACAAAACATAAAACATGTAATATCAATGAAACACAAGAAATATTCATATGACCAACAACAGCATAACGGTATACAGTTAAATAGTAATATCTAGTACTTATCTTTATGTCTGATCACCACCAGCTCCAACAATAAAGTGAGTCAGACAACTATTGGCAAACGCCTTGTAAACTAAATCTACCCACCTCACAAATCACGACAACATGTAAAATATACCTACCTACTCAATTATTAATTTCGTATTTACAAATTAAAGAGTATTTATATTAAATTAAACATAAATAAGGTAACCAATATTTATAGTAAAATTTGATATCTAACACGGCCATACTGACACATACTTCGTTCTCGAAGTATACTTACAAAAAAAGTGATTCAATACATGTTCAATACATAAGTTTCTTTAGTTCTGATCAGTAATGTAAGATATTCACATAATAATATGTCTTAAGTTTCCCCTTTTGATTATTTATCAATTGCATAGACATACTTGGCTCCCTCCACCCGCAGCAAGTGAGCTAAGCCAGTACCAAACAACTGATCGCCAGCGGAATAATCTATATTTTTCTTTCTCATTTATCAATTGCATAGACATACTTGACTCCCTCCACCCGCAGCAAGTGAGCTAAGCCCAGTACCAAACAATTGATCGCCAGCGGAATGAGCATTGTTTTACTAACCAATTTCTGTTTTTTTTTTTCTGTTTTCCAATTTTTTTTTGTTTTTGTTTCCCATCAATTTCTCTTTTTTTTGTTTACCATCAATTTCTCTTTTTTTCCATTAATTTCTTTTTTTTTATTGTTTTCCAATGCTGTTTTTAATTAACACTGTATTGAATCAATTTCTTTCCATCGACTATAATTTCTAGCCAAGTATTTTCAATTACAATTTACACAAATCTCATTTTATAATACAATAAAACAATATAATTTTAATCTTAGACTAACTAACACACAGTTAAGTCTTACACTATTGCTATCACTTTTCTATAACGTGTACATTTTCCACATATCTCATTTCACAACAAAACAAAATAATAATCTTAGGTACCTTGTGATGAAACACTATTGCCATTACTTTGTTATAACATCTTTAGTTCAATTTACATACATCTCATATCACAGCTTAAAAGTAAACAAATGGCAGTAAAGCCAGTCTATTTTCTAAGGTGTTGCAAGTATTAATTGATGCAACAAGATTTTTCACAAACCGCTCGGCCAATCTGACGACCATACTGACGATCCATTACAAGTTGGATTTAAATTTTTATGACGTTTTGTCTAAACATCAAACAGATCAAAATTGCTACTTTTTACATTACTTATATGAAGGTAGAAGTTTTACAATTAAGTGAAAATGAACATTGAGTTTAACATTTTTTAAAAGACTACCTACATTTATCATAATTTCCACGATCTTCTTCAGACGGTCTGAAGATACTATACCAAGTTAATGCAAAGCCCTAGAGGACCTTACCACCTCTGGCATCAGCGGCAGTGTGGATGATGCTCCATTTTAGGTCTTTCGCGAGGACCTCAATGCTATCGCACCGAATCCTAGCTCCGCAGTCCAGTTGGTTTCCATCCTGAAATTAGATCGGTATTAGAATATGCACAAACAAAGGTGAATCCCACTTCTGATAATAGATTAAGTAGATAAAAATATGTATATATGTATGTATATTTATTATATATTTAATGTAAGTTAATAAATGACTATGACTTTAAGAATATAGTTGTACTTTTACTTATTACTCAACAATTCATAATGTAGGTAGAGGTAATACAAATAAAGGAACAATAGAATCAGATTTAAATGTTTATTATATAATATCGAGCCCCAATCTCAAAGCTAAAGACTACTAGGACTTCGGAACAACCACTGCTGAGAAGAAATCCCGAAAGAAACTCATTAAAACAGTATTGGTCCCTAATCATGACATGGGCTATATTCATTACTATAATTCATCGAAATCCACAAAACATAAAACATGTAATATCAATGAAACACAAGAAATATTCATATGACCAACAACAGCATAACGGTATACAGTTAAATAGTAATATCTAGTACTTATCTTTATGTCTGATCACCACCAGCTCCAACAATAAAGTGAGTCAGACAACTATTGGCAAACGCCTTGTAAACTAAATCTACCCACCTCACAAATCACGACAACATGTAAAATATACCTACCTACTCAATTATTAATTTCGTATTTACAAATTAAAGAGTATTTATATTAAATTAAACATAAATAAGGTAACCAATATTTATAGTAAAATTTGATATCTAACACATTCATATATGTATGTATGTATACCACTAGACAGATTTTCATAAAATTTGCTATGGATAGAATTGAAGACTCGAGGTCAATTATAGGCAAATTTTTTCCCCAAAAGTCAACCCTCAAGGGGCTGAAAATGAGGGTAAAAAACATAAGGTATAGTTTTGCCGCGGGTGGAGCCGCAGGGCAATATATAGTAGGTAATACAAATTGGATATCACCAAGGTGTTAAATATTTAGATCCACCTGTCACCGCCACTCTTTCTTGACAAATTGAATAATCAAACTGCTGCGTGCCTCTCCTCGTAGCTCCTCGTCCGCTGTGCTACGCCGTAGCTTGTCCAGTGCTACGCCATAGCTTGCCCAGTGCTACGTGTGCTACGCCGTAGCTTGCCCAGTGCTACGAGTGCTACGAAGACGTAAAGAAAGAAAGAAAGAAAGAAAGAAAATTCTTTATTCGGCACAAAGAAAAAAAACACATACAATTATTCTTATACTATTCTTAATCTATAAAATTAAGGTTACGATTAGAACACTGCCGAAAAGGTTACAGCTCAGCTTTATGTTGCAGCATAAGCCACAACGCTGGTTTTCAGCTGTAACCAACAATGTAAAAAATAAAAATAAAAAATATACTTATGAAAATAATAAAAAGGTAATAAAAAAAAATAAAAAATACGTAGACGAATTGTTTACATAGTTTACTGCTACCAACCGACGAGCCAAGTGTTTTGAGCGAATTTTGAGTTATAAACTAATACGGTGTTCTTTAACAAAATAACCATGACATTTCAAAAACTATTAAACCGATTTTTATTTAGGTGACACATGCATAGTACTTTTTGCATAGTATGATTTTATTTTATTTTATTAGAGACAGCAAACAGCAACATTACAAATATACAATAGGGTGGGTCAAAAAACACTTTTTTTTTGTTTTTAAATTTAAATAGCGCTTAAAAGATGTCAAATGGGCTTATAATGACATGTGCAAAATATTATTGCTTTTGCATATGTATAACTGTCTCCGGATTCACTTCAAAGTTTCTGAAAATATGCCATTATGAGGTAACTTAGAGAGCCAAGTTTTATTTATTAGACTCAATTTTTTTAACAAAATATTATAATTATATTATAAAGGAAATGTGAAAAAGAAAGAAAAAAAGATTTTTTCTTAAAAAGAGGTAGTAGGTAGGGGGTCAGAGGTCACCGGTTTATACTTTTCGCGGCACATTTCACGCGTGAGTTAGACTAAAGCTATTAATGTGGTTGATTGTTTTTTGCGCGTATAAAGATTACTTAATTAAGATGTGAACAATAGCATCAATACCTACTATTTCTTGCACGTATCAGATTGACTGAAACCCTGAAGATATATCAATTATAAAGCATATATTACACCCTAATTCTATACTGACGTCTCGAAAAGTCATCTTGATAGCAAAGCAATAATTGTTTCATAAATATCAAAAGGGATACAAAAATAAGTACCTAATATTTATTTCCACTTTATACACTTTCTCCTTGTTCTGATTTTATTAAGCCTGTCGACTGCAACAACGACAGTGAGCTCTTCCTAAATAAAAAAAAAACTGATGCAGGTTGTCGGACTGCCACCGTTACCCTGGATTACTCTACTATCGTGAAAATAAGTGACTGGAATGGGTTATTTAACAGAGCAAGAGCAGCCATAACATACTCGTTTAATTAACCTTTGTTTCCATTTAAAAAAAATGAGAAAAATCCATTCTAATAAAAGTTTTGCCAGTATAAGTTGTTGAAAGTTTACGTTCCTAATTGGTGAGCTATTATGTTTGTTATAACACGTGACCTGTGGAATATGGTCTCATTATTTATGTGCTTATCAGCCTTAAAACCAAAACGATCATGTGATCCAAGGAAAAAGACTTTCCACCTATTCCGAGAATTAATTTATGCTGATCTGTTAAAACAACTTTGCGCTTCGAGTTTTTGTAAACTCCATCACCACCAGACAGGCCAAATTTCGCTTATGCAAGAGCTAGGGGTAATAGGGATAAACTTACTTTCGCAGGACACTCTTAGGTTTTATTGATTGGCAGCAAAATTTTATCAAGCCTCCGATCTTAAGGGAAACAAATGAAGAAAATTTGTAAGTTTTGTAACAAACATAGGAGAGAGTGAACTGATTCTCCTATACCTGTTTTATGATACCATAGCAGTGGAAAGAGTAGTTAATGCTTTAATATAAGCCTCATGTGTTTCAATCAGCAAATTTGCTGAAGAAGACCAAAAAAAAGTTCAATTGCGTCTCCCAAAGATATCACTACGAAGCATTTTGTGGAAAATTAAAAACAAGATGAATAAGATATAAATACATAACTATTGGCATTATTTTTTATTATTTATACATATATGTTATATAAACTCATGTTTTATAACTATATAATAAATTTAAATCTATATTTAGTATTCCTTAAGGAGATTTCCAATGAGCACATATTTTTTATATTTTAATAATTTCAAGGTCAATCCGGAGGCAGAAAATTATATCTGATCATTACCATATTTTACAAGTTTATTTTTGATATCGTATGACACCATTTAATCACTACACATTATCAATACAAGAAACTTTTTTTTTCTCCATACAAAAGTGACCCACCCTAATCACTATCACTACATAGTATAAAACAAAGTCGCTTTCTCTGTCCCTATGTCCCTTTGTATGCTTAAATCTTTGAAACTACGCAACGGATTTTCATGCGGTTTTCACTAATAGATAGAGTGATTCTTGAGGAAGGTTTTAGTGTATAATTTGTGTAGGTTTTGTGTATATTAGTTGAAATATGACGATAATTGTTAAAGAAGTCGGAAAAAAATTTGCCGCCCGGCAGCTTTCATCGAAAACGCTGTCCAATCCCTTAGAGATGTAACAAAACAATGTATGGAGGAATTGTGTATCTTTAATAGATCTACAAAAAAGTCCGCGATAGCATATATCTAGCTTTTATACTTCAGCCACAGTAACTACTTTTATGTTTTAAAAATAATTAAAATCGTTAGATGTTTTTTAACTGGTGATATTAATCACAATTTATTAATCCTTATCAAATTAAACAAGTCTATCGTCACAAGTACTTAATATACTTAATATTTGCTTTTTACTGCATGTAATTTGGATCAATAGTTTACGAAATACTACGAGTTATTTAAAAAACGGCAATCCGCCCCGAAATCACCTATACTAGCGCTAGCTAGCAAAGCCACAAGGCGCAGTAATCTCTGAGCGGGCCGGGTGCGTTTTGGTATGTATTTATTTTAATAGGAGGTAATAACGTAAATATCATACAAAAACCGGCCAAGTACGAGTCAAACTTCCGTACACGCAAAGCATCTCACATTATAAGCTATCACTAAAAGACCTACTAATTTCAAAAACAAACTTAACTTTGCAGTTCGATCCCTAAGACTCATACTGAATTCAGCGCAAAAATAAGTTTGTAACATTTTTTTTAGACTTCCAACAACATATTTACAATTTTGACGACCTCCGTGGCCCAACGGTCATCACGCCGGACTGCCACACCGGAGGTCCCGGGTTCGATCCCCGGTTGGGTCAAGATGGAAAATGATCTTTTTCAGATTGACCCGGGTCTTGGATGTTTATCTATATATGTATTTGTTATAAAATATAGTATCGTTGAGTTAGTATCCCATAACACAAGTCTCGAACTTATTTATTTATTTATTTAATTTTCTGATTTATTTCTGTATAAGTAGTGTTAATACGGTTGGTGCACGACTTTGCGCGTTCGGTCTAAGCGGAGCGCGGCGCGGGAGTCTAAGCGGCGGCGGGCGGGGCTTATCTATAGCACGCCACGTACTCTCAGTAGCGGATATTAATTCTGTGGTAGCGATTAGCGGAGCGGTTTAGGTGGACGTATTCATGATCCCTTTTTGTTTTGAAAGTAGCACGAACTAAATAAAAATATATAGGTACCTTCGCGGCGAATTTCGTAATTTATACCAAGATTACAGGAAACATCCGAATAAGTTTTATGACACTAGAATGAGTGTGGAAACGTTTGACTACATTCTACAGCACAAGGGCGGATACAGGATTTTTTTTAGGGAGGGCACAAGAACAGAGGCGGACTATGCATGTTGGGGGGCGGGAGTGCAACAAATCGACATCCGCGCTGATACTGTTGCCGCCCGCCTGCCGGGGTCTCAATACGCCACTGCGGAAGGAGCAGATGGGCAAAAAATCAAGAAATAAATCAGTGGCGTTGTCAAAGATCTTTCGACTTCTGTGTTACGTTACGCCGCTCGCCGCCGCTTCCGCGCGCAGCTATCACTCGGAGCGGGAAAGTCGTGAACTGGCTGTTCTACCTTGCTTTTTGCCAATTTTCATAATTCTGATTGCTGCCTGAAATTGCAATATATGCGAAAATTCGCAATATTTACGGTAATATCTCTTGATCGCGTTGACGTATAATTTTAATTATTTTTTTGCTGAAAGACACCGTGGATTCGATTATTCGTTATTAATTTCAACTTGATACCTTTAAGCGTTCATGAGAAAAAAAAGTTTGGCAGACAGACGGACAACAAAGTGATCTTATAAGAGTTCCGTTTTTGCCTTTTGAGGTACGAAACCCTAAAAAACAAATATTGTCCACCCGAGCGAAGCCGGTGCGGGCCGCTAGTATACAATAAAACAAGTTTACATAAAAATCCTTAATAGTAATGCCGCCCACAGCGCTATCCACAGAGTGAAATGATGTCCAATTATCACACATTTGTATGTTCTGCGTAAAGCTAATTTAAAATAAAAAAATATCAATTGTCGAATAAGAAAATTACTAAACATTTATGTTCGGGCCTTCGCTTTGGTCGTAACAAGTAATATAACACTAGTAGCCGAGTCCACTAATGATATGAAAATGTGGAGCTTTTGTTATCGTCTCGAGTTACATAAAAGCTTTCACCCCAGACGACGTGTGAATGACTCTCAAAAGCAGTAATGTAATTACTTATACCTTGAGTATTTCAAGCAAAGTTACAATATTTGTGTCATTTTACCAGCATATAATTTTGCTGAGATTCCTGGGTTATTACGTGCATTCAAATATTTGTATCATTTTCACAATCTTGTAAATATTTGAATGCGATAGATGACAAAGCTACTTAACTCTGGATCTCTTTATTTTCAATTTTCAATATGAGCAGAGTATTGCTTATTTTTTAGAATTTTGCTTATTACACGACTGACCAAAAAAGGAGTGTTATGTTTTCAGGGTTCATATATGTAAGTATATATGTATGTAAGTTTCTTTATTCCACCATAAGTCCTGAACAGCTTAACAGATTTTGATGTGAGAGGTATTATTAGATTCCTTGTATTCCTCCGAGTGACATAGGCTATGTAAGTCGTGTTTTTTATTTTTAAATAATTATGTTGTTTCAAATATATTGGTTTGCTTTTCTCTGTCTGTTGAATTTCTCTCCACCAAAATCTCGTAATTTCTATCACAAGTTTCATTTTTGGTGTATACTGACTGCCATATATTTCATCTTAACTTTGTCCGTTTCAATATTTGTTAGCTTCAAACAGTTAATCCTTACCAAGTTACAAATCTATAAAATAAGCCACCGTGACTCGTGTCCAAACTAGCTTTTGTGTATCCTACGTATAACGTTGAATACATTTATAATCTGTTACATCAACAATCGTATGTGAACATGTCACCTTAGCAAGAATGTGTGACGCTAAGCTCGAACAGTATCCGCAAACGAGCAGACAAGGCGGTCACCTCACGCGAGACAGGCAGACAGCCGGCTCGCTCGCACAGCGCGCCGTAACTCAGGCTTCCGTGTGAGCTGACAGGTTTCTAGTCCAGGATATTCGGAAACGATGTGAGGCTTTGTCTACTTGCTAACTGAGATAAATTATATTTTTAATTTTGGCATTTAAAGCGATATTTTGTCGTAAATTTTTAATCAACTAGTAGTCTCACGACATTTAAACTTTCATTACGGCCAGGTCCAACCCCACATTCGAAATAATTATAATTTTTCATAAAGGCACCGAAAATTTAGAAAATATTTCAGCTTTCAAGTCATTAAACTTAAAATTTTCAGCGATAACATATAGATATATATATATTTTTATATAATTAGTTTATATATATGCTATATTAAAGTCTTAATCGAGCACTTTTGTTTTAAAACTAATATTTTTAATGATATTTGAGAAAGAGTTGCTAAATCGGTACAAAATCTGTTCGATCCTGCCAACGATAGAACATTGTGTTGTGCAAAAAAACTATCTTATTGCAACGCGCACACGGCGCGGTTAAGCGCATATGAATTTTGTTTTTTGCAGCTTAGGTGGGATCTGGCTTAACTAGCTAACAAATTTCAGTGTAATAATATAGCATGTCATGATACATGGACGGCATTATGAAATCAAATCATTTATTTGCAATAAATAGGGTTACAAAAGCTGTTACAGACAGAATGTCCTTATACCTATTTAACTATAATTAGCATGCAAATTTTAAATAATAATTATCAAATTTAATAATATTATACAAGTCAAGATTTAATATTCTAATTAATGTCAACATTTCGCAAATAATTCAGATAATATAGAGTAGAGATTTTTTTCCTTAAGCCAATCAGTTAATTTTCTTTTAAATTGTATGGTTGGTTATAATTTTATCTGAGGTATTACGGACGATCAAAGCTAAAAACCACGAATTTATTTTATTGTGAACATACGAATACGACTTTGGTTTATGAATGACTGTTTAATCGCTTGGAATGGTCACATTCGATGTGTTCGCTGGTCGTACATGCGTATTTTATAATGTGGAAAAACAATGCGTGAAAAATAAAAGCAAGTTTTTTTATTTTCTATTGCATTATGCCCTAAAATGTTCATCTTAATATTGAAGAAGAAATTCTAAAATCAGATGAGCATAAAACGAATAACAGGAATATCTAAAGCTCACCACGATTTTAATATTTATAATTTTCAAAGTTACCACAGTTCTTTGAGTGAAATTCCACGTATTTCCATTTTCGGAGGCCCCATTTCTGTTTAAATATCGTCTAATTTGAATAATAACTAGGCTCTTTATCCTGAACCACTGTAAAGATAGCGACACCAAAGGTTTTCAATGTCAAACTTGATTGGAACCTAATGAAATTTATGTAAGGTCCAAATTAGCTCGACTAGTTAATCTATACATATAATAAAACAGTAAAAATATTTTGTCTGTACATTTAGTATTTTTGACTGAAATGGATAGAGGGACACTTAAAATAAATTATAGAAAGCAAAAAAATTTTTTTGGAATTTCTTGTCTGTCTGTATGTATGATCACGCTAATCTCCGAAAGTACTGAACCGATTTGAATGAAACTTTTTTTGTTGTATAGCTATTAAGCCTAGGCAACATTTAGGCTATAATTTATTTTGAAAACTGGTACACCTGATGAAGAACCTTAACAGAACAGCTAAACTATTAGAATTATGGAAATGGTTCCTTAACAAAAGTCGTTCAACCTGATGAGCATTTTCTGATGACGTATAAAAATTGAAGATCTGGAACATCTGATGAAGAACTACAAGAGACCAGCTACACCATAACATATATGGAAATGGCGCCTTATTAAAAGTCGTTCAACTTGATGAGCATTTTCTGCTGACGTATAAAAATTGAAGATCTGGAACTTCTGATGAAAAGCTCCAAGAGAGATTTTTTATCTAAGCGAAACTTACGTGGGCGAAGCCGCGTGCGACAGCTAGTATTTTATATGTTTATGATTCCGACGAGTTTTTAGAGTGGGCTTATTCAGATGTCCGTTCATGTAGGTATATACACATATAGTTTGGTAACACCATAAGCTTGTTTGTAATACCATTAAACAAGTAAATACAAAAATATCCTTCATGGAACTATTTGTTAGCATCTACCATTTGATATGTCATATAATAAAATCTGACAGTATGTGACGATTGGTAAGTACACGTCAGCGGACGTTAGCTGTTATTACCGAAATTTGATTGATCGCCGCCGCCGGGTGCGCGCACAAAAACAGGATCGGCCGCGAACAGAAAGGATTGTCCATATTCCTCTGTCCATTGCACAAAAAGTTCCCGAATCAGCGCTGGCGGATATTGCGCACACGGCTGCGAGCGATGACTTCTCTGACCGTTACGATAACTTATCGCCTGATTTTTTATGTGACTTCCGAAAGAAGTAATATCGATTTATTCTTTTTGACAGGATATTTACATACGTATATGTAAATTACACACAAATATCTCTTTATAAGATTGTGACCTGTCTTCATACCTTGCTGGATGCCAAGCGAGCAGCAATCATGTTAGCACATGTTAGATGCAACGGCTTTGTACATTTTGAGATAAACCCTTATTTGGCAACGTGGCCAAAATATAGCACACTGAAATAAAATTGCTTTCTCTTGGGTATTATGCCAAAAAATAAAAAAATATATGTATAATTAGTAATATTTTTCGAGTTTATCCATTTATAGTCTTTTTTCTGAATACCTAATCGGTTAATTTTGTGCATCAAATTTTATAAACAACCAAATATTTTCTCTTTAAAATATTAGTTTAAAAAATAGTGTGAAGCTCAACAGTTTTTAACACAATATAAAATAGGCAAGGAAATGTTTGCCATATGGCTGGGCTGTCTGCGGGCGAAATAAAGTTTCGCTGAAATTTTTCAGTGTAAAGTTTAGCGCTGACGCGAGCAGCCGCGCTTTTTGCATGTTCTCTGTTTACTAATGCTATGTGCAATTGCGCAGGCACTGACGCTGGCCCAAACTGCCAATATCCCTCGAGCTACGGCGTAGCACGCTCTACGCCTCTACGCCGTAGAGTTATTGCTACAAGTCACAAGTCTACAAGCGTAGCCGGATAACCAACTAATTTTGTATTGCTTTCTTTTTGTTTTGAAAAAGTTAAAAAAATAATAATAAAAGACGTTATAGTGAGAGGTAGGTTGTACCTGTCATAAATTAGTGATTAGTAGAAAAGAATGTGGCCTGTGGTGTGGCCCTAGTATAGCACCAACCCATCTCTTCCCTTGGGTGTCGTAAGAGGCGACTAAGGGATTTAAAACACCGGAGGATGGGCAGCAGCATCTTTCCGCGTACTATGCCATCACACTGCGATCGCCAACCCGCCTGCCAAGCGTGGCGATTACGGCAAAACCCCCCATGGATAAAATCCTTGGGGGAGGCCTTTGTCCAGCAGTGGACGTCTTTAGGCTGAGAGAGAGAGAGAGAAAAGAATATCCGTATGTTCTTTTAAAATTTTATATGAGGAAAATATTTCCTCTATCACACTGTCACATCACACTAATTAATAAATACGAAAGTTGAGATGTTTGTTACTCAATCACGGAAAATCGGACGGATTTCGATGAAAAAACAACGCATTTCAATGACGTTTGGTACACGGGTAAAAAATACCAGGTATAGCAGGTACTTTTTATGCCGAAATTCCCACGGGAGCATAGCCTCGGGGCGAAACTAGTCTTATATAAAATGTTTTCTATTTGAAAGTAACTAAAGTAGCTATTTGGTGACATGTATTCAATTGAAAGACTACAACGTATCTCGTGGAGGCCGTCAGGAATTTATATTGCTTGGCTCGGGCGGCCCCGCTCGCGATACACACCGCGCGCGGCGACGCCCGCCGCCTCACGGCTGAAACAAATGAACAGTTCTACTGTAGACACGGAGATATTATACAAATATGTCATCAAATCAATCAATAGATTTAGAAGATCTGAAATACTATACAAATACCTATGACTACCAGTTAAAGTATAGGCTATGTTACTTGCCCGTAGTCTCTCTCTCTCTCTCTCTCTCAGCCGAAAGACGTCCACTGCTGGACAAAGGCCTTCTTCTTTTTCCTTCTCACTTCCCGTAGTCTACGGATAAAAAAACATTGACCTAGGACCACGGGAAGTGAGACTTCGCAATAGGACTACAGCAACAAATGGATTAATTTTCAACGTTTTCATAAGTTGGTAGATGTCCCGCGCTTCTATTAAAAATTATAAAGATGATGCTGTTTTCAAATAAATCTTGGTAGACGAAAGGTCCGATTCTAATTATGTAATCCGCAGTATTTGAATCATTTTGAAAACTATAAAACTGTCAACATTCAATGATTCAGGCGCAGTGAAAATCACCAAAGTCAATAATATCAATATCCTGTCATCTTTCACCTATAACATTTTTAATTTTGATTTCCTTCACGTGAATAACTACATTATTAGTTCAAGTATCGTAGATCTACTGACATAGTATTATACTTTTTCAATATATTGGTTGCGGCGAACAGGAAGGAGTAAATAGTGCGGTTTCTCTAGCAATATATTTTGCGGTCCGGCGCTTGTACCTAAGATTCGTTACAGCGGTTATGTTAAAGGCGAGGTAAAATACAAAATAGAAGCGTTTTACCTGAAATAAAACGCATATTAAATACTTACCTTATTTGAAACTTTAGACATATTGAGAGAGGCTATATGTTTTCTGCTGTCTCTTTCTACCTATATAGTGCTGTCTCGCTCGCACGATCCCACCATCTCACCGGGCAGGTGGCGGGGCGCCTCAGTGGCGCACGCCGGTTTTGAAATCATTGAGTCGAAATATACCCAGGCAGGATTGAAACTAAAGTTTCAAATAAGGTAAGTATTTAATATGCGTTTTATTTCAGGTAAAACGCTTCTATTAAATAACTTGACCGTTATTTGAAACTTTAGACATATTGAGACGTGTCTGTTATCGCCTGGGTGAGATGATGATGGGTGAGAAGACGCCAATGTGAGATGGGTAAAATTTAAAATGAATGAATGAATGATGAAAGAATTGATTATATATTATCTTCTCCTAGTAGTGACTACAGGGAAATGCGAGCATAAAATAAAAATAAAAAATATAACAATAATATTCTTTATTATTTCTAAAGAAAAATAATCTATTTAAAGATTTAAACCTTGATTAAATTACAAAACTAATATCACTTTGATATGAATTAAATTTTTAATTAGAAATATTTAATTGCAATAACTAATTAAAGCAACAAACAAATTAGACATCTTTCTATTAGAAGCAATCTGCACCACCTCCCGTCTGTAGAATTGTCTTAAGATATTACAGGAACGCCAGTTGCCAGAGGATAGGATTTCAGCAACAGGAATATTCTCAAACCAGTTTTTAAATGCAACAGTAAACCGATACTTCCGGGCAATCCGTTGATGTTAGTTTGATCCATCCGCCATTGAAAATGCGTGAAGCGTTAGGATGGCCTTTCAGGTTTATAAATAGATTTCAGCAGCCTACCTCAGTGCCTTTATTTTCAAGGAGAACAACACACTGTTTCACCCAAAAAACTGGATGTAGTCTTCTATTAGCATTGTTGGCTAGTAGTTTCCATCCCGATTGTCTGTAATCAGAGTTATCTGTTTTTGATCCAAAGATTGGCCACAAAACAATAAATCATGGAAAATCTGGAGATGCTCATTATCCACTGACAATAATGTCAAATCGTGTACATGACAACAGGAGCATAACAAAAGTAGGTAATACAGCTGTATGCCTACTCGTTGAAAATATTGATCAAATTCATACATTGACATAAAAATTAAACACAAGTTCATCCTCGTTCTATACTAATTTTTGGTGGTGCTATAGACTATGAGGTGTGATTAACCATTACACATGAGAACTTAACTGACTAGAAGTATAGAAACGACAGAATTTTGTAGTAAAATTGTATTATATGAAAAAAATACTATAAGATACATCTTATAGCATATATAAATATTTAGCTGATTTACAAATCAGCTAAATATTTTACTAAATCAGATCCATTTGGACGAAAGGGATTGAATTGATGTCTATTACACCAGGATACACATCTAGTATATGCTGTCTTATAAGTCTTTTTGGTAGAGGGCCTCCGAGACACGCTGAGTAGATTGAGTTGAAAACTATTCCAATTTATTAAGCTAGGCCACCCCCACATTTCCTCACTTCCAGGGTCATCTCATGAACTTTGGGACGAGGAAGCCCTGTTGCAACGTCTATCAGGGATCGTGGCAGGTTGTGGAACGAGAATGGGGCAGCTAGGGCGCAGGACTTCAGATCTGCTCTTCAAAATAGACGTTCCCAGCGTGGCACGTTCGGAATCAGGGAGGACACACCCAAGCAAGGCTGTAGTCCCAGGCTTGGGAGAAACCATCGTCATCGGCTTGAGTGTCCAATGGTCTAGTGAAACATAATTTGCGACCATGTGGGCATTCTTCAAAGCAAAAAGGTCTATCAAAGGAGTACCGAATTTCTGAAAAATTATTTCCGTGCTGGATGGCAGCAGGAGCCATTTTGGGACTAAGCGGTAGCGAGACAGATCTGCGTGCTCGTTGTACTTCCCGGGAATATGTTGAGCAGATATCTGAATCTGAGAACGAACTTTTTGATGTTACGTCCGTCAGTGCAGACGACTTCGTGCCGCGCCCTCGTTGCGTATGTAAGCGACCGCAGTTTTGTAGTCGCATTGCCATAAAAGAGTTGACCCCCTTGAGTAATAATGTTCAGTTTCCAACATTTTTGAACCTCAAGAAGTTCTTACAGATGGCAGTGCAGTCAACATTCGTGGTTGTTCAACTGGCTCAAGAAAGACTGGTTGTCCAATACCACCAGGCAAGGTCTTTTATGGCTTCGTTTGGTATGTGATATATTCTTGTGTCTGTCACTTTGGTCAAAACATTGAGAAATGCTAGTAAGGCTTATATCATGCTATAAGAAAATAAAGCTGGCGAAGTATAGAAGGCCCACTTAGATTTGAAGACCTTTGAGATCTATCAATATACTAGAATACGTAACCCTTGTTCTCTTTATTTTTGATTTTATTTTAAGCTCTGTGCCACCCAGTTGGTCATGGAGGCGAAAACTTTCGGAGCCGAACTGAAGCTAAAGGGTAAACATGTCATCTCTAGCAGCTGACCCAAAAAGTGCGCTGTACATTTACAAGCCGAAAATTGACTTTCATTACATAATCGTTCAGTAAGGAAAGATTGAAAATCGGGCGGTGAGTACCGTCGCCCTCCGGTATTAGAAAAATCGTTGACACATAGCTTGGAGACGGCTTGACCACCTCTAGAACACGTTGCTTTCGCATTTGCGATAAAACTGTTGACATGGCCTCTGACACAGCGGTGTTTAGGCGTTCACTAAGTGTGGCATTACCAAAGGCGGTTTTTGAAGAAAAGGTATGCGATACCCTCTTTAAATGTTTAGTATGTATGGTGGCGCACCGAGTCGCTCCCATCGCTTGTGAAATAGAAGTAGTCGACCCGCCTTGAAGTGATTGTTAATACTTACCACCACGATTTCGACCTCGCGTTTTCGAGTCAGAGGATGTTCCTGCTGATTTTCTATTTTTGTACTCTTGCGATCTATTGGTCTGGCGGCCCCCTCTGGTGCGAAAGGAACCTCTGGAGGTATTAGGTGCGGAACGAAAGTCAGCGTTGCCAGAATGATGTCCCTGCGGAGGACAACATTCACAACAGCCCTGCGGGGGTTGTTTGGCATGGGAAATGTGAGATGCACACCATCCATGTGAATTTGGGCCCTGCGGGGGCCCGTTGCAAGTCGCCTGCCCCTGCGCGGGGAGGCGAGTCGGTTTGCTCGAGTCCACCTGCGTGGCCGAGGCATTGGACTTAGAATCCTGTTTATGCAAGGGTATGAAGTTCTTCTTGACTCCCCCAGCCTTCTCGAGTACAGACGTTAAGGATTCAGCATTAAATAAATGTTGACATGAGGGTGGAACCTTACGCAATGCAGTTTTCATAAGAGGGTCCCGTGCGTAGTTAATAATGCCATCTCTTCTCATTTGTATAATTTCCGCCCGGTGTCCACAGATAAGTTGAAGTAGTTCCGAGGAAACTTTGAAAAAATCTCCCTTTAAGAACAAATTTTCTATTTTATCACGTAGTGAATCATGACCCACTTCCGATTCTCGAGCCCATTGTAAAAGATCGCGAAAAGAATTTTGTAAAACATCACGTTGTTTAAGAACACATGATGTTAAAGCAGCATAGGATCTTTCGGAATTCGCTAATTGACGCGATGAATCATAGGCTTTTAGCTCATCGTTAGATTCTAGTTCGATAAAACCCGGTGTAGAATTATACAATTTCTGTGTGTCCGCATATCTAACTTCACACTATTCAGTGTTATCAAAATGCCTTTAAAATATTTAAATACTCCGCGGACGTTTTGGGAACAGACGGTTCTTTTAATTTAGTATCGATATCAAAAACTATTTTAGATTCCATTTCAGATGAGGGTAGATTTAAAATCGACGGAACTGGGCTATTACGGTCATATAATTCGCCACTAATGTTACCGTCAACAACATAACCGTCGTTGTGAAAAGAAGAACAGTTTTGATTTCCCTCGTAAAGATTAACTTTTTTGCGGAGGTCGTTTAATTTACGCGATATTTTACTAAAACGACGGTCATCATGTTTGCGATAATCGTGTCGGCGATGATTTCTGCCCCCCTTTTTATTTCGTCTACGCTTATTATTTTCAGACGAACTAGAACTAGATGATGAACTAGATCCACTACTGCTTGAAGAAGCGCTACTACTTGAAACACTACGCGACCGTTTTCTTTTTAAGGGCTTTCGGGAATTGGTCTTAACGTTGGAATTAGCGTCAACATTGGATGGACCCGGCCTAGACGAAATATTAACCTCGTCAACATTTGCCATTGTAAATTAACTGTATAATTATACACTTCACTGTCACTGTGGAAAAACCCTGTATTATGCACAAAAAAGACAAGCACAAAAATTAAAGAGTAATAAATTTAAACACAATGAAAACCGAACGGAAACTCCGTTAAATCAAATGTTTTTTTTTTTAAAGGTAGATTGATATTACCATCAAATAAGAGAATTTACTTTTACTAGTGAAATAAAATGAAAATTAAGGAAATTTTCAAATTTTACCAGAATTATCCTTGGCACGTCCGTGCGCTGCAGAAAACAAGACGCCAATGATTTCAAAACCGGCGTGCGCCACTGAGGCGCCCCGCCACCTGCCCGGTGAGATGGTGGGATCGTGCGAGCGAGACAGCACTATATAGGTAGAAAGAGACAGCAGAAAACATATAGCCTCTCTCAATATGTCTAAAGTTTCAAATAACGGTCAAGTTATTTAATGATGAATATACGTCGCTGTTTTTGAACAAGGAAAAATTTTTATGAAAATATTCATATTGTTTGTTAGAGAATACGAAACCATTATTTTCCTAGACGATATATAAAGTTGAAGTATTTATTTAAATTATTTTAACCCATGTGTGGTCATGCTCGTTGAATTGTCGTTGTGGTTTTCCATAGTACAGGAAGTGAGCCAGGAGAGGAAGTCGAAGTGATGAGGTATGCTAAACTAGATGTTATGCCTAGAAAACCACAACTTAGTTCAACCAATGCAGGTGTGTAGAACGACACTGCGTGTAATCCGGTCACGCGCCGGCGACGGGCGCGCGACGGCGACGGGACGGCATGAATATTCAGCATACGCGGGTAATGCGGGGCATATGCTGCTTGGATTTTAGCTAATCAGCTGTACACAATGGGTGTAGAAAACACTGAATTTGCGCCAGTCACTTGCTTAAAATCGAAAACTAGTAACTGGGTTAACTATGATAAGGTCGATTTTTTGATTCTATGAAGTGCCCAGCTGTGGGGCATATCACCTAATTTAAAAAACCGACCATATAATAAACGGATCGTGTTTAATCATAATATTTTACTGCAAGTAATTGTGTACTATTATGAGTAACTACTTATACAGTAATTATTTACAAGTAGACATAAGTTTGTTTCGTTGTTTCTTTTTAAAAATCATCAGTCGTTGTATATAGTATATTCGCACTAAACCTTGCAGATGTGTGATACTATGACGCCAGTAATAAATGTTAGGCACTAGATTTACTGTGATACGAGTAGTTTTCAACGCGGCACCGCATGGACTTTTTGTTGCGACAAACATATTTCGCTTCCACTCAACGTGTGTCAGTTAGAGCGGAGTTCGGACGCGCATATTGAACTGCTCACCTACATATGTACTTAAGCTTGCACGTTATCACTTGAATGATTTTCTTGTTTATCGCTTTTTTTGTTTTTGTAAGTTTATATATCTTCTTCTCTCAGCCGAAAGACGTCCACTGTTGGACAAAGGCCTCCCCCAAGGATTTCATCCATGGAGGGTTTTGCCGTAATCGCCACGCTTGGCAGGCGGGTTGGCGATCACAGTGTGATGGCATATTACGCGGAAAAATGCTGCTGCCCATCCTCCGGTGTTTTTAATCCCTTAGTCGCCTCTTACGACACCCACGGGAAGAGATGGGTTGGTGCTATTCTAGGACCACACCATAGGCCATGTTTATATATACTCGCACGGAATTGGATTTCGAAATCATACAAATAAACTCTTATTACTAAATAACTTCTTCTGTACTGTCTATGGTAATTGATATTGAGAACTGTTTATATTTTGTGTGGCCAGAATTGAGCAGGATAAAAGACTGGACTTGAGTGATGCTCGCTCAACAAAACTAACATTTATTACAAAATAAATATTGCCTCCACATATATAATCCACATATTGCTGACAGACAGACATCACGAACAGAGAAACGGAGCTCAATCATAGAAACACAAAAATGCTATACGAGTATGGCTTAGGTGTGTGTATTCGATTTTTGTGATACATTAAAATAACCCTAAAACAGTGAATATCTTCAAAATATACTCAAAAACTACGCTAAGATTGCTAACTGCGCGAAGAATCCTCCCTCGAAAGCCTCAAATCACTCCGACATTTTATTTCCGGGACAAAACAAAGAGAGAAATGGTCGGTGTTTTTTCAGGCGCCGCGAGCCTCACTTAACGACTGACTTATTGAGACAAATGGTGTCTGTTAACAAACAAACAAATATTAATACCGCGTTCGGGAACACTCAGTGTGTCGAGTGTCGATAACTCTACTTACGGTACTCTGATTAGTTACAGCGTTGTTTTCTTTACTTTTTTAGTGTTTTTTTATTTGTTTTTATTTTTTCATTGCAATGTATACCTAATGTAATTGTAGACAGTGAATGCCAATTGACATACTTTTAGCTCGTACTACAAGGAATCATAAATAATTTCAGCCGTATTTGTTTATATATTTTATAGTTAAGATTACTTTATTAATTTTTGTTCTTGAAGAATGATATATGTGTATTACACATATATCATTTTTATGTTTTTTGTGCGTGCAAATTTTTTGTCTGTTATTGATGGTATGTGCTTTAAGTTCATCGAATCCAGGATTTAATGATTTTCACTACCATTAGTATAATAGATCGTCCCCATCTGGCCGCCTCGCTCCGGTTGACCTGCGCTCGCCCCGGAAGGGCCCGCTATTAATATTGCCGCTCAAACGGACACCGGCCGAAGGTCGAAGGCCACGACATCTTATCAATACAGCGTCGATAAGGGATTTGGGAATGCCTCTTCCTACTTCTAGTTTGGCAGCAATTCTTATTATTTTTCGGCACGAAATTATGCCAGTGTCATATTGCCTTCATATTCCTCTAAGACTTCAAAAAAGATGGTTATCAATTCGACTATATTTTTATATACTTATGTCGGCCTACAATTAATCTTCATCACATGCAAATAGTTTTTGATTGTTCTTCATTGTTCACCTTACGTCTGCAAGGAAGCATTTATTTTGTAATCATCTGTAAATAAAAAAATATAAAACAAGTAGATCAAATTATAAATTGAAGTATTATTTTATTAGATATCTAAAAAGAAAGACAGAGAGAGAAAAAGATTATCCTAATCCTAACTAATATTATAAATGCGAAAGTGAGTTTGTTTATTCGTTTGTTTGTTACTTCTTTACGCTTTATCTACTGAACCAATTTTCCTGAAATTTCGCATACACATTGTTAGAAGTACTGAGAACGACATAGGGTACCTTTCATCCCGGGCAAAAGCACAGTCCCCGTAGGAAATTCACGCAGGCGAAGCCGCGGCCTAAAACTAGTTCACCATAAAAATAAAGTTTATTCCCAATTTGTGATGCAAACATGCACACAACAAACAAACACACAGGCGGTAGTGTAGACCCTCGTCACGCAGACAGCGCACGAGCCCAGCCGGACCGGGGCAAACACTGCGCGGCGAGGAATCTCCTAATTGAACTTTATCACACTTCGTGGAAGTAGCACGAGATCGTAACAAATAGAAAAACTTCGTAGAGCCTGTACAATTGCTACGAAATTCGTAGCATTCTCTACGCCGCCAGCCTTCCAAGGGAACAAAGAATATAATACCAGGAGGAATCTTTTAATTGAACTTTATCACTATTCCACAAAGGAAGTGGACAGGATTGTAAGAAGTGGACTCCTCAATAAATGAACTTTGCTTCATAGACTCAGGTTTTCGAATTTTCGTCGTAGCATAAGCTACGAGATTCGTATTCGAGACGAGCATTCCTTTCGCGCTTGGTTAAATTAAAATAAAATATTATTATACCACCTGTTTCTGAGCCGGAATTATAATTTATCTTCATCATCTCAAAGAAATGTCAAATATAATCATGTCAATGCTATATTTGACAATCTATGTCCTACTCAAGTTTGGATTAGATGTGAGTTTGTGAATTTGTATTCAATCACGTGTAACACAATAAAAAGAAATACGGGTAGAAAAATAGCGGAAAGCACACAGGGTACACTTTATCCCGAAATTCCCACGGGAGCGAAGCCCCGGGGCGCGGCTAGTCTCATAGATATAATTGAAATCAGATATATGTATGGTAGATTATTTAACGTAATTACTATTTCGTAATTTACTGTACTACATAAGATTGAAAGTATGGTATGGTATATTTGAAATTGTATTTTACTTCAAAGCCAAAAATCTATCGGCTAATCGGCTGCAATTTGTTTGCGTGGTCGGCGTGTAAACAATAGCTCGTCACGCGCTCGACGGACGCTAAAATAAAAAAAAAACCAAAACTATAGACCGAGGCTCGAGCGCTCTGCCGCACCGCTCACTTGGTGCTAGTTTTACAATACATTGTTTTGGATGGATGGATTGGCATGCACGTACGTAACACGTCAAATATGATATTGCCAATTCTTCAAAGATAAGATAGCAAACCAAGTAAAATTAATTTATCACATTTTTTTCTCAGACTTAATTTTCATAAAATAACTTATCTTAGTAAAAGAGACCGATAAAGTTATATTATGTTATCATAGCTTTTGAGTTTGGGACTATCCTTCAAGGTGTTTTATTGAACGACAAACTATATTAAGATAAGGCAGCGCCACCGACGGACGCGAGGCGAACAGCGACGTGGCCATGAATATTCAGACTGCCTCGGGACACTCATTTGTAATACTATCATAAAATCAATTTAGCTACTAACAAAAATCCATTAACACAATGTCGTGTTCTGAAGTATACGAATTGCGTTCTTGAACTTTGTTCTAGTGACAATTTTGGGAAAGACAATCTACTTATACCTTTTATTTCTCTAGTTTACTCATGCAAATATATGTTTTCTAATACTTTGCAGCCTACTTAACAGTACTTAATAATGTTTTTTCTTTATCGCAACTGTTAAGGACAGCAATATAACACAAGTACGTGATAAATCTGAATATGCAACAAAATAACTAGTTACAAAATGTCAAGCGAATCGTCGCCGGAAAAAGATACAAACAAAAGATCCCAAAGTATCGCTTAAAAATAAGATATAGTTTTATCACCGAAAAAGTGAGCGGCTACCGTTTGCAGTGAACCCCGTCTACCCTTACTATCTAAATTCACAAAACATTGAAGTACAGACATAACACTTGTTCACAGGAACAGTGCAAAAAAGACGACTATGATAAATCAGATACGCATCGAGCATGGGATGTTGAGCCTTGCTGACTCAGAATGAGAGGTAATTTGCATCTGAATTAAACACAAATCAACAAATATGCAGCAGCTCATGTTTATATTTTATTACTAGCTTTTTCCCGCGGCTTCGCCCGCGTCATGTTGATGAAATGGATCTTTTTGTGTTCCAAGCAGTTACATAAATAATGACACATTACCCGAATCGAATGATAGGATAAAATGCGATACGATAGCATGGAAAAAAATTGTTTTGGCTTCTATTGGCCTTATAAAAACCCCTCCTAGTTTTTATCTAAAATAGCTTTTATGTACAGACACAGACCAGTTACAGTTTTATTATATGTATTGATACAGACCACATACGGACCTTAAAATTTTGTACTAAGGTTATATTAATACAAAGTTGTTCTTCAAACAACGCGAGAGCTTATCTTTACACCATCGGTGGCTTGTGCCTCAGCTGAGACGTATCACAATAAATATTCAGGCCCGGCCGGCCGTGCATGGAGATGGCTGTTAACTTTTTATTTTGTGCGCGAAGTGCTACTTTGGAACCATCATTGTCTTTTTTAGCCCTATTCTCAGGACTAAGAATTATTTATAAGATACTCGTAGCTACCTAGATTATAGTGTTACTTTAATGTCTAAAGTCGTTAGTAAATATTTCACTGCTTTCTGAGAGATTTTAACAGGCCGTGCAAGATTGCGAGAGATATCGTACGCTGATCTCCAAGCTTCATTTTGAAGATAGCAGCCCCTGATGCTGATAAGAGAATATTCAGACCATGACATTTAACTTTTTTATTTTTATTTTATAACTTGGTTCATGTAATTATTTATATTAGATAGACTGATTATTGCGTGAAATAAAATAAAGGATTTTGAATTCAATTTGAATTTTACATACGAATCTATTTTATTTTCAGACAATTTTTTATTAAAATAAAAAAAGTTACATATGTACACATTAATTAAAATGAATGAATAGCAATGGATTTTCTTTGAATCAGTACCATCCAGAGCGAATGTCTATTCTCGGTCCCCTATTTTATTTATATTTTGTAACAATCCGTATCATCGACATCAAATATCACTACTACCATTAATCCATTCTTTTAAAATCAAACGGTCCTACAGCACTGAAAACCGACATATGGCAGTGAAATGTTATTAATCATATCCGAGTGGCTCCACTCGGGATTTCAGACGTAGAAGTTTATAAACTCGATATAATCATCAATCAATTACATAGTTTGAACGCGTCACCTACACTACACTGCTACTACATTGCTTGGCTCTACTGACGTACTTACAGATAGTTAGAGAACTATCAAATTAATTTACATAAAAATATGCCGTTACCTAAAATCAAAGCCTAGTCTAAAGAGGGTTGAACTGACGTTATACGTATTATATTGTTAGTTGAACTCCTACGGTTTACAGGATAACTTAGCTATGGAACTATGGAAGAAAAATCTGCAGTACTATAAGGATATTCATGCATAAGGAAAATGTATGACGTCACCGTGAAATCTGTTTCAACTTCCAAAAATCTGAAGTGGCCCTAAACCAGAGGCACTAATAGAGCTCGGAAGCGGCGGGCGATACCAGGGGCCCTATTTTTAAAAGTGTGACTCACCAAAAAAGCGTGAGACGAATGATTTTTCATTCGATATTAATTATTCCGTATTTTTGAATTGTCTACGTCGAATACTTCGCAACGAGTGGTCTAGACCACTCGTTTTCGTATGATTTGGTAGTCGAAACGTTTTTTACGTCAAAATCTTGAATGACACATACAACCGGATACGGATATAGATGGAGTCTATTAGAATTTTCATTTTTGCGTTCCGTTTAACGCTTACTGTTTGATTGAAAATTTACGAACATTTTTTTACGATTCGTTACCGATTCGGTTTTCGTTGCGTAGAATGGAGCAGAATTTTTTTCTCGCATTATTTTCATATCACTGGCAACATTGCTAGACGAGTGATTTCAAAAATATGGCATTATGTTGTTAGTGTCCTAATAGGACGAGTGCGACATAATAGTCTATTCGTTTTCGGCGGTGTGTCACACTTTTTAAAATAGGGCTACAGACCCGCGGCGGCATGCGGAGCGGAGCTCTTAAAACGAAAACGGTGATAAGGTCGCGAGTTATTTTTAAATCTATTAGCTTGGTATTTATAAATGCGAACGTTTGGGTGTGAGATGGTGAATTTGTGAGGATATTTTCTCTCAGGATAATTTCTCTACATAAACTGTCACATATTAGTAACCCTTATTAATATGTGTTGAGCATGGAAGTAATATGTACTTTGTAAAGTACTTATTAATTCCATAGTGTTGAGAAATGGTCCTTCATTAAAGTGTGTTAAAATGAGATATCAAATTCTTGCAGCAAACCTTTAAAAAAGGTACATAAGTTTGTGACCTTAAACTTTATAACGCAAGAGAAATACAAGTGCAGTCAATCTGAGTAACCAATAGTGCAACATTCCCCGCACTCGTGATGTGATGTGACGAGCAAATGAGCGGTCCCCGAGGGATGTCCCGGGAGCGCCAACAGGTGGCGGGTGGACTCACCGCTACGTCGCAGTTTAACTGACACTCAAATAATTTTATACTCTGTTTATGACTTGTGCTTGAACTTAATTTACTCTTCGCTTTCTTACAAAACTTTGATCGTAATATTGACGTCTTTCTATAAAGTATGCTACAATAATAAAATCTGATTCCCTTTAAGTTTAAGAAATAAAGCATTAGAGAATTGAAATCACACGTCATGTGAATAATATAACGCAATTTAAATTGCGTGAAATGGGACTTTTTTTGCGGAAATAAAGTTTGAGTTCGTATCAGAACATTCCACAAGATATTATAAGCGTATTCTCGCTAGCTGAACGTATAAAACAGGTAAATTGATGTAATATTTACCTGTGCCTTTAAAATAAAGCTTTATAAGACGTATTCTTTGTAAAATTCTTTGATATGTGATGATTTAAGTGGCTCCTTTGCTAACTTCTCTATTTATAAATTTAAGGTTAAAATTGTAGCTGTTGGTCTTCCTATCCTATAAAAAATACTAATATAAAAGTAAGTATAAATATACCTCGAAATGTGAACCTTAACGACACCTTTTAAGGAAACTCATTAGCCATTGTACATTTAGAGAGGCAATCGTAAGGCGCGAGCATACAGCCGCAAGCGGCTCCCATCACCAGACAATCATATGTAAATGCGACGCTCAGTCGATCACAGCCTAATGCGGATATATAGAACGTGACGCGACTGTGTACGCAATACTGTCCAAGTGTTTAGGATTTGGCAGAAAATGATCCCTGGTTTTATTTCGTTAGTATTTGGATTTATTGATACAGAATCACGTCTTTATCCCTTACGGGGTAGACAGAGCCAAGAGTCGTGAGACTCAAAGACCACGTTTAGCTTAATAGCGGGTTTATTGATGAAATGGAGATTCGGATACAGCGACCGGTTGGTATGAAAGAAATCCCCACTAAGAGTCCCCCTTGATTGATTTATTAATTAAATATTTGAAAAAGTAATAAAGCTTAATCTATAAATCTGTACATAGGCGCTTACGCCTATACTTTTGTTAAACTTATGTCGTAGTATCTTTTTTTGTGTCAAGGGTTGGCAATGAACTCGACCCCTCTAGTCCGTCATAGTTTTCTGTCTAAATCATGCATTGAACTATAAGATGGTGCAACATTGCCCAAATATCAGTTCATACATAAAAATTCCAGTTAACGAATTGCGTAGCACCCTCTACGAAATACGTAGCAACAGCTACGACGTAGCTTATTAACAATCCTATTTAATAACTGCATCACGTTTTTTTATAAATGATTATAAGTATTTGAATGTATTGCTAAGAAGTAAACACACATGCTGTGTATAGTGTGAGAGTCAACATATAAAGTTCAATTACGACGATCCTTGACTTGTAGTGTTTATATCTCCTAGGTGACGAGGGTCGCCAATTGTGTCTGTGTGATTAATGTATAGCTATGTGTATGTGTAGAGCTAAATGTTGTTTCAAATGTTAGATGCGTATGTATTTTTTTTTTACATTGATTTGATTTTATTTTATTTATTAGCACACAAAACAGTAAGTAAGGTGGGTACATGACATAAAATATGGGAACCCATCACTTTATCGCAATTTACTTCAACGATTTTCATGTCCCATAAAACCATTCGCAGATATTTTAATACAATATGTAACAAACCCTTAAATCTGTTTACATCGAAATTTCATTTACACGATTATTCATTACGTACAAACACACTCTATCGTTATTTCTTTTCATATTTTATGTATTTCATCGAAATAATGAAACATCAAAGTTTTGTTACCCATAATTTTATTTCCACGTAAGTTTCAGTTTGCAATATATTTGAAACATCAAATATTATATTATTATGTTACTCTATATAGATAGATTAATCTGGTAGTATTGTATTGATCAACAGTAAATTTATAGCTAGTCCATTAATTATAAATGGATCACAAATCCGACTCAGAGCACCCCGACTCCACGTGGCTCAACTTTGTCATATACTAGAGTGTTATTCCTTTGCGCGGAACCAGAAGGCTCGCGAAGGAGGTCCTGAGAAAATGAGGGCACGAGGCCGAAGTGAAGCGAGGGGGGGAGGTGGCGAGCGAAGCGAGCCGGCGACCTCTCGAGCGGAGCGAGGTTAAGTGCCCGAATGAATCGAAGGGCCGACGGAGCGAGTCTTCTGGTGGAGCTACCCAGAAATACTTGCTTGCTGCATGCCTGCTTGCATGCTTGCTGCATGCTTGCTGCATGTTTGCATGCTTGCTGCATGCCTGCTTGCATGTTTGCTGCATGCTTGCTGAATGCTTGCTGCATGCTTGCTGCATGCCTGCTGCATGCTTGCTGCATGCCTGCTGCATGCTTGCTGTATGCCTGCTGCATGCTTGTTTCATGCTTGTTGCATGCTTGCTGATGCTTGCTACATGTTTGTTGTGCTTGCTGCATGCATGCTTGCTGTATGCCTTAATCTTGCTAACCCTTTTTGCATGTTTTAAGCAACAACAAGCGAATGCAGCATTCGATGAAACGTTACTGCGATTAAAAGTTATGATGCGCATCGTTACATATTGAAACATGTTATTATAAATGGTTACATCGATATCTTAATACATGTGTGAAATGTTAGTTGGATATATCGTTTTTCTTGGAATAGTAGAAATTTTATAACGTTTTTTTTAGGAAATGTTGTTCGATATTATGAAACTGCGATAATAAGTTTTCCGATGTTTTAAGAAAAAAATATATTGAAAAACGTGGAATAGTTTTCTGGGACATGATAATCGATGTGATCAAAATCTGTATTTTAATAGACACCCCATAAAATATATATAAACATTAAAAAATTTAAAAGAATTAACCAAACTTACCAACAATAAGTGTGCCATGTTAAATTTAGCTCACAATACAAATAGCTACTTAAATATAAAAACAAAACAATAAAAATACCTAAATATATAAATAAAGAGGGATACAATACAAATTATTTATTTTTTTAATTTAATCTTTTATTACATTAACGCACGTGCAAAAAATGTCGGGTAGTTCTGTTGATGAAAAATGATTATGACAATTATGTAAAGAACTTAATACATTCATCTACTTTTATTTCCAATTACTAAATACCCTACATTAACAACCTAGTAACAGTCCAAAGCTAAGCTATCAGATATAGTTGTCTAACACTGACAATCTCAGATCTCTTATTTATTTGCAATTTTTTAAATAACAATATATTTTTATATAAATGCTACCAAAACAAGACCATTGGATCAGTTCCACATCTAGCCTGCCTTTCTAAAGATACCATCATCCGGCCAGCGCCCGGCCGCAGATAGCCGGTAACGAGTTGCTCTTATCCCGCACTTATCAATTAACACAACCCCCCCCCTCCCGCACAGCATCGCGCGATTTACCACCGGATCGTATCGCCTATCGACAGTTTGGGAACGCTTCGTTAATCGAGCACTTACTGTAAGAGCCGATTTAGCGTTGATTAATTTTCCGATCACATGGAATTCAAAGCTATTACGAAGCAATCAAATATTTGGTTCAGGAATTTACTATTTGCCTTTAAATGCTTACTATATAATTTAGTCTTGTCTGGTCTTAACACATATATAGTGGTAGCTACTCTATTTTTATTTATATAATTTATAGTCTATTTGTTTCTGAAACAATCATATTTTTTTTTCCTGTTATTATTTTTTTTAAATACGTGTTGTAACATAGATAGTTTGACTTTAGTATTTCTCACATTTGCGTGTTTCAACAATATCAACCCGTACCTTCGTTTACAAACATCTACCCACTAAGCACCGTTACCAACACCCCGTTCCGCATTCGGTCCGCGCGCCGCGGGCGTCTGATAGCCCGACCCGCGCCGGTCGCGCTATTGTACCTGGCCATTGTCCGGTGTTTGGGCTACATGGCTGTTTATGTTTACTGACGATAGCGTTAAGTGATGAGTAGAATGCTTACCTAAGATGTTTACATACATACATATTATCACGCCTTTTTCCCGTGGGGGTAGGCAGAGACTAGCGATTTCCACTTGCTACGATCTTTACAGATCTCTCTTGCTTCCTCTACACTCATTACTCTCTTCATACATGCTCTCCGGTTATGGGTGCTCCTAATATCTCCCTTTTTAAGGAGGTCCGCAATCTGGTCGGAGTGCGTTCTACGAGGTCGACCCTGACCAACTCTTCCATTCACCTCTGCTTTATAAATACCTTTCGTCAATCTATTTTCATCCATCCTCTCAACATGCCCAAACCATCTTAACATTCCAACAACCTAAGATGTTTTACAATAATAAAGTTGGCTGCAAATGGTATGGTGGGATAAATAAAAGCACATTTTTGCACGTAGACTTTCTAAGTCTATGTAGGGTTAAAACATTTGCATTAGATTATTTTTGTAAATTTTGTGATGTTGTAGTTTTGAAAAGCGTGTTAAACAGATATTTTGATAGAATAATGAAAGAAGATAAGAAAAGAAAGGCATTGTAACGTATATATCTCCTCGCCTTCGACTTATCAATCTCTATGACTTGCGTGACTGTAAAAATAAGAAATTTGTAGATAGGTTTGTTGAGGGCTTTGAGCCGTATTTTTTACTTACCTTTATTCTATAATCTATGTAGCATGCACCATCTGAATATTCACAGCCTTGTCCCGCCGCCGTGGCGCGCCCGTCGGGTGCACGTGACGGGATTACCGCACATTTGCCGGATTACGACGATGTTATCCCACTTCTGATGCTGGGTTCCTGCGGACAGACAGATTCACAGTCCTGCCAGGTGTGCTTCTCACGAAATATGATTACACTATGTTTTCACTCGATTTTAAATGATTTTCCCTCACGAGTCATGGAGATGAGGGAAAAGTCATTCGCCTCGTAAGTTTTTGGTAAATAATATATTTGAAAAATAGCATACTTGTCTCATATAGTAAACGGTCATATGAATGTATTGCACCCGAGCGCCAAGCTCGGAAGTTCATTACTCTCGACTCGTCAAAATCGCGCCAGTTTCGGAACATAAATTGTCTTTATTTAGGTAGTTTACTGGCACTGTAACTGTAATAAACTAGTGGTTCTGTGAGAACAGTAGACCTCGCGAGCCCTTCCACGAAATAACCGATATTTCACCGTGTCCCTGGCTTAGAAGAGTTTTGAAACCAACCTACCAATGCTGTAAAGAAAGTAAAAAGTTCTTGTAGTTGGTCAATACCACTAAAAAAATTACTGAAACCTGCCTTTTCCGCCTCGAAATAATATAAATAATAATAATAAATATATACGGACAAATCACACAGATTGAGTAAGTTCAAGACTTAACGGGATGCTAATTTAACAATACTATATTTTATAACAAATACATAATATGTATAGATAAATATCCAAAACCCACGTCAATCTGAAAAAGATTATTTTCCATCTTGACCCGAACCGGGGATCGAACCCGGGACCTCTGGTGTGGCCGTCTGGCGTGATGACCGTTAGGCCACGAAGGTCGTCAGTCGTCAGAAATGCATGGTTTGACCTATTGGTTATATGTATATTTATGTAATTTGCGCAACAAAATTAAAGTTCAAAAAAGATAGTTCAATTTGAAATCTATTATATACATATACGTATAATCTCTCTCTCTCAACCTAAAGACGTCCACTGCTGGACAAAGGCCTCCCCCAAGGATTTTATCCATGGGGGGTTTTGCCGTAATCGCCACGCTTACGTATATATTACTTTTTTTAATAGGATTCTAATCATACAATGAAGTTTTTTGATATTAGATTTATTTCAAGTGTTCAAGATAATTCCACCAAGCAAAGCAATCCACAATACAATACCATTAATCAAATAAATACTTGAGTTTTTTTTTTTCAGTTTGCGTGTACCACCCTAGATCTCATCTATGCTTCTCATCAGGCAATATAGAGGTCAAACGCACTCAGTTAAAAAAAAAAATACACGCAATTCAAACAATCTCATTTTAATCAATAAATCAAGACATTCTTAAATGAATTTGCGAGTATTAAAAGCTTTGCTGCGCCATCTATTGATTTTTTTGTGAACTATCGTATAAGAATTTAATATATGGATTTATAGTGGTTTTATTGAATTTCACTATGTTGTTCATACAAAAAAGTTGCGTCTTAATAAGGATAACAAAAATGCCTAATGACATTTTTGATTTTTTTTTAAATAGCTGAGATATAAGGTTTTTTTTATATATAATCGCCATTTTATAAAATTTCGAAAAACTGGCTCGACTAAAAAATTCTATAAAATTACCGAACCTGCTCACAAAATTTCATAAGAATCGGTTCAGAAATGCGACCTGTAGGCGATAACATCCGGACAGACAAAAGAATTTTCGGCTAGTGGAAACTGAGACGCTTCGCTCGCTGCGCTCGCTCGGTCGATAAATAAAGTAATAATACATAACAAGATTATTTACTTTAGTACCTGAGTGATATATTATATCGATCTAAACGATACGGAGCAGTCTCATCATTTCCTATTCGAGTTCAGCTTACAGCCGCGAGCCGGCAGCTGCAACGAACTGTACATGAAATGCACCTCAAAATGGTCTGGATATTTTAGGCTTATAAATAGTTATATAATAATTGGTCCAGCGGTTTTGGCTTGATAATATTATCGGTAGAAACGAGAAAGACAGGCATAACAATATATTGGTATGGATAATATGGTATAGGTGTAAGATAATATGTATTAATGTCGTCATTAGTGCATTGGGCCAACCGAAATCCTAATGGATGTAATTTTCTTTCCTAAATATGTTTAAAAATATAAAGTAAACCTATCCTTTAAGACGAGGTCCAACCTGAGCTGCAAAAAACAAAATTCATATGCTTTTAACCGCGCCGTGTGCGCGTTGCAATAAGATAGTTTTTTGCACAACACAATGTTCTACTTTCGTTGGCAGGATCGAACAAATTTTGTACCGATTTAGCAACTATTTCTCAAATATCTTTAAAAATATTAGTCTAAAAACAAAAGTGCTCGTTTAAAACTTTAATATAGTATATATATATATATTAACTAATTATATAAAAATATATATATGTTATCGCTGAAAATTGTAAAAGTTCCATGACTAGAAAGCTGAAATTTTTTCTAAATTTTCGGTGCCTTTATGAATTAATTAAGCCGAAAATATGTATTTTATTAAAAAGTTTACGATTGAAACCTTAATAAACATCATAATCTATAATATCCTTTATTATTTTTCCACTTCGTAATTAAACTCTAATTAGGAAAATATCTTCATGAAAAATTACAATTTTTTCGAATGTGTGCTACGACATGGCCTTAATAAGTACTTTGCAATATAATCGCCTACGAGTAAAAATATAATACCCTAGTGCTACGCCGTAGAGCTTATTGCTACGCCAGCGTTTCTCGAAACAAATACTGTAGGCCAAATGAATTCTCTCTTAAAGCTCGGTTCACATTATTCCAGTACAGTAATCCAGTGAGTCAATCTAATTCAGTGCTGGACTGGATTATATCGTCCACATTATTACAGTAATAGCTGTTGAATCGGCACATAAAAGAATATGTGTTTACTATTCAACATACATTACAGCACTGGATTTCCACACTGCGCATTGTTTTAGTGACGCTCGGTTGACATTCAGTCACTGGACTGGATTACCGACTAGAATGAGAACAATCCAGTGTTGGTTTTCATTATGCCAGTAGCATCCCAGCGCTGGATCGATCGATTGTTGGTCTGAAATGCTCCAGAAACAAAATGAACTGGGTTGCTCTAACTTGTGTTTCTTGATTCACCATATTTCTGAGCAGATCGTAGAAGCCAATGAAGTATATCGTTCTACGAGTTATTAGTAAAGTGTCGAATGTCAAGTCTTTGATATTAAACGGATGGTAATAGTACTGCAACTAATAATCGTTTCAGCTACTTTGAATACCTAATACTGCATCTCTTATTATCATGATTAGGAATTACAATTTGCTAGTTTTCTCGAAATTTTTCCCAGGTGAATATAATACGTAGTTTTGCTCTTGTTTTGGACTTTTTGCGAGATTGCACGTGGAACTACGGAATTGATCCTTTGGGAAACATTCAATCCAACAGGACTCAGCGTGTAATGGTTACAAATATCTGAACTTTTAAATTCATATAGTAATGTATAGAAGTTTTGATATATGATTTATTATTTATTTAATTACATATAACAAAAGCCCTAAGGTTACGCTCGCTGTCTCTTGTGATTTTTTAGAATATGAATTACTTTATACAATTAGTTAAGATAACATAATTATGTAACGAGCATCCAAACATAAAAAAATAATCAAATTTCAGCACTTTTGATGAAAAAAATAAGTAAATGTATACTAGAGTATATGCAAGAATTACGATAATATCGATAGAATTTGAAGCCACCACCACCGCTCTGTATGCAAGGCATATTAGTTTCAAATTCAGATTACTTTCCTCCCAGGACTTTAGAGCTGGATCCCATCCTGCGAGACCCCGCTCCTCTCCCAGCATATCAACAATGTACGCAGATTACAGCGCACGTGTCGCCGCTCCACTCCGCTCGGCTGCGGCGTCAATTATATAAAATTTAGATATGGCAACACTTAAATTACATGAATTTTTGTCTTTTATAATAATTTTTAATAGTAATGACATACGGATCTGAGACGTGGTCGCTTACTATGGGCCTCATAAGAAGGCTCAAGGTCACCCAAAGGGCGATGGAGCGCGCTATGCTCGGAGTTTCCCTGCGTGATCGAATCAGAAATGAGGAGATCCGTAGGAGAACTAAAGTAACCGACATAGCCCGCAAAATCGCGAAACTTAAGTGGCAGTGGGCGGGGCACATAGCTCGTAGAACAGATAGCCGTTGGGGCAGAAAAGTTCTCGAGTGGCGACCACGAACCGGAAAACGTAGTGTTGGCAGGCCTCCCACTCGGTGGACCGACGACCTGGTGAAGGTCGCGGGTTGCGCATGGATGCGGGCAGCGCAGGACCGGTCGTTGTGGAAATCCTTGGGGGAGGCCTTTGTCCAGCAGTGGGCGTCTTTCGGCTGAGAAAAGAAGAAGAAGATAATAATTTTTATACTTTCGCGTTGAATGGTAAACAAAACTACAGAGGTATTTATAGCGTACGTACCTTTTTGATTTTTCAATTTCGTTTGTATTACTTAACTCTAATGCAGTATACGGGAAAAAAATTCACGTCGTCAACCCACCAGGGGGTCATACTGGTGGGACAAAGGGTAAGATGTGGTAAGATTTGGTAAAATGCTTTCATTTTCAAGTGGGAAATGGGCTCTATTTCTGTACTGTGGCTATTTTTATTGCAAGTTCATTACGTTTCTTTGAAGCATATATATATATTCAAAGAAAATACACTTGTGTTTCTTGCTAAGATAAAGTATTTCCCAGCAGGTCGTAAAAGCCAATGAAGAGAATCAGCTCTTCATCCTGCATAGCTATTCGCAAACTGTCGTCTCAAGGTTTAATGGCCTAGCCTATGAACATGAAAATGTTTACATCTGATATCCATGATATAAAAAGTTTTTTATTTGTCTTCACTTCGATAGAAAAAGCGAATTAGAAAAATACTACCAATTTCATTAATACATCCCCATGTCCATTTTTTATGTTTAAATATTTTTTTTACGACAAAGTGCAATAAAAAAAAAAATTATAATAATAAAATGTCATTTATTTCAGGCACCAAGGCAACTTTACAATTTTTTGGCAATTTCTTGCCAAAAAATTGTAAAGTTTGTATAATATATAAGGACTTAGAAATCCTTAAAAATTATGTTTTGCGGCATCAAAATAGTCTCGTCCAAGTTTCTATCGTCGGTAATACAGTATGCTGCAATATGACGCGCTGACGTAGATCGTTTTTGTTCCGCTGATGTTATCGCCAATATGTGCGGAATTCGTTTTTGTGATCGAGTTTGTATGCCGAGTGGTTTTCATAACTCTATCATTTTATTATTTAGAAAATGAAACTAGTTCGTTTTATTAGCATCATTAAATTTTTCATGACGTCGTTATTTATCTGTCATATGCTTCAACAATTTTACTACGACGACTTTGTGTCCTTATATTCGTAAAAGAAAAATGGAACAAAGTATTTTTTAAACACAAACGTGAGACTAATAGAGTCTCACAATTCTTAACCCAAATGGTCTAGAATCGTGAGACTCTGTTAGTCTCACGATTCTTGACCATTCTACTCCGTAAGGTTTAAATAAAGGCACGATACTGTATCTGCACATTTCATATAAAAAATCTTATCCACAATAACAAACACATTCTGTTATAACTCGAAATTTGCAGGTTAACTCATAATATTTCACGCTGTACACAACCGGCCATGTCCAGTTTGTACCAGTTTACTCTAGTTTACAAATGTCGTCACAACAGAACGACATGCAAATGAGAGCTGTAGTTTTTCCGCGGAAGCGAGCGTTAGTGTCCTTGTTCATAAAACTGCCGTATCTCTTGTGCTTTTTGGCAGCAGTTACTGTTTTGAGCATCTGTTTTTCTAAGAAGTCATTAGGTACAGACGTGCTCATTTTAATTTGGTAACTTTATAGTGGACTAATAGTGCAATCGGTTGGTGAATAATTTACAGGCCACATGTTATTAATTTTACTAACATTATAACTACGAAAGTTGTGATGGGTGTGGATGTTTGTTTCTTTATCACGCAAAACCTACTTACTAGACGGACTTCGACAAAATTTAGTATATGGTTAAGAAGGATGGCGCGAAAAAAGGGAGACCTATTCCCTCCCATCAGGTGATGATGATACTCGTATGTTGGATAACAAGTATTTTTTCAAAGCTATCCAAATGAGTATAAACAGGTCATTCTAGGAAATTGTGCTGAATATTTGTAGGTAGGTATGTTTGTACACCGGCTTTCGGCGCCGCACTCAACGTGTTAATTAAAAAGTGAAAATCTGGCCAAAGTAGGTCGGGAACATACATTATTCATCGAGTGAATATGATAAGTTAGTTGCTTGAGTTCGCCAGTTGCGAAACAAGTCAGCTTGGTTATAGTTATTTAGGGTACAAAATATAGTTGTTTATAACTTTAATATAAATACTATTGTTTTCATTTATGTTTAACGTTCGGTTGTTGGTCTTAATTTAAATTAGATAGAAAACAAGAGTAAATTAAAATGGCAGCTATGAGCATTGTAGTTACAAATAAAAATAATAAAATCATTACGAGGTGCATAGAGCAGACATACTTCAATCAGATATACAATAACCGAGTGTCGCGCGGGAGTCGTTATTCTAATCGAAAACCCAGCTCTGTGCAGATGTAATGTGCAAACCAAAGTACGTTTTTCTGCTCGTCTCTCGGGATTGTGGCATATTATTCCATGATTTTGACCACAGACGTGAATTTGACTAGAGACATCATCTTTATCTAAAATACATAGAAAATATCAGATTGTATTATTTTATTTTAATAGTTAAGTAGATTTAAAATCATATTAATTTAGATTATGTATATAAAATTGCACTGTCGACTCTCGCCGCCTGCGCTCGGCCACGCTCGGCGCTCGTTCGTTTGCGAAATGTAAAAAGCCTAACGAAAGCCGGACAGGCCGGACACCGTTTATTTTGGCCGGACACGCAATCAAAAAGCCTACCTATGTCCGGCTTTATCCGGACGCCTGGCAACCCTAACTACAAAACATTATAACCATCACTTACATCGACAAATTGTCACTATTTAAATGCAATTAACTAACATAACAAATTACCACGCTGAAAACAAGACAGATCAATGAAAATTTTTCTCCAATTTCCTGGTGCCTCAGCGAGTAATATTATTATTAGTACTAATGTCGGTTATTTAACAAACACAGTACCAATACAAGACAGAGTTACCGTATCTGTCGCTGACAACTGTACTGAAATTCCGCTCGAGCCGATTATCACGCTCAGTTGCTGCTGGCAAGTAATTAAATTTGTGTTTTCGCTCGCTGCCCCGCAAAGAGATGAGACGAGGCGGCGACAGAAACTGTGTTAGGGTTCAAAAGAAAAGTGTACGGGATTTTGAGTCCGCAATCTCCTTACTTGATAGTAATCATGGTCTGGAAGATTAGGATAAACTAGATAAACTGAAGTTTCTGAGCTGGACTATGACAATAGTGTTTAAGAATAATTGGCAAATACAACATTCTGTAAATTAGGAGGGAATAGTGCGAAATCTTTAATGAAATTGATTTGCACGCTTTCAGTTGTCATATGTACATATGTTGTGGCTATATTGTAAAATTGCCGATTTTTTTAATGATTGAACATTTCATCAAATCTAAATTAGGCTATAAATAGATACTATGAAAGTACTTTTGCTAACTACACTGTCGTAGAGACTCGCGACTGAAAACTACTAAATTGGAATTATCTTCTGTTTTTATAATATAAAAACAGAAGATAATTACTGTTCATATAAGGACAGAACTATACATGAACCCTATATTTTTGCTGACGTTTCACTAAAGTTGCATCTCTTGTATGAGGATTTTCCCTTTATCCTCGTCGTGCCACCAACTTGTTCGACTAATTTTTTCAGATTTTCTGTGTTCGACAAATTTTTTCAAACAATTCAATACTCATACTTTTTGACCCTTTCCCCATTTCGCAGAAAGATAATGGTGCGTTTAAAGCGCGTAAGTTGCTGAATGCCATTTCGATAATCGGCAGGCAGTTGCCCTCGTACATAGAGCAGACTGTAGCCTCGCCGAGTGTGAAGCCAGCATCCTGTGCCACGTTAGCTTAGACACTGTAAGCTGTAAGTGGGACGGAAAACAAACGGCGCGTCGTTTTCCGCGCCGGCACGGCGACCTCGTTTGTTCCTGCGACATGTGACAATCGACAGCAAATATACTGACTTATGACTTACATTTATAACCCTATCGTTGAACACGTTATATGATTATGTAAAAATCTATCTAAAATATGAATTTAAATATAAATATTTTATAATATTCCTTTTTATTTATGTTTTTAGTGATGTTGAATTAGGTTAAGCCTGTTATGACGCGCTATATAAGATGAAATAAATAAATAATAATAAATAAAAGTCTTTCTCAAATTTACGCGATTTTAAATATGGACTTGGCGGTGGACTAAAGATGATTTTGAATTTTGATGATTTCGAAATTTGGGAATTAAAAAACCCATAATATATCTGTCAATAAAACTGAATAAGTTTAACAAAATCTGACACCAGTGTAAGCAATAGCACACTTAATAAGATAGAAAGAAGATCTTAAATTCTCTCCCCGCGTCGCTGTTTCCTGTCACTTATAATTTAGGGGTTTTCAAGGCAAGAGTGAAAAGGCATATTTTGAGTTTGCGTGTACCACCCTAGATCTCATCTTTGCTTCCCATCAGGCAAGATAGAGGTCAAACGCACTCAGATTTTTAATAAAAACAAAAAGATCTCTCTCAATTCTCAATCATTGTCTGTTATTATAAATTAACGTCAATTTCCTATGTATCTAAGCGTGCTTTACTCGGCCGAGCCAGCTCATTACGAGCTGTCATCAACGTAAATGGCAGCTCGGCTCTATCCCGGTTAGTAGCGAAAAAGGTCGCAGGTACCGAGGCGGAAAACGATGTAGAATTTATTTTCCGCTCGACTTCAAAAAGCGTTTTATCTGAGATATTACTTCAAATAATAATATAGAGATACTAATCTCATAGTCGAGATCTACCAGAATTAAATACGACATAATACATTTAGTGTCTATCAGAATCATGGTTTAATTAAGAGTAGCTTTGTTATTTGTCATACCTACTTGCCAATAAACTCGCAAATAATTTTCATCGAAAAATTCGCCTTTTACATGTTTGTGTCATAAAATTTAATTTGTAATTCACAATTATGTTCAGTTCGATTCGGCTATGAGAAGTACTTTATATTACTTACTGACTTACAAGAGAATCTAACAAGCGTGTCAAAAAATGTGGGGAGTTAACTAGGGAATCTTGTCTACGATCCTTACAGTTCTCTTTCGTTTAATTCACACTCATGAGTCAGTCATTCCGAAATGCTTGCCGGACGTTGTATTGTAGGTGCACAGTGGTAAACAGGTGTTTGTCCACTGCCCCGGATGGTGCGGGATCTCAATACATCGATCACAACCTGTCCCTGCTCGAGCACAACACCTGTGGAGATTCACCTGGAAATAAGCTGGCGACCGACGTTATTTATTTATTTAAAACTTTATTGAACAAAATTTTAAAATTAAAAATAAATGGTGGACTTAACGCCATATGGCATTCTCTACTAGTTAACCATTAGACCAAACAGAGAATAGTAAGGTGATGCGATAAAGTGCAACGAAACGTTATGCGGGAGTTTCACATGGTGAGGACTCACTGTATGAAACTCCCACATTGCACAAAATTTTGCTTTAGTGTTTTCATTTTGTTATTTTTTTTTTATGAAATTATGCATCATTTTTGAATTACTGTTACTTTTCTTATTATAACAAGACTGCAAAATAAAGGAGTGTTATTGTTCTCATGTTTGCATTTATGAATGTATGTGAGTTTCTTTATTCCACCATAATTCCAAAACACCACCACTTACGTTATATCGGATAGCATAGGCTTTGTGATTTCAGCAGACAGCGGTTGTGTTCTTTATTGTTTTAAGTTATTTGTTGTGTCTCTTTTACGCTACTTAAGTTTTTAAGTTGCGAATAGGTGTAAAAAGAAATAATGGAAATTTACAAGATCAGCTACTAGTGTTGCTTACTAAGGTGGTTGTAAAAAAAAATAATCTATAGAAAGACAAACTTAGACCGTAAAAGATACTACAAAATGTTAACATCAGGGAAGTAACTTTCCGAGAAAGTTTGTTGCCGCGACAGAGCCAAGTTGTGGGAGCCGGGGAGCCGGCAGCGAGCCTCGCACGAGACTCGTCTCGACTGTTTATACATACATACATATTATCATTGATGTTTCTAGCACTACTTTACACGCAACTGGTTCACCTGCGATTACGATTTTGCTTTTTATTGCCTCATTTTATTTCTGACCGCACAGCTGGAGGTAAATCTTTCTTATACATCACTCGTTCAATTATTTATTAATACCATTTGGAAATTCGTTCGGTTCATTTTGAGTTTCTCGCATTCACAAAATGAGTTTTTTTATTTGTTGGGACTTGTGAAAATAATAATTTAACAATATACCTATTAATCAGCCGACTATGATGAATACCTCATGACTATAAATGATGGTCCTTGATAAGCGCTGTGAATAATATTGGTTATATGTATAAATCAGAAAAATTCTAATTTGGTTATCTATTTATAGTAATTTGGTATTTTATATTTAGTAACTAAGATTAATATATAGTAGATAACATTTTGGGTACTCAGTACCTACTCACTAAATATTCGTTTAAATAATTTTCAACTTTTCCTTTATTACTTAGCAATTTTATGAAAAAAATAAAGACATTTAAGGGTGCTAGTAAATTCTTGACAGCTTGTCATGAAACAGTCTTCAGGGTTCAATGCACGCATAAAAATTTACGAGGTGAAGAACCTCACTGAAGCGATTTAAACTCAATAAAAAAAACAGATAAAAATATTTTACAACAATCACTGAAAATGCCTATGAATTAGCATGCTACCTTTTTTTTTAAATAGCTATAGGATATCCCACTATTGGGTGAAAGATTCTAAGATTTTTTCTTCTGTTTTATAAGATGCATAAATAAAAATAGCAAATTATCTTGTATATTTTCCCCTATTGCTCCAATTTTGTTTACGAGGCAATCTGTTCAGCATAAGCCTCGTCGCTGCCTGGGGACTGTAAGTAATTGCGGTTCGATACAGACTGTCACGGCGATATTAAAATCCAAGAAAAACGATTTACACGAGGTAATCCCGCGGCGCGACCCGCAATATCGGGAAAATTGGCCTTCTTTGCGTATTTGTGGCCAACTTTGGTGCCGGATTTCCAAGGGGTTGAGGGCTCTTACTAAAATAACATGTGTTTAGTGACACATTCAAAAATTCTACTAGTGGCATTACTAATTACGTGGCGACTGATTCATATCACCGCTATGCCCTAGTTTGCTTACGTGTTTTATCAAACACGCCCTTATCAAGCTCTTTACATTGAAACTTTACTTTGTTGTGCACATTACCCAAGGCTTGGGTCACTTCAAGAAGTGACCCTTTTACCTATACCTATATTTTACATGTTTGTATAATAAATCTGTTTCTGTTGTTGTCCGGTGTAATTGACGATCATAAATAATATATATTGTTTCGTTTCTATACTTTCCAGGCTTATCATGCAGAAAATAATGAGGTAAATTGACAACAGACTCAGTTCCGAGACTGCCATAACAAGTTGGCCGCTCCACTCTCAAAGCGCAGTGTAATTAAACGACGCGCGACGTGCGCTTCTCTTCAGGAATTTCACTTATAACTTAGTCGCTATATCGCGACGCGGGCCGGAATATTTAAGAAAGTTGGCTTTTTATGGACAAGGATCGGGCAATGCGAATATAAACGACGGACATAATAATCCAATGTTTAACTTTAACCAGCCAACTGGCAAAAGACCCGAAAGAAAATTTGAATCTACTCTTATTTTACCAACAATAACTTTAGCAAAAAATGTGGGTGCTTGTGCTTACTTAGGATAAACAATACTTTATCATCTTAATTCTGCAACGCAGTATACATAGAAAGATTAAAATAAAGTAAAATAAGCTTCTATATTTATAGTACAAATGTGTGGCAATGTATAAGTAGAAAACCCTCATAATAGCAAAACAACGTGTGTCCGTCCGCACCACATTTGTAGCAATAGACCCGGCGATAGGCGCCAAATGACTGGCAAATTGAAAACTTTATAGGCTCACTTAGAAATCTCTACTGGCCTTTGGCGATAATGAAACTACAAATTAAATAGATTAAGGGAAAAAGAAAACGCTTAGCTCGCTAAGTTTTTTACTTAAAGCTCAAACTTGTTCATTTATTCATGCCTTTGACTATATTTAGACATTTACCTTAGAAAAACAAAACTTGTACCGCAGAATCCGAGGGCTTTAATAAATAATACCATCAACCCATTACTATGGTGACAATTGATGATAGAGGGACGAAACAAAAGAGCAGACAATCGAAACCAAAGTCCCACAAATACGTAGGATATACAATTTCCATAAATAGAGAATCGCCGCCCGCTCTGCTTATAGCACGACCTATCGTAATGGAGGTCAGTTTCTATTAAAATTACGACTCACGAGGAAACTCCAATATATTTAAATAGTAAGAAAGAGAACCGTGTGATATTTTTAACTAAATTATAAATGACTTTATTACGATTAGAATTTATTTAATCACTATATGACCAGAAATTACAAAATACCTATTGGATTAATATTTGTAATGAGCTCACTTCAGTTTTAATTTAGGTTTTTCAAATATATCCTGCAATTTTTAGACTTTTTTACGAAGTCGATCAATTCGGACATGCCATAATAATATTCCTTCGTGATCTGACCTGTGCTTAGCGAAATAATTCTCAAACTGTGGATGGATTTAATTGTCATCGATCTATCAAAACAGTGTATCTAAAACATAGAAATCAGTAAAATAAGTTTTTCATCACAGACACAGGACAGATGAAGCTAAAAAAGTTTGTAAAATGCCTTTCCCGTGACAGCACGAGTCAAAGAGAAACCGCCACAAAGACCACCGCAGACTGCGCGATTCGCGGCACAACCACTGAGGTATGTCAAGGTTCATACAGATTTATTAAACTCGCTTTACTCTTATGCTGATTCGTTCAGAGCATTCACTTGTTCAATCGGACATAGAGCAAGCCGTTATTTTGTAAATTTCAAACTACGAATATTTTCACGATCATTCTAGCGACTATTCAAAAATAGTAAATGCTCGATAGAAACATATTCTATACGATGATGACGACAGACTTGAAGATCGCGTGTGCTACGAAAATTGATTGGTTCGACAAAAAGCAAATTTTCTATCGTTTTGCCAGAACGCTCACGCTAAAAATTCATCACAGACTTACAAACATGATTCTCTATCCACTTCTCCAAATGCCGCGTGAAAATTTCAAGAACCCTATTTTGCTCGTGTAAATTTTGTCCTGATATTCACAATCTTGACCAAATGTTTTCAAATAGTGCTCCGTCGTTCTAATCAAAATTTATCTTAATATTAACGTTAGTTTTTATTTTCGTTCAGTTTTCCAGAGATTTCCGTAAGATTCTAATTAAAATAAAAAAAATACAAAAATTTAATCTTAATAGAGAAGCAAAGTAGCATCCAGCAGCAAAGAGTAAATCAGGCATTTACCTAGTAATAACATCTCAAGTATTTTCAAAGGAGCTATTTGCGCTACAATTACCCTTTTTCCTGTGCCCTCTCCATAATGGCGGCTAATGCAAACTCTGCCCCCGCCGCGGGCAATGTTGATAATAACTGAACCAGTCAAATTATTGTTCATAGAGCGTTTTTTCCAGGTGACTCTATTTGAAACTTATTTCGTATAAATTAATTTTAATTTGTTAATTAGTTTTGTCAAAATTAAATTTATTAGAAAATCTAACTAAAATTGTTTTACCTAAATAAAGGCATCTTCAGGTTCAAAAAAAAAAGGATTACAAACTGCATGCAAAAAAAGGATTGCAAAGTACATTTCAAAGGACATTCAAATCCAATAATAGGGAGTCTTTAGCTTGGTAATGAAACCTAAGCATCAAGTATTTTGAACAAAGCTTCCTAAGAGGCTTTATCTAGGTACCAATCGCGTTAGCGCTATTTTGGGCGACTTGCTTCCTCTCGCTCGAGGCTCGAGGGTCGCATGTCGATAATGTGTCGAGCTCTCGCCAGCGGGGGATTAGCGCCTCATAGCCTCTTTGATACGTGATACTCCAATTATGAGGTCTTCAAACACACGTGGTATTTGAAGACAGGTTGTGTCTGAGGAACTACTATCGAATTAGGAAAAATTTAGTCATCGCAATCTGCTGTGATATTTTGAAAATTCACGTTAACTTTTTGTAACTTTTTAACTGTAGTGTTATGATGTGAAAATAGCAAAATTTTAACTTCAACCACTCATCACGAAATTACGGTGAATAATTTTGTGATGAGTCATTTTAAACACATGGATTGTTCAGATTTTCTGTACATGGATACACCTAAGTCTATATATACCTGCTATGAGTATACCACCTTTCATCTGAAAAAAAAAATACCGAAAAGTATGACAGATTACACTAGTTTACAAATTTTTTATTTTTTTTTATACCCTCAAAGCTACTAGGTTTTTTTGATAGATCTGTACGTGTGGAATATAGGTCTAATTATAAATTTCCTCCATCACGTAAGATTTGAGAAAAAAAATGTGTCAGAAATTAATTTTTCGCTAATATTTTGTGACAGAATTAAAATAAGTAGTTCTTAAATTTTCAACATGTTTTTTAGCTGTAAATATTATAACACTCTTCAATAATATATAGCAATTCAATTAAAAATTTTGCAATTTTTATTTCTCGCAAAAACATTTCATTTAGCGAAAAATTATTTTTTGAATTTTTGACACATTTTTTTTCGCAAATCTTACGTGATGGGGGAAATTTATAATCAGACCTATATTCCACATATATAGATCTATACAAATAACCTAGTAGCTTTGAGGGTACACAAATTCTGTAAACTAGTGTTATCTTTAGAGGTACCACAACAGATATCTGATAAAGACGCTGCATTTACCAAATAAAAATGATATTTCAATTTTATCCATGATAGCACTCACCTCGAGGTATCTACCCTGGGTGCACCCGTGGGTCGTGTTCGACCTCGAAGCTCACGGTCTCTCCGCAAATACGTCTCGGTAATGAAGTTAGCGCCGCTCCGTGGGAATTAGCAGGCAACATCGAAATGCACTCTGATGCGAACCGATGGTAACACCCCTTTATTGGAGACACGGTATACCGATACACAACTGAATTGCAACTGCAATTGTCTTGACTGATAGTTTGTTCATTGCCCTTTGTTTTTCATTTTATTAAAATGGTATTGGGTTTTATTTAAAAACTATAGGGCAGGATTTTTTTAGCCTCACAAAGGATATTTTCAATTAAGTATCTCTGGTTCAATACCGCGTTCGCAGCGTCGAGTCACTCGGCGCTGCAGCTATCAGATGACAATAAAACTGTACCGTAGCGTCGGAACCGAGCCCCATCCACTCGCAACGAGCTGATTGAAATATATTGTCCGGTGGGAACGCGATCCAGATGAGTTATTAATAAATCGAGAGATACTTTATTAAAGGAAAAGCCCGTCTCAGTGTAAGCCGTCTTTTGTGCCTTGATTTATAACTAGTTTTATCTCGAGGCATTAACAGGTTCCCTGTCCATAATCCTAACTAATATTATAAATGTGAAAGTGAGTTTTTTTTGTTTATTTGTTTGTTTGTTACCTATTTACTCTCTATCTACTGAACCAATCTTCCTGAAATTTCGCATACAGATAGTCAGAAGTACTGAGAAGGACATACCTTTCATTCTGGGAAAACATACTGTTCCCGTGGGAAGGGAAATTCACGCGGGTGAAGCCGCTGGCAAAAGCTAGTTTATAATAATAGTTTTGTTTACACATATGATTCGTGGGACAGACAAGGGTTTAAAATGATGTTACTGAATTAAATTGTTATCAAAATAAATCTAAATCACGGAAGAGCTAAAATTCGATGAAGACTTTGGAAATATTTATCAATGTTTGTGTTGAGAGCGCTAAATTGAATTTTAAGTATAAAAATCCTGAATCTGGGCAAAATCGTTATTGTCGTTTTTACATAATCATATTATCGACTAGTTGTCGCCTGCGGCTTCGCCCGCGTGAGTTTCGCTTAGATGAAAAATCTCTCTTGCAGTTCTTCATCAGATGTTCCAGTTCTTCAATTATTATACGTCAACAGAAAATGCTCATCAGGTTGAACGACTTTTGTTAAGGCACCATTTCCATATTTCTTATAGTTTAGCTGTTCTGTTAAGGTTCTTCATCAGGTGTTCCAGTTTTCAAAATAAATTCTAGCCTATATGTTGCCCAGGCTTAATAGCTGTACAACAAAAAAAGTTTCATTCAAATCCGTCCAGTAGTTTTTGCGTGAAACGCGTACATACATACAGACAGACAGACAGAAAGACAGACAAGAAATTCCAAAAAATTTTTTTTTTGCTTTCTATTATTCTTTTTAAGTGTCCCTCTATCCATTTCAGTCAAAAATACTAAATGTACAGACAAAATATTTTTACTGTTTTATTATATGTATAGATAGATTATAGGTATTTTGAACTAGATTTACTTTAAATCAACTCAAGGTCAGTCTGTTACCGAGCAATAAACGTGTTGCATCGATTTCGTGTTTCTCGTCATAGTTTCGCCTAAAACACTATACTTATATCGTTCAAAACTTGACTAAACATGATTAAAGTATGAAACAAATGACAGTTAAAGCTTCATTTTCAGCAAGTATTGTAACAAGAGAGTAAACTGGGGTCGTCGTATCGTAATACAATTACGCTTTACAATTCTCGTCTCGTACGAACAGTGTCCGAGTCGCGCTCTAATGTGAAAGAACGTGGTGATAACTCTATGATTACAGCGCCGCTGGCTGTGGCGGGTCATAGCGGAACTAAATCGTTTGTAACATAAGTTATATAAAGAAGATATATGTAGATAGAGTCCAATTTTATATTGTCCTTCTCCGTACTTCTAACTATGTGTATGCGAAATTTCAGAAAGATTAGTAGATAAAGCGTGAAGAGGTAACAAACAAACAAACTCACTTTCGCATTTATAATATTAGTTAGGATTATTACTACACATGAATGGTGTCTATCATAAACATAAATAATTTTTCGAATCAGACAGGGAATTCTACGTTTATACAAACAAACAAATGTACAAACTCTTCGGCTATATTATATTATTAGTATTGATATGTGTAGTAAGGCAAACGTATCTGAAGATATCTCAAACAAATTAAAATGAACTTTTATCCGTTTTATAACCGCTGACGTTTCATTAGCGTTACCAACCTGCCATTTTAATGACGTCTCATTAGCTATGTTATACACAGCACTATAATGTGGTATTTACGCTAATTAATTTTAGCTATCATGCAGGCAACAAATGACTATACAACATATTATTTTTGATAAATAAATAAATCTTTAAATTATGATTGTGGTTTGGGTTAGCAATATATCTTATTTGAGTCGGAAACACACACGGACGAATCAAATCAAATAGAGAATCTAAAAATGCATTTTTATTGCTGGACATGCAAAATGCAAATGCATACAATAATGCAGATGACCGAGTCGACTGAAAACTTGCGAGAAAATGGCAGCGGGCAGCTCGTGTCGTGTCGTTACAAGCGAGACTCTTACAGCATGTCACTTATTATAATACTGTGCTAGTGGTTATAAGGTGTTACTTTAATAAATGAAAATAACTTCACCATCACCAATTTTAATGTTCCCATTGCTAGGAACAAATAGGATTGTTTAATAGGCCTTCCCTATGGATGGAGAAGGATGCTTCATGACTCCTAAATGGGTGGTTAATGCGAATTAGTGGGGCATAACGACTGCAACTTCAGGCGGCTGGAGATATTAAATTTTTGTCATCACCTCAAAAAATAACCTTTTTGCTGAATTTATTACATTAATTTGTAAATTAATAAAACCTATTTATTGAGTAGACTAATAAAACATACAGATACATTATCAAATCTTTATCTCTTACGGGGTAGACAGAGCCACGAGTATTCCCTATTCAAGCAAAGACATAAAAAAAATACTACAAAGAAATTATAGTTTTACATAAAGTAAGACTGTTTTCACAATACAAAAATGCCACATCGTCTACGATTTTGCTACGATATCAATGACTATATGCTACGAATATGCTACGGTTCCGTAGTACCCCTGTCAGCTTCGCATTGTAGAGAGTATTTGTACTAGGAGTTATTTTATTAAAGACGACATCGCATTTTATTAAACTCAAAAATGGAAACAAAGTTAGGTCTACGGTCAATAAAGCTGAGAGAATAGTAATTAGATGAGCAGAAAACAGAGCTCGAACCCCGCGGGTCTGTTTTGGATGAAGGCGAAATAATAACCAAACAGCCGCCGCAGCCGAGGATTGGCCGAATTAAATTCGTAAATTTTGGTCGGGCGACAGCGGAGGTGGCTTTATGGGTATTTTGTTAGGGTGAAATGAACTCAAGATTAAATGGATATAAACAGTGTAAGTTGTAGCTTTATAAATTGGCTGTGAGAAATCATTTACAGCTAATTTACAAATTCAGTTATTTGTAACTACAAATATTGATAAATGTAGTAAGGGATCTAGTATCTCTACCTACATATAATAAATGCATACGTCTGTACATATAGAGTCATTTAAGGAAAAATGTATACGGTCAATAGAACCCACAATCATAACTTTATACTTAGATATTTATAATAGTGAATGACACGCGGACGAAGTCGAATTTATCTACCAGTCATTTTATGTTGTATTATTTATTTGATATATTTAGTATCCTAATCCTATAAATAATTTATTTATTTATTTATTTCTTCGTTACCTCTTCACGCTTTATCTACTGAACCAATCTTCTTTACACATAGTTAGAAGTACTGAGAAGGACATAGGGTACCTTTCATCCTGGGAAATAGCACTGTTCCCGTGGGAAATTCACGCGGGCGAAGCTGCAGGCTAATTGACTTGCTTTTAGTCAATTATGTATCTGATGTATAATCACTATCTATAGTATTTTTAAATTACGAATAGATTTCGAATAAGCATGTGCATTTTCGAAAATATTGTTAAAGGAATTTTCATAGACCGAACACTATGAAAATTGTTTCTACGATATGTTAACACAGAACACACGCGACGATTAGAAATTCCGTGCAGCGCATACAGCGAGCCGATCGTTTGCCGAACGCGATGCGATCGTGTGTGTTGTGTACACTGTACACACGATCGGCAAATTGGTTTTAGGGCTCGGCGCAAATTTCAATTTGCTTATTCGCGGAAGTAGATTCTAATCACACCTGAAGCTATTTATGTATTAAAGCCTCGTACAGGCTTTAATATTGGGTTTAGAAGCGGTAGTGGTCCAGTGGTTAATGAGTTCATATAACAAAGGGCATGTTGCATAGCGGGCTATATCATGAGCAGTTCCTCAAAAATCAGAAATAATATCAAAAACCGAGTAAGACTATCATATATTTGTTTTTTCGTGATCTTGTTATGGTATAAAAATACATTTAATTACGCCTAATATCGTATAATGGCGATACTGACATGGCGCCCGTACTTATGTTCAGAAATTATGATACAGAAAATCAGATACAATGCTCGATATTTTCATTATATTTTAGGAAATTAATTTAAGTAAATGTTCCTAACACATGTTACATGCAATATCACAAAAACATATGTGTATTTCACATAAATAGATGAATAATAAACAAAATAAACAATTCTTTCCCGCGGGCAAGTATGTAATAAAAGTACATTTTTGAACGTATCGGAAATCGGAACTGTCAAATGAAGCGCGTCAACGTCAATTCATAATGATGTCGGCCATTATGGCGGAACTCGCCTAACCTTCATTACGATTTTAATGACTAAATGTACCATAGAAAGGCTACGAATTTATCAGATTTACTTATAAGGCATTGATACTGACCCAAAAATGAATAGTTCAGATAGGTGCTTATGATATAGCCAGTTCCCCATACATTTGTGCAACAACCCCTTTCTCTCGACTTAAGATGGCTCCTTCCCTTTCCTTCTTCAAATCTCAATTGATTGTAATGATGTATTCTTGCGCTTTGCATTAATATTTAAAGATAGGGTCCACCTAAATCATATACCTAATAAAAATATTAATTGCTTTCTTTCTTTCCAGGTAAGTTGCTACATGAAAAGAAATATCTTTGTATCCTGTTACGTGTGTGAAATAAGGTAAAGTCGAATGTTACTTATTTACTTCGCCGCTTTTCCACAGTAAAATAATTAAAAAGTTTAACCACCGAAACCAGAGAGCACCCTTATTCTAATCTCGCGTAGCGCGGGCTTGCGTTGTTTGTAAGATTAGTAGGGAGTAGAAGGAATGTAATGTTTTCTCTCTAAGAATCGAGGTCTCGGAAACTCAAGAGAATTTTGCGTGTAAATCCGAAGTTTACACAATATCTCCGAGCAAGAACTAGTAAAGATGCATAGAGAGCGATATTCCAAGAGTGAGCATTTGAAGTGATCATCCTTTTACACAGCTCTCCACTTAGAACATTACTCGCTCGGCAAACCTGTCCTCTTAGGTAGTTAAACTTATTTGCTAAGTTACATTCATTCCTTATTCTTTTCGCTTTAATCGTATTTCCACATGACTGAGTATCGTGGTCATTATATGGAATGAAACACACACAACGACTCTCTTGGCAATTTTAATGGAGTGGTTTGCCATTGCCTTCTCCATTTCACACACTAGCTGATAATCATCAACCAGAGTGCTGGTTTTCTCACGAGGTTGTCGATTGTTAAGTGGTGGTCGATAAAAACTCAGTCAGATTGGTATACAAACTCACGTAGCACGGGCAGGATTCGGACCTGGAACCTTTGCAGCCACAGCCGGGCGCCCTACCACTCGGCCACCACCGCTTAACCTTATTCTTTACTGACATTTTTTTCTGGGGCTTTGTTTCATAACCATTCTGCACCTAAATCAAAATCTATTTCTTAATTCATACACTATACGAACGAAGTCTAGCTCTGAATATTTATAAAATCTGTATTGCATCGAATATATCAAAGCAGTCCAATAGAAATAGTAACAAAACAAAGTTCCCAGCGGGTTCCAAACTCAGGGCTCTGACGTCACGGCTGGCGGCGCACAACCAACTTGCATCCAAGACTGAGTGGGGCTTCTCGATCAGATGGGACAGGAACTTAAATCGAGTTTATTTCGATGCAGTCGATGCTACTGCAAACAGAATGCAAATTTACTGCTTAATGCTACTCCAGTACGGAGTTATAAATAAGTTATTTGCGGATTTTATTACCAAAGACGATCTTGGTGATTCTCTTTTTATTTAGTTTACCCATAAAGTTTCGATTGCTCCTTACAGTTTATTTGAATTGGAGTGGATTTAATAGAAGTTTAAAAAAACTCAACAAAAAGAAACTGTTTTTGTGAGGTTTCAATCAAGTTTTTATAAAAGGCATATATTTTTTTAATATGAAAAATAGCGTAAAAATAGCAACTATGAATATCTTTATCCGAAGTCGGTTAAAGCAACTCAAAACGTATGCTATAGCTACAAAACCGCGCTTCAACTGTGGCGGCCTTTTTCAGTGTCTGTCTACGCTCAAACGATTGAAACATGTTCGGAAATCTATTTGCACTGGCCTGCTGGTTCTAAGCCCCGATGCCCTGTGACGTCACGGGTTGACACAACGAGAGGCCGCGATCTATTTGCTAAAACAGATATGGCGGTGCTTCGGGTTTGTGACGCGAAACTGGCACTCATTTCATAGCCCGCTGGTTTTATTGATATTATTAATCAAGTTGGAGATAGGGACAGATTGCGTTAGTTTTAATATATCTGTCTGAGTTGAGTAATAAATAAGTTGGGAATGATTTAATTGGGAAAATAACTTTTAATTTGTTATTTTTTTAGATCCACATAAGTCCAGATAGCGTCACTGAAATCAGATATATTTATTTCATAGATGGTTATATTTCAATGGCGCTTCCTGTGTTTTCATTGACATGGAGTGGTATGCTATTGGAGTACGCTCTTTATTATAAACGATACCTCATTAGCATATATGCCGCCGTTCTTTACTTAAACAAAAGGGAAGGAGATGAATCTTTTCCAAGCAAATGAATAAACTGATCATTCCGCTCTAAATTTACGATCGTGATCCGACGTCCGCCCCGTATTTCACGTGCAGATATAAAATTAATTTTAAAACTGTTGAGTTATGTTCCGACGGCGACACATCGGAAATAAGCTGCGGGGCTGCGGGGTAGTGGGGAGGAATTGTCTTTTACATTTTGCCTTTTCCGATTCAGATTATCAGGGATATTTATAACTGCCTCCGACCCGTGTCCATAGTCCTCTTTATCAAACAAGATTTACAGAAAGTAGACTTTGTTGCTTCCAGTTACATGCACTTCACCTATTTATTATCACTTTACCTACTACTTATTTTAAGATGCCCACTCATTACACGTACGATTCGGCCACAATTGCCACAACTGATTCTCTTTGCATCTGTTTTCCCATTTAGATAAGCATACAACCCTTGCGACACTCACTTTCTCAAAATAAATGACACGATAGCTTTAATTAATTACTCAAACATGTCCACAAACACATACAGCATTAACTGAACGCGGGACAATAAAACATTGTGGGCTATAAACAAAATGATTGATGACCTCGGCCGGGGTCGGGGTTGACTCTTGCCAGGAGTTATTGAGCATCGATAACAATACTTTCGGCCAACGGTTCACTACATATGTCTGCAGATTACAATTTTAAATGCTTCAATTTTAAACATATATTAGCATATATGCTTATTATATAGTTAATCATAAACAGTTTTTTCCAGGTGTTACTTTTGTTATATGGAAATACTATGATCAAATATGTTTTAAGGCACAATTTTGAAATGCTTTTAAAGTACATATAAGAAACTCGTGGTTTTATGGTATTTACTCAAGAACGCAAAATATCTAGAAATGTAAGTACATACTTTACATGAGAATGTTGTTTATATTTTATACATATTCTTACTACTTGTAAATTTGATGAGATTACGGTAAATCGCTGGATCACATTTCACACTAGCAAAAGTTATTTATTACTATGTTACACTAAAATAAGTCCCCCGTGACCTATTTTATAGCCAAATATTTAGCAGCGAAACAAGCATGGCCATCGCAGACAGAGCAGTTACGTAACTAGTTGCCAAGCAAACAATAGGCTCTGCTGTTTCGCGATAATGAAAGCGGGAAGCGGCGAAACAGTCCACTTTATGAAGTGGCAGAATAGTGGATCTGTTAGGTTGACTGTAAGATAGCTTCTCCAATTTGTAACTTTTACAAAAAAAGTTAAATAATAACAATAACTGCTTACTCCGTATAGTAACAGTGAGGATTGAAGGACTCCATGTATTATTATTTCTACTCTTATTCGCTCGAAAGACCTTAACGCCTGTGCAAAATTATTTTATTATAGAGACGTCTTCCAATCTCATGTTGTCACTATCGTTACAGTTATGTCTAAATAGACACTAAAAAAGGGAGATGTATATCTAGGGTGTCTATTAAAATACAGATTTTTATCACATCGATTATCATGTCCCAGAAAACTATTCCACGTTTGTTAATATATTTTTTTCTTAAAACATCGAAAAACTTATTATCGCAGTTTCATAATATCGAACAACATTTCCTAAAAAAACGTTATAAAATTTCTACTATTCCAAGAAAAACGATATATCAAACTAACATTTCACACATGTATTAAGATATCGATGTAACCATTTATAATAACATGTTTCAATATGTAACGATGCGCATCATAACTTTTAATCGCAGTAACGTTTCACCGAACGCTGCATTCGCTTGTTGTTGCTTAAAACATGCAAAAAGGTATAGCAAGATTGAGACATACAGCAAGCACAACAAACATGTAGCAAGCATCAGCAAGCATGCAGCAAGCATGCAGCAAGCATGCAGCAAGCATGCAGCAAGCATGCAGCAAGCATGCAGCAAGCATGCAGCAAGCATGCAGCAAGCATGCAGCAAGCATGCAGCAAGCATGCAGCAAGAATGCAGCAAGCATGCAAGCATGCAGCAAGCAAGTATTTCTGGGTGGCTCCACCAGAAGGCTCGCGAAGGAGGTCCTGAGAAAATGAGGGCACTTAACCTCGCTCCGCTCGAGAGGTCGCCGGCTCGCTTCGCTCGCCACCTCCCCACCACCCAGAAATACTTGCTTGCTGCATGCTTGCATGCTTGCTTCCGCGCGAAGGAATAACACTCTAGTATATGACAAAGTTGAGCCACGTGGAGTCGGGGTGCTCTGAGTCGGATTTGTGATCCATTTATAATTAGCGAACTAGCTATAAATTTACTGTTGATCAATACAATACTACCAGATTAATCTATCTATATAGGGTAACATAATAATGTAATATTTGATGTTTCAAATATATTGCAAACTGAAACTTACGTGGAAATAAAATTATGGGTAACAAAACTTTGATGTTTCATTATTTCGATGAAATACATAAAATATGAAAAGAAATAACGATAGAGTGTGTTTGTACTTAATGAATAATCGTGTAAATGAAATTTCGATGTAAACAGATTTAAGGATTTGTTACATATTGTATTAAAATATCTGCGAATGGTTTTATGGGACATGAAAATCGTTGAAGTAAATTGCGATAAAGTGATGGGTTCCCGTATATCTATCTATCTATATATATATATATATATATATATATATATATATATATATATATATAACTCAAAGGTGACTGGCTGACATAGTGATCTATCAACGCACAGCCCAAACCACTGGACGGATCGGGCTGAAATTTGGCATGCAGGTAGATGTTATGAAGTAGGCATCCGCTAAGAAAGTATTAACGCAAGCGAAGCCGCGGGCAAAAGCTAGTTTTGTACATAATTCTAATCGAAGATTAAAAAGGATTGAGATCCACTTAGAGTGGAAACAAGCCAATTATTAAAAATAAAAAACACGACTGACGAGTTTTTGCTCAAAAAGTACATACAAACATATAAGTTATATACATTTTTGAAATCGCCTTTTAAAGCCCTTCAATTTGATACCCCACTCGATAAGATTGATCAAATTTTATTTTTTTGGTCTGCTATTTATCGCATATATAAACCGCCATTTTGTTTTTATGTTAACGTCATATAGCCTATGTCACTCGGAAGAATGCAAGGAATCTAAAAATACCTCTTACATCAAAATCTGTTAAGCCGTTCAGGACTTATGGTGGAATAAAGAAACTTACATACATACATACATACATACATACATACATGAACCCTGAAAACATAACACTCCTTTTTTGGTCAGTCGTGTAAAAAATTAAAATAAATGACAATTTAATATCTAGTTTTATGAATTTAGATAGTTAATACTCTAATTACCATACATTTGGTCATGGGAACATTTTTTTTTAACTCTTGTTATTTCGCTAAAGAGATAATTACAATTAACCCTTTGTTCCCTCTTGTAGAGGTCTGTCTGGCACTCGGAGGGCCCCGGTGCTCAGAGGTGCTCGGAGAGGTGTAATTATCTCGGGATACGGCTGAAGGTCGTAAGGGTAAATCAATTACCCTCGATCTCTGTACTTATAAATGTGTTTCTGGTATATGGTTATGTACACTCGATCATATGTTATGGATTGTAAATCTATCTATACATATAATAAAACAGTAAAAATATTTTGTCTGTACATTTAGTATTTTTGACTGAAATAGATAGAGGGACACTTAAAATGAATAATAGAAAGCAAAAAAATTTTTTTGGAATTTCTTGTCTGTCTGTCTGTCTGTCTGTCTGTCTATCTGTCTGTCTGTCTGTCTGTATGTATGATCACGCTAATCTCCGAAAGTACTGAACCGATTTGAATGAAACTTTTTTTGTTGTATAGCTATTAAGCCTGGGCAACATTTAGGCTATAATTTATTTTGAAAACTGGTACACCTGATGAAGAACCTTAACAGAACAGCTAAACTATAAGAATTATGGAAATGGTTCCTTAACAAAAGTCGTTCAACCTGATGAGCATTTTCTGATGACGTATAAAAATTGAAGATCTGGAACATCTGATGAAGAACTGCAAGAGACCAGCTACACCATAACATATATGGAAATGGCGCCTTATTAAAAGTCGTTCAACCTGATGAGCATTTTCTGCTGACGTATAAAAATTGAAGATCTGGAACATCTGATGAAAAGCTCCAAGAGAGATTTTTCATCTAAGCGAAACTCACGCGGGCGAAGCCGCGGGCGACAGCTAGTTAAAAAATATAAATGTTAGTTTATCAAGAAAAACAATTTAATAAATAAAAATCCGACTTTATGTTTAAATATTTATTGAAATTGACACTTTTCGTAATCTAAAAAATAACTACTAAAGCTACTAAAAACTGAGGATTCACTAATAATAAACATGAAAATATGTAAGGACGTTTAATTGTATGATTGTAACGCAAAGTTATGTAAGATATTTTAAAAAAATAATTAAGTGACTGGTACAGAATGCTTTATAGCGTTCCACCATTTGTACATTATTTTTGAAATTATGTACAATAAAGTTTAAAATAAATAAATATTTTTTACGTGACCGTAACGTCTCACGTATTATTCGAAAATTGACACGAACATTTGTGATTATGAGGACAATGACTAATAAATAGGTCAAGCTAGCTTTGTGAGACTGTTTGATTAAACAGAGCTTACATGGGTCACAAAAGCATTCCGGGCTGTAACTCAAGCGAGCTTATGGAAGCAACCTATTACTTTGAACAATATGGCTACTGCTTAGCTGTAGAACTCGTTTCGAATTGATAACATGTGCCGAAGCAGATCAAAGAAAGAAAGTCAAAGGATTGCTTAACATGACATACTACACTTTTTAATGAAGACCGCGGGCACTGACAAAGTGTGAATCAACCGGTAAGTAATTTAGAGCGAAATATTTCGGATCTCTGAACCGAAAAAAGGTCTTTATAATCCTTCTTTGTCGACGCAATGAATGTCTAATGTACACAAAATATACACAATACCTAGCCAACCAACAAACGCCATTCATAGACATTATGATTTTAAATACAAAGCCATTAAACTAGTCTTGTACTAGACTTGTACACAGAAGTGAGTTTTTACCCATGTAATTCACAGTTTTATAAATATACAATTACTAGTTCCAAGTTTCATATATTTCTAAGTTTTCCACCAAAGCGCAATTGGAGTAGATGTAATTAATTAACCATGGAACTTTAAACGCAAGACATATTATTTATACAAAGTTAAAATCTCTTGGCGTATCAGAACAAATGTTTCTCAAAGCACCCGGGTCTTGTCCGAACAAGTTCGTAATTTCATTAAGTCGCAATAAGTTCCGAACTTGGCAATTTCCAGCCTCCCCCGTGCCGGGAAAAATGGTCGCCGCGCACTTGTTGAGCAAGGCTTGAGATTGCTTGTCTCCCAAGAGGAAACAGTACCTGCGTCTCTGTGGTCAGCGTTTTTACACGACTCACCAAAAAAGGAGCGTTATGTATTCAGAGTTCTCATGTATGTTTGTATGTATGTAAATTTCATTATTCCACAGTCAGATTTTGTTTTATTAGTTTTCGATGTGACAGGTATTTTTAGATTCGTTGTAGTTATTTTTTAATAATCATCTTGTGTCATTGTGCAATGCTTCAAAAATAATATTGCCTTGCCTTAAAGATTATTTTGCCTTGCACTTATGAACCATACCGTACATACAATTAAAAAAATCATGCATTTAATATTTGCGCATCGCGTCGCGTCGTGCTAGCTTTCGACATTTTTTTTCACCTAGGATAACATATTGTGTTATATGATAAGGTTCATAACGAGTCATACCATTTAGTTGTGTCTAGAAAGAGATAGAAGTAGAGTTGTGGACGTCAATGTAAAAAGGACTCGAGCAAATTCAGGTATTAGCCAATTATATAAACGGGTAGTTACCTAAGGGTAATCCATAGACTAAAATATAAATTAAAGTATGATTAATATAAGCCCATGTATTTATTACATTATGGTCTCAAAAAAGGTTAACAATGAAACTTATAACATTTCAATATCGACCTGCTTATTGGAAACTCTTTGTAGCACTCCACAGCCATCCAATTTTCCAAGAAATTTCGAATTTCATTTGCCAAAATTTTGTTTTATTCTGCGCGTTACAAAACTTTATTAACACTGTGCACTATTATTGTTTTACAGACCTATGATATTTTAGTCCATCGTAGTTCTAGATTTATTTTGGAAATTGGTATATGAAAACCGGTATTTAGTGATAAAAACTAAATCATACTTAGCTTCATTTACCTTGCGTTACGAAATCTTTTGCATGTTGTCGTAGCAATTTTCGTAGCACGCTACGATGTCGTAGCTGTGCTACGAAGCGTAACGTCTGCTGCTAGTATATGCTATTTCAGTTAACTTAATCGTTTTGTTTAAAAGTTGACTTCACTTGGAGAATCCGAATTTGAACGTCCATTTTTCTGGGATCTCTAAACGGTTTCTTCGAACGACTATATACATACATAAAACTTGCAAGACTTGAAATCTTATTAGTCTTTATTATGGTGCTTTTTTTACGAAATATACAGTACAATATTTACATGAAATTATTGTGAACATTATTATGAATTACATTATTATATATTTACGCTTATCAACAAACGAGGGCTCAAAAGGAGTTGTTACGTTGGCATAATGTCGGCCAAATTATACGCGAGCTAATTTGGGACATTTTAATTAAGTATACAAATGCGAGCTGAGATTATTAAAGTATTTATGTCGGGTTTGTAATTACTGGGAGTTAGGTTAATAAATTAAAAATAAACAACATTGGAGTGTGTTAAACTTTAAATATTTGTATGTATGTTAATTAAAAAGTAAATATCCAGTATTTCCATAAGAAAATAAAATTATATACTTTGCCAGATTAGTTTTTAGTTTTTAAAACTAAATAAATGAGATGAATTTTTAGTTTAGAAAAAAAAAAAAATCTCGCAATCTAAAAAACAAATTGGACAAACAAAAATGTTAGTATAGGAATTGTACTAACGACCACTTCATGAATAATGCTCATTCAATTTACCGACTGAGATTTTTCCGGATTAATTGTAAAAGTCGATCAAGATCGTTACCAGATTTCTCAGTAAGCACACACCAAAAGTACTCCAAGACGACGTGTGCTATAAACTTCAAACGTACGCGTAGAATTGAGTCACGAACGTTTCATCTTTGAAAGCGCTCACTTGTTTCAAAAGAAAAATACTTACTTACTTCGATGGCTCGACGACCCAAAGAGGATCTTGGCCTCCGATACTAGAAGCTTCCATTCCTTCCTGTTCTGCACTACTTCCTGCCAGTCGGCTCTTTGGTGGGCCTCCAGATCTTTTAGGACCTCATCCCTCCAGCGGTATCTGGGCCGGCCGACAGGTCGTTTCCCGCTTGGTCGTCCCTTATACGCTCTTTTAGCTGCGCGATCCTCTCCCATCCTCTCCACGTGGCCGAGCAATCGAAGCCTTGCTGCTTTCGTTTCGCCCAAGAAACTGAAATATTATTTTCTTAGGGCATATCATCATAATATTAGCCCACAGGTGGGCAAAGGCCTTCTTCTTTACCCTCTATTTATCTCTATCTTGAGCTGTTGTAAACCAGTTTGCATAGTATATAATATGTCTAAATCATTATATAGCAGTAATAATTTACGGCGTATTGACAAAAAACAGTAAGATAAAGTTTCCAAAAATTATCTGTGCTTAAAATGGACTTGTGACAGTGTTAGTAACTTTTAACCTCATTAAGTGTCCCAAAACCACCTAACTGTATTATTGCGAAAGTGTGATCGGAATCTAAAATTAAATCAAATTACAAGAGGCCCCAAGCAGCATCGTATTGCAAGAAGGCATACTATTTTATATTATGTCCTAAGAAATCTTAAAAAATTATCATAATTATTCCATTTAGTGGCGAAGTTTCCAAAAATGTATAAACATGAAAGTTTAATCAACTAAGTTAGGACGGTTAGCAATGCAAAACGAACAGAGGTATATAGCTAGGGGTGTACTTTGATATAGTGTTGCTTCTTGGTAGTATTTATGCCTTGATATAGCAGACAGGGAAGTATAATGTAGCGCTGGTTTATTACACTACATTTAGTATTTACTAGCCTGTGCCCGCGACTTCGTCCGCGCGTAAATTACTATTGTTGATATCTCAGGTTCTAAGCGGGGTAGCAAGATGAAACTTACGCCCGATTTTAAAATAGACCATTAACAATGCAACAGAGAAACCCGCATCAAATTTGGTCCAGTAGTTTTTATGTGATACGCGTACAAATATACAGACAGACAGAAAGACTGTATGTCTTTCTGTCTGTACAAAAAATGGTTTTGGCTTCTATTGGTCTTATGAAAATCTCTCATAGTTTTTTTTCTTAAATAATTATCTTCTATGTACAGACACAAACCAGTTACAGTGTGTAGTGGCACCCAGTGGCGGAAAATCACATAATTATGATTTCAAATATGATCGTCTAGATTTTCTTTAAAATAGAGATTAAGTCAAGATAATTCGCAACTTCAGGTAGATTATTTCTAAGAGAAACGCGCACTTCTTTTGTTAACGGGTTTTGGCGGCCATACATCACCTTAATTAACTTCACACTGCATTGGGTGAACAGAGAGCCCTCCTGTGTCCGTTTATTAGACAATTTATAACGATTTATTTGCTGGAGGTTACTAAAACAAGATAGGGCGAATCCAACTATCAATAACTTTACTTAGACCGGACCAATAAACGGACAATCGTCGGGTGTCTTCTGTGCGAGGCCTTTAGCTCGTTCGCCACTCAGGATCAATTTCTCGCTAGCTCGATTGGGGACCCTGCGCCACACGGGCCTTTTAACATTGTCATTGGGGCAACAGACCTGACACTCTTTTATAGCTGAGAAGCTTGCAAATCGACACCGCAAGGGTGGATATTAATAAGGCTTTATAGCCTGCCCCAGTCCCATGGGTACAAGTTTTATAATTTCATAATTAGTTATGGGTTCAAGTTGGCCAACCTGAGGTCGAGTGTCAGCTGCTATATGAGAGGATGTGTGTATTTGGGAGCCCAGATATTGCATCGCTGGTGTCACCAGAATCATGTGAGATACAAGTGATAGCCTTGAGCCACTTAGAACTTTACTTTACTCTTATATTTGTATATATGTTCACAAATTCAATAGGACTCTATCTAGATCTGAAGTTGCCAATATCAACATCTTATTCTGAAAAACTCATTAACCAGAGGTATGATACTTCCAAATACCTACTCATTCCCTTTGTCGTCTCGTCGACTCTGCAAAGTAGCTCGTAGATCTCCTTCTCGTTCAGATAATTATGTAGTGAATAATATCCTCTTTTACCAATATATTCGGTAATCAACCCCCAAATTCTTGTAATGAACTTAATATGTATTCTCAAGTGACTAGAGCTCAAAGTAAGTTATAAAATTAAGTACTGTATTCAAATAATAAGGCTAAAATAACGTTCCCCAGATCTCTAATACGATCAATTAAAATCTAATCAAATCAAATTGATGATGCCAGGACTCTACTCTCTTTTCAACAATAAATTCCCAACTTCTCTAGATTGAGTAAGTAAATAAACCAATTAATTTACGTAAATGCCCATGTTTCTTTAGATCAGTTTATCTAATAAATGCTCTGTCAGAATTGTCTCTAATTTCAGGTTTTGTGATCAGTTTTCAGGTTATGAACTTATAATATTGGAGACCCTTCTTATTTCAAAACAGGTATGTCCGTAACCAATAGAATAGGTTGATTAAAACATTAAAGTAATTTGGATTAAACTATAGTCTCCATCATTATAAGTTCTAGATCTTAAATTTAAGGAATAAAACATAAAAGTGGAATACTAAATTTTTAATTAACTAAATTTATTCTAATATCAAGAGTATTCCAAAGGAAAAGGCAAATGAACTGATTTATAGGTACGGTCATCTCGTCACAAGATCTAGGCAATTAGGTATTTACTTTCTAAACAATGGTTCTGCAAATTTTGCTCAAGGAACAGATATAGACCTTATGATTTTGATAAGCGCAGAGTGTTTCAGTTGGATCATTCTAAAGTTGCAGGAGAAAACCAACACACAAGAAAAAACTCCTACGATCGTCTTAATTCTAAAACACACATGCTTAATATATTATCAAAGGTTGTTGGGTTATTTCTACAATACCTACTGATTTGGTTTCTCTTTCCCTTAAGTTACACAAGTCATATATTCTTTTAACAATACCCCTCGTTAAGCGCGTACACACAATTGTTATCGTTAAATTAAAATAAACAAGAATATTAACACAATTGGGAGAAATGTCTGCCTTCTGTTAGGCTATTGTTTCTCAGTACTGGAGTTAAATCGATTGAAACCATTTCTAATATATTTTCTACTCAAATTTATTTACAATGTGGCCTAACAACCTTTGAATACTTATTCTAGTACAATACCAAGTCTCTGGATCTGTGGAACACTGAATTTAATATAACACAAATATAATTTAACACCTTTACTATTTTTCTAAAATTACTTTTGAAAAAGAGAAAACAACACCACCAATGGATTAATAGATAACGCGATTTTGGCTTCGAGTTAAGACCCGATCGCTAGCGATCTCGAAACCAGACTGCCTGTCTGATTTTCATCCCTCCGCCTTCGAACCCTCTGTTCTCCCCTCTGCTTCACCTCCCCTGCCCAGGCGCACCCAATAAGATCGTCATCTGGAATTAAGAATGTCGTTAAAGTCCTGTGATTGGCTTAGACCTCTTACATCGGTATATTATTGTAATGTCCCATCCTTTGCATAAATCCCTTTTTTTTATTTCCAACCGATTTCTAAGAAGGTCCCTATTTGCTACGGATCAACTTACCCCGATACTAGTAAAAAAGCTTTTAGATTTATTTATGACCATTCGAGCAAATTCTTTAGTTTTAAGTGTAACTCGAAACTCTTTGTATCTGGTTAAATTTATGATGATAAATGCATGTTATTTTAGGCGAAATTGCTTGCAGTTGTAAAGTTTCTTGTTATTGTAAAAAAAAAACTATTTGGGACGTTTATTTATTACTTTAGTTTATGGGGGTTTTATTTTTTGTTCTTTTAAATCGTGGGAATGTTTTGCGAAACTTTTAACTATTCAATTTGAGAAAGCAAAAAATATTTGGATGTTGACCATCTCACACTCCCCCAAATATATTTTGAAAACTCTACTCCTTCCCCTCTTTCGACTATTATGTGGTTTTCTAAATATATTTCCTACAAAACCATTTTTTTTTTTCCACTCGCACCTGTCTCGATTTTCCACGATCGCTTCGGCAGTTGTACGCCCTAACTCCTTTTGTCTTTACTTATCTACCTCTCTTATTACTTAATTGTTTTTGTAATATCGAAACAAGTGGATCGCGTTATAGTTCCCTTTGATCTCCTTCGTATCTGCGTCTATCAATGTATAGACATTGTCATAGGGTACCCCACCTATGATATACGGTCCCTCATACAGTCGCATAAATTTCTTAGTTAATTTTTTTATCGGCGTCTGATTTCACAAATGTCTTCAACTTTACCATATCTCCTATTTCGAAACGAATTAATTTATGATTTTTTCTATAGTGACGCTCCCTGCTGATCGCTGCTTTCGATGCATTTTGACGTGCTTTATAACGTATTTGTTTTACAGTATCTTGTTCGCAATCTCCATCGTCAATTACGTCCATCTTAAAATCAGTGGATAATCTAACTCTTGTACCCCACACTATCTCGTTCGGTGCATACCCCGTTGTGGTATGTATTACTTTATTATAGCAGTCTTCTATATTTGGCAGCAAATCTACCCATGAACGATGCGATTTGTCACAATAAGTCCTGAATATTCTACCTAATTCTTTGTTCACTCTTTCAGTGGAATTTGGTCGCGGATTCCTAACAGATGTATGCGTCAATTTGATACCTAAATCACGCAATCCTTAAACTGCTACTATTAGTCTGCAAATAATAAATTTCCTTTATATCTGCTCCCTAAATGCTGTAGATACCGGATAACTATGTTTAACAAAAGATGTTTCACCTATTAACTTTACGGCATGTTTATACCGGTCGGTTAAACTCAAACTGTTCGAAAAACTTTATGATGCTAGCCCGACACGGGTAACAATAGCTCTATTTGCTTGTTACTTATACCCAACCCGTCTTAGACAAAAGTTCCTACCTGCTGTATTGTTTGTACTGTTATAAGGCCCTATCTGCCTGTTTGTGAGTCGTGGTTTATTGCTGTGTTTATAGTGACTACTACTCACCTAGCCGTTAAATCTCGCATTCTGGGCTTAATTTAATTTGAGACCCAACCCTCAAATGCTCTATCGCCATCATTCGTCCACTTTGTATTGAATCATATAATTCTCTAATTATTCTGCTAATTTGACTCCCAGTATCAATTAAGGCTCGCAAACACCTAACATGTGACCTTACACCAACCTCAAGTAATTTAGGCAATGAATAAAATCCAACACGTTTCAAACTCTTCTAACCCATGAAATACAGTATATACACCTCTCCTTCGTGTTGTGCAGAACTCGCATATAACACCGACTTTTCCACACTCGGCTACACTGTCAAACTGATTACCTAATAAAATTCCTACGCTAGCTGCCACAGATCGACAATCCTCTTTTGTCTGATTCTCCATTACCCTAAATAGTCGCCTCGGATTTCCTTCAACTTTATAATGACAATTAAGTGTTCGGGATCCACCTGCCTAGGAAAGTTCAGTTTTTGGACCATTATTTCCTTCAACCTCGCTGGTGTCTCGTGCCTTGCTCTCTCCTTCCTTAACAAACGAAATAGACGGTACGACCTTATTATCTTTTGGCTTGCTTGTCGATGGCATCGTATTATTAAAACTCGTTCTATATCCGAACCTATTCTGACGATAGCCTCGCCCTCTCGCTGAACCACGCCTATTTTGCCAGTTGTTTACAGCAATTGTAGCGCTAATTGGTAGTCTCGACCGCTGCCCGCTGTAATTACCTCTCCTATAATTTCCATTTGTCATTACTCTATTTGCTCCACGGTTCCTATCTACAATATTTTGCTCTATACTTCTAAGAAACTTCGCTCCATTCATAATTGTAGGTTCTTCAATTTTTGTAAACCACAATCTCTGAATGTCCAAAGGATAGTGTCTCATTATGGAATTTACTAAATCCCGTTCCCCAAATGCTATTGTTAGTGATTGCATGGATTCGGCTTGTTCTGCGAAATGTTCCGACATTGTAATTCCTGATTCGCCCGTATAAACTGTATTAATTAATTTATGGCGCACAGACTCTTGAATTTGCTCCGCCCAATAGATACGTCTAAAGTCAGCTTCGAAATCCGCAAAACTGACCCAGTCTTTTGAATACAGGTCCATAACTTTACGTGCGTGACCCGTAATACATTCTAAGGCTATTTCTGTCTCACGATCTAAGCCATTTACTGCCCTAATATACTTTCTTAACCGTTTTAAAAACGTAATAGGGTTTGCGGATGACCTCCCGTCAAAACTAGGCTTGCTTACTGAAGGTTGTATTACATATACGTTCCGCGTCTCACTAGCTACACTGGGCGAGTTAGCTAAGGCAATGCTATCAGATCTTAGACTACCTAACTCAGCGTTAGTTCCGGTTCCCTTACTACTTTCCGGACAGGCTACGTTACCTACGCCATCACGTGCCCTGTTAGTCTGTAACTGGTCTAACCTTTTCTCGAATTCGCCCAATTTTTCGAGGATTAACTTCAGACTCGCATTGTCTGCATTTCTTATGTCGTTTCCTATCGCCATTGTCTCTATTCCCGTCTCACTCGATTTCCCTCGACGACTGTTACGTTTCCCCCTTCGCAAAGACATCACTTATATCCCCTTTCTTATATGTACCAAATATTTATTATTAGTATTAAATTTATTTATTATTATTTATTATTAGTATTAAATTTATTTATTATTATTTATTATTAGTATTAAATTTATTTATTATTATTTATTATTAGTATTAAATTTATTTATTATTATTTATTAGTATTAAATTTATTTACTAGTAGTATTCAACTCTATTTATTATTTCTTTATTTCTTTAACTTTAATATTATGACGCTCTATAATAGACTATAAAATTCAGTTAATGAATTGAACAAATTTATTGCTATTAAGGTGACCCCGACACTATAACAAGTTAAGTTATGAAATCTCAAATATAAAATTTAATAAAATTTTGGTCCTGCAACACTAATTGTATGTGATCCTTTCTTCTCTTTCTCCTGGCTCCACCAGTCACTGCCTCGATGTCCTAGTTTATCCTGTAATAGTACACGTGTATAAGTATTCGTTGACGCTGACCTCACTCCCCCAGATCCTTGTCTTTCTCCAAAATCCAGCACAGCAGACATACATTGTAGTAAATACATAATAGGTCATGCACATTTAGGACATCTTATAATTCATGCACATAAAATAACAAGTAAGGTATGCCGCTCCCCCATGTCGCTGTAAGGATACAAAATAAATCAATAAATTAGACCAAACCTATGTCTCGTGTACTGCTCTCGTTATCTGTATTTTCTGAAATTTTCCATTAAATCCTGATCACAATCCCTAAAATTCTACGTTGTGTTTTACATAATTGTTCTTAAATCATACTCCAGTCGCATCGTTGTTTCGAATACGCAGCTGGAGATCCTGGTCACGGCACCATTTCTGTAGTGGCACCCAGTGGCGGAAAATCACATAATTATGATTTCAAATATGATCGTCTAGATTTTCTTTAAAATAGAGATTAAGTCAAGATAATTCGCAACTTCAGGTAGATTATTTCTAAGAGAAACGCGCACTTCTTTTGTTAACGGGTTTTGGCGGCCATACATCACCTTAATTAACTTCACACTGCATTGGGTGAACAGAGAGCCCTCCTGTGTCCGTTTATTAGACAATTTATAACGATTTATTTGCTGGAGGTTACTAAAACAAGATAGGGCGAATCCAACTATCAATAACTTTACTTAGACCGGACCAATAAACGGACAATCGTCGGGTGTCTTCTGTGCGAAGGCCTTTAGCTCGTTCGCCACTCAGGATCAATTTCTCGCTAGCTCGATTGGGGACCCTGCGCCACACGGGCCTTTTAACATTGTCATTGGGGCAACAGACCTGACACTCTTTTATAGCTGAGAAGCTTGCAAATCGACACCGCAAGGGTGGATATTAATAAGGCTTTATAGCCTGCCCCAGTCCCATGGGTACAAGTTTTATAATTTCATAATTAGTTATGGGTTCAAGTTGGCCAACCTGAGGTCGAGTGTCAGCTGCTATATGAGAGGATGTGTGTATTTGGGAGCCCAGATATTGCATCGCTGGTGTCACCAGAATCATGTGAGATACAAGTGATAGCCTTGAGCCACTTAGAACTTTACTTTACTCTTATATTTGTATATATGTTCACAAATTCAATAGGACTCTATCTAGATCTGAAGTTGCCAATATCAACATCTTATTCTGAAAAACTCATTAACCAGAGGTATGATACTTCCAAATACCTACTCATTCCCTTTGTCGTCTCGTCGACTCTGCAAAGTAGCTCGTAGATCTCCCCTTCTCGTTCAGATAATTATGTAGTGAATAATATCCTCTTTTACCAATATATTCGGTAATCAACCCCCAAATTCTTGTAATGAACTTAATATGTATTCTCAAGTGACTAGAGCTCAAAGTAAGTTATAAAATTAAGTACTGTATTCAAATAATAAGGCTAAAATAACGTTCCCCAGATCTCTAATACGATCAATTAAAATCTAATCAAATCAAATTGATGATGCCAGGACTCTACTCTCTTTTCAACAATAAATTCCCAACTTCTCTAGATTGAGTAAGTAAATAAACCAATTAATTTACGTAAATGCCCATGTTTCTTTAGATCAGTTTATCTAATAAATGCTCTGTCAGAATTGTCTCTAATTTCAGGTTTTGTGATCAGTTTTCAGGTTATGAACTTATAATATTGGAGACCCTTCTTATTTCAAAACAGGTATGTCCGTAACCAATAGAATAGGTTGATTAAAACATTAAAGTAATTTGGATTAAACTATAGTCTCCATCATTATAAGTTCTAGATCTTAAATTTAAGGAATAAAACATAAAAGTGGAATACTAAATTTTTTAATTAACTAAATTTATTCTAATATCAAGAGTATTCCAAAGGAAAAGGCAAATGAACTGATTTATAGGTACGGTCATCTCGTCACAAGATCTAGGCAATTAGGTATTTACTTTCTAAACAATGGTTCTGCAAATTTTGCTCAAGGAACAGATATAGACCTTATGATTTTGATAAGCGCAGAGTGTTTCAGTTGGATCATTCTAAAGTTGCAGGAGAAAACCAACACACAAGAAAAAACTCCTACGATCGTCTTAATTCTAAAACACACATGCTTAATATATTATCAAAGGTTGTTGGGTTATTTCTACAATACCTACTGATTTGGTTTCTCTTTCCCTTAAGTTACACAAGTCATATATTCTTTTAACAATACCCCTCGTTAAGCGCGTACACACAATTGTTATCGTTAAATTAAAATAAACAAGAATATTAACACAATTGGGAGAAATGTCTGCCTTCTGTTAGGCTATTGTTTCTCAGTACTGGAGTTAAATCGATTGAAACCATTTCTAATATATTTTCTACTCAAATTTATTTACAATGTGGCCTAACAACCTTTGAATACTTATTCTAGTACAATACCAAGTCTCTGGATCTGTGGAACACTGAATTTAATATAACACAAATATAATTTAACACCTTTACTATTTTTCTAAAATTACTTTTGAAAAAGAGAAAACAACACCACCAATGGATTAATAGATAACGCGATTTTGGCTTCAGAGTTAAGACCCGATCGCTAGCGATCTCGAAACCAGACTGCCTGTCTGATTTTCATCCCTCCGCCTTCGAACCCTCTGTTCTCCCCTCTGCTTCACCTCCCCTGCCCAGGCGCACCCAATAAGATCGTCATCTGGAATTAAGAATGTCGTTAAAGTCCTGTGATTGGCTTAGACCTCTTACATCGGTATATTATTGTAATGTCCCATCCTTTGCATAAATCCCTTTTTTTTATTTCCAACCGATTTCTAAGAAGGTCCCTATTTGCTACGGATCAACTTACCCCGATACTAGTAAAAAAGCTTTTAGATTTATTTATGACCATTCGAGCAAATTCTTTAGTTTTAAGTGTAACTCGAAACTCTTTGTATCTGGTTAAATTTATGATGATAAATGCATGTTATTTTAGGCGAAATTGCTTGCAGTTGTAAAGTTTCTTGTTATTGTAAAAAAAAAACTATTTGGGACGTTTATTTATTACTTTAGTTTATGGGGGTTTTATTTTTTGTTCTTTTAAATCGTGGGAATGTTTTGCGAAACTTTTAACTATTCAATTTGAGAAAGCAAAAAAAAATATTTGGATGTTGACCATCTCAAGTGTTACTATATGTTTTGATAAATCAAAGCACTCCCTCACTCTACCAGACTTATTTATTATTTAATGATTTTTATTCTATAATTTGATTGAAATTAATGTGAAAAATAGTCATAATGGCTATTTTACGAGCTTTTACAAGTATCTATTGGTCTTTTTTATTGCCGCAAACATATTTTATAAATCATGCACAATGTAGGAACTCAAGTTTGTACCAACGATGTATTTTTGGCACAACGTTGCTGAAATTGAATTGTAAATATAGCAATTTTGGGTCACATAACCGACCATGCGTGAATGTATAATTAAATTTTTTACTTAACAGCGCGTGTATTCTTGATTTATTGTATTAATATTGACTGTTAATATAAATGTGCGTGAATAATATTGGTTGACGTAAATAGAATTAAATGAGTGATAAACGGTGACCATAACAACAATATTTTATTACTAATCAAAGAGATAATACAAACATTAACAAAACATGAAATTAAAATTATTCATGTAGTTAAAATTAATGAAACACGTAAATATTATGTAATCATTTCTGTATTCATTTATTTATGCTTTATTAGACAAAATGTAAAAAGTACAATGGTATGTTTCCTTTCGCACTCTTTCTTGTATAATTTGTTACGCCTATATTTACAACCAAGATTATGAAAAACGTGATATTGGCACGTAGGAGTGGTTTAACCAATTTTTTCGTAACAATAAACTACAGATAATGAAACTATGCTGGAGAGACGAACAATATGAACGAACATCCCTAGTATTTATATTGGAGCGAGAAAAGTATTCAGTTTATTAAAAATTCTCTTAAATGGAATTAACTCAAAGTTTCAATGTTTTGATTGCTATAAAATCCAATTGTTTTATAAGTTTGGTTTTTATAAAAATTTGGTTGTAAAGTTTAACTGATTAATGTCTATAATTTAATCACATAATTTCTCAGTTAGGAATATATTGGACATGATAGGGTTAATATAATTTCAATATTTATCTCGAAAATCCTATACAATAGAAGCCCCGGAACGCAGCTAGTATGCGTATTAGTGATAATATATGTTATGTAAAATCCTTTCTCGAAATTTGACTAAGATATAATGTCGCATTTCGGAGACATATTTTATTTTTTTCAGTAAAGGCATGGGACCATTTTCATTAGCAAAATTGTACATCATAAGAAGCTTATTGGCCGGGTACAGTCGTTGACAAATTATACCGAATTTAAATATGTATGTAAATTTTGCAAGAGCAAGTAGCATTAGTGTTGTTCAGTTACTTATTTAAATCCCATTGAATTTAATTATACTTCTAAAATACTAAAGCATCAATCAACTTAGTAAAAAAAATATATAATGAGATTTTTTTAAATTGTTTTGTAACAGAGTAACTGATGAATTAAGATTAAATTATTCATTTCTGAGAAAAGATTAGTGCGAATAATTTAATTAGTTCTATTTCAGTATATTAGATTTTGAGCATTTATTAAATGTGCCTCTTGTATATAAAATAAAAAAAATAAAATAAAAATCATTTATTTCATTAACAACGATGTGTTTACAATCATGTTGTGAGGACTGCCTAGTAAGCAAATAATGCTTGTGTCAGACAGACTTGCTCTTTCATAGCTTACATTTTACATAACACACTTTAAGATAGAAAATATAATTTGTTTACAATTTCAGTACTACAATTTATAGATGATTAGATTTAAGAAAAATAGAATTAAATTTTTCTCTTGTATATAAAATCCAATTTTGAATTTCATTTGACATTTAGTATTTTTTTTATTATTGACAATGTGGTAATTTCCTACGCCTTAGCTGGCAAAATATGTTTGACACTATGTTTTTATTGACCATCCTGTAAACACATATTTTAAAGGAATAAATGATTATGAAAAAAAAGTTAATGTCTTATCCTGTTTCCGATTTAGGTAAAATATTTTTTTAAATAGTTAATCAGCTCATGTGATTTGTTTTAACATGGACATTACTTCGATAAGCCCAATCAAATCAATAAAAGCTTGCATCGAAAAGTTATTTATGAAAACCCTTACTAATCGAAGTTATTCGTTTGATTGACACTGTGAGTGACTGTACAAGCCGATCGGCAGGATCGGAAACGCAATCGGCTCGTTTTAATTTCCCGAGGGAGTCGCCGTTGTTTTTAATGCCTCTCACAATCATCCCGCATTATTGCGACCGTCAAAATCATAGCTTTCTTTTTTTAGGTTTAGGTAATAGATATTGTAAGACAATTACAACTTATTACAGATATTTCCAATTCACCTTCGCGTGACGTTCAAAGTATGCATGTGCTTGAAACAGGGAATATTACGCAAAGCTCGACGTAGATGGCGGCATCAGTACGTGCAGTTAACAAACCACCAGTCAAAATATTCTGTACTTTACGTCTATACAAGAGCTGTCCACTGGCGTATTATTCTCTTGGATACGTTTATAAACTATGCAGAATTTATTTGTTTAGTCCACGTCACTGTACAGAGCACACATTCTCACAAAAATGACGCTCTAAATACTTCTCGAAATATCTATATGCAGTTGGAATATTTCCCAGTAAGACTTCAAAAAATGTTAGCTTAAAAAATATTTGTTACTAGCCGCGCCCTGGGGCTTCAGCCAATATAAATTTGGGATAAAAAGAACGTTAAGTACTATTTCCTGTATTTATCTACTAGTGTTATAAATTTCGTAGAAATCGCTCGAGTAGATTTTGTGTGATTAAGTAGGTAACAAACATCCAAACTCACAAACACCTAAACTTTTGCATCATGCATATTGTGAGTCAATTTGCATACAAAAACTGGATATTTTGTAATTCCCTTCTTAGTATTTTATATATTTTCAGATTTATTTGCATAAACCGTAGCAAGGAAATCATACTTAGCGCGGATCACATTAATTTGATTTAGTGGCGAAGTCGTTAAAACGCGGCTTTAACTTGGTTATGAAGCGGCTTTAGCTACTAACTACTCTAACAGGATTGGATATTTCGCCAAATGCCAAATTTTTGGGCTATCAATACTTTACCGTCATATATTGGTCATATATTTTTGTTACAACCATATCAATCAAAATTTGACTTTTTAATTTTTTTAATTTTTATTTATTTAGCCTGTAGGTGTGGTGCCCCACTGCTGGACAAAGGCCTGCCCCTTTTTCTTCCACTCGTCTCTCTCTATTGCAAGTTGTGGCCACTCAAGGTAAGAATTTAACTTATCTAAAAAATATTTTTTCTTATCTACTCCATATTGTTCAGAAATATTGAAATCTCATGTAAATATTATGAATTCATTTCAACAATCACAACATAGGCTGTTATTTATATCAAAGGTTGGAAATTATATTCGTCTCGGGTCAAAATAAGATATCTTTTATTTTTTCAAGTCGGACGACCAAATTGGGTTATTTGTCATTTTTCACAAGTTGACTAACTTTTGAGGGATTACTGTCATTTATCATCTAAGTATCTTACCTTTTACACAGGTAGAAGGTTCTCTAGAACGATAGACAAGTTTTAGAAATGAAATGACTTAACTATATAATTAATTAGCATACTTACATAAAATCAAAGAGCCGCTTGCCGCTCCCCTATTCTTACTATTGCGCATCCGACAGGGTTCATATTGTACCGAAATGATAACAGTAAGAGAACTGCTGTTGTATAATGTGAATTGCAATAAATGAATTGAATTGAACAAAATAAACTATAATTACTTAGAAGTTGTATTTAGATGTCCAACATATCCTGCCCCTTTAATTCGTTACATTATCTGTGTGATTTTACGGTTACTAATAAAATGTAGAGCAAGCGTGTTAAGTTTAACTGATAAGTTTTGGCGTGGTTATGCATCATAAAGTTGAACTCGCAGCAGTCGTCACCTGCGTCTCATAAACTGCCATCAGAATCTCATTTCCCGCTGATTTACTCCCCTCCTAAAGGGGGTTACAGTCGTCACGTGGCCCGAATGTCTCCTACGTGTTGTTAACCGACATTTTAAGGCAACTGTAGAGTTTATTTATTGTTGAATAATTTTATGTAATGTAATTTTATTGTCTTAGTTCTGTCTGACTGTAATTAAATCTAGAAAGTTGTCTTCAAAATTAAACCTAGTTGAATTTTTACTTTAATTTTCAAACATAAAGAAAATTTTCAAATGCTTAATTATTACAGATTAGCATCTCTTGCTAAGAAATATGATGTAACTAAATTTTATAGGCTAATTTAGTTACATTATATTTCATAGTTTAAATAAGCAAGAGATGCTTATTTGTCACGTTCGATACATAAATTATTAAATCGTTTCTTTTAATCCATGGTTCAAAAATGTTTGGAAACTATTAACATAATATCTTAATTTCCTTACTTTGGCCCATTATCTAAGATCAGTGCAATGTCTTAACCATTTATAATCGTCTAATTCCTATCGTACTCCTTCCTCACGCGATCTATCCATCTCTTGTAAGGAAAATGTATGTAAACATGTTCAACAAAAAAGAAGTTTGTAGTAATTGTCACCAGACATCAGCTGACGATGAATGTCTGGTTGTTGACACCACGAAACATAGTTTATGTACAGAAGTAAAACTCTTGAAATTTTCACTGATGGTAGACACGTAATTTTGTGAATAATTATTGCGAATAGTAATTGTAATTGTAGAACTTGCACCCTATATATAAACAATTCATGCTATTTGTCCTTCCATTCCTGTCTGCCTGACGTTCTTTGTATTATGGCGATGAGCATGCATGCAGTGCTTGCCACTGTTTCGGCCACTTTTGAAACGAAAAATTTGAAACTAGTTTCGAAAACAATTGATTCGCGGTAATCAACGCGCATCTTAACTAAGTGGATCTTGTAGAATTCGAACTTATGATGTTTTACTTTTGCATTATATCTGTTTTGTGCTACCAAGCATCCTCTTGTTCCGAATCCGACCTTGGTCCGGTCTGACCGGTCCTCCCCCCACCTACCCTCCCCGTAACCCCTCCGCCCCCCGCACACCCCGCACTCCTGCGCCGAACAAAAACCTTCGCGGCCGCGACAGCGCAGCCTGTTTGTTTCGCTAATGCCAAAATTATACGATCAATGGAATTAAAATAATTACAATTAAAAATCGTCAATTTTTTATAATCAATTAATTTTTATAATTGTGTGTAATGTGAAAGTTTCTTTGTGTGTGTTTGTAATGGTATGTGTGTATTATAGCGGTTAAATGTTTTCAGTGCAATAATGAGTGTTGTGTTAGTGTGTGAGTGATGTAGAAGATGAGCGGACAACGACATGTCTCCGAGATCCAGGTGGCGGCACGACCTGCCAAGGTATGGTTTTATTGCATCATATACATAATTCCATTATCAAACAAAATATAACAAGCTAATTATTAAAAACAAAAAACACGACTGACAATTCACAACGGTTATGTCACTCGGAGGAATGCAAGGAATCTAAAAATACCTAACTCATCAATATCTGTTCAGCCGTTCAGGACTTATGGCGGAATAAAGAAACTTACATACATACATGAACTCTGAAAACATAACACTCCTTTTTTGGTCAGTCGTCGTGTAAAATAAAGTTGACCTCATCAATTTATATACATAATATTAAATTGGATGATGTGTGATTGACTGATTGGGATATCATAAATGCAGAGAATCTCTGAACGTAAAAACAAATTGCAGAGGGATTCATAATATAGATTGGTCACGTAAAATAGCTGGACGGATTTCTATTAAATTTCTTTCACGGGTATAAAATGTATGTGTTATTCAAGGCTGATACCTTGAATAACACATACATTAACAACCCTAAATTCCCACAGGAGCGGAGTCCTGGAGTGCAGATAGTTTAAAATAAATCTTAATAAAGCTTTTGATAAAATTTCCTTTAAATACATTTCGATATAGTGAAGCATAAGTTATAACTGAGAGCTTTCCAAGTTTCACTTTGCTACCTGGAGAGCTTACAGAGCCAGACATCAAAGCTCGCAACAACGGTAAGAGAGCTTACAGGCACTATAGAAAATTGAAAAAGCTTAGATATATCCGACACAATAGAGTTCAATAAATTTAATATGAATCGTTTATTTTCGTAGATTGAAAAGTTTACAATCGGGGCCTATAATCAAATTAATTCAATTAATTTATTTACATACATATTTATGGAGCTGTATATTATATTTCGTTGGGCATGATTAAATTGGTCAAGTCTGTTTTCATTTTATCGGTTCATTTTCAGGATGTATTTCTGGGTTTTATAAATAGCTCCATGTCACACTATAATTGCATTTCATCCTATTTAAACAATTCTCTACAATAGGAAGACAGACAAAATTGGTAAAATTTCGATTTAAAAAAAAATAATATTTTTTTTTAAATAAAATCTTATGAAATGTCCAAGAATCAGCTCATTTTTATAATAGAATAGTGTTGAAATGTCACGAAACGCCCAACAATTCACTCGAACAAGCTATAAATTTGTATGCTTCAGCTTTATTGTTCCAAAGTTAGGACTGACAGCTTGCAGCTATTTCGCCTTAACGAACAGCTTGTTTGGCCGACTTCTGACGACAATAAACACGGACTTTATAAGCTTTCCGCTCTGCTTCATAAGCTTGGCGATTCGGTCGTCACTTGCGAGCCCCTGTTCACACTATATAATATGAATGACGCTTTGGAGGCGGTATTAACCTTAGCTTTAAGTAATTTTCTGACTTCAACTAAATAAATAAAAAACAAGTATACGACGATTTAAAAGTGCTATTTTTTTGACCATATCAATAAAATCTTTTTCATGTAATTTCACTAAGCGAGTACTCGCATCACATAAATTTATTGTTTTTTCTGTAATTGGAAGTGTAAGAGTTTGCTAAGTTAAGGCTTGTAGAGTTGGAGCGTCTAGAGTCAAATGCAATGAGAGAGTCAAATGATTCTACACGAGATCCGATAACTTTTTTTTGACAGTGCGAGCTACATGATCTCGGCAACATTTACATGAAAATGTTGTTCGCGTTAGAAGACTAAATAAATTCTAAAACAAATCCTAACTAATATTATAAATGTGAAAGTGTTTGTATAAATACGAGTTTGTTTAGTTATTTTTTTGTTTGTTTGTTCTCTCTTCACGCTTTATCTACTAAACCAACCTTCCTGAAACTTCGCATACACATAGTTATAAGTGCTTTCATCCCGAGAAAAAGCACTGTTCTTTTAGGAAATTCACGCTAGCGAAGCCGCGGGCAAAAGCTAGTAATTAATAAATATTTCTTACTTGATTCAAATAAATTAATTGAGTTTCCCGTGACGTATGAAAAGGGCCTAAGAGAGGCTATTCACCGAGGTAGCCCGCTCAAGCTGCCGATAGTAAAAATTTTCTTAGATCAACACCTGCCAACTTCATCTACTCAACTTATCGTTAATGGCTATTAAAATAATGCTTTTAGTTGCTTTAACATTTATTTTGTATGTTGAATTTCATTATATTCCATTTAAGTATTTTTAGTTAATACTAATAGTACTTATAATATAAATGGCAAAGAGTATTATTACTTATTTATTTATACTTTATTTACCAAAATTTGTATGTACACAATATTTCAGTAAAATAAACTAGGATTATCCTATAAAATTTAAATATTTTCTCTTAATTTCAACGCAATGAATGCTAAATGGTAAAATGTATAATTTGAAAGCAATCGGATTTAAAATATAACCCATGGATTAATTAAATGAAGCAATTCGTTTGAGTGATCGAATAGATATGAATGTCGTTCGTCATTCGTTTGAGATTTCGATTAAATTTAATATAACTGAAATGAGTATTTGTTGTCATAATGTCGTTGTAAATTACAATGATGTTACTAAATCATGTGAAATTTCGGATACATGTGAATGTTTGGATGTTTGTTCTCAATCACTCCAGAATGAATCTGAATTAAATTAAGCTCAAAGCAACGGATCGACAAGAATTTTTGCTTAGTTGTTTATTCGAATCGGAGTATAACACTACTAAGTGATGTAATACTCGTATTTCCTTTTTATAGATACATTTTGTTTCACACACAACATAGAAGATGTGGGAAATCATGCAATGATTTATTTGAAATATTTTATAGTGATGATGATTGTATACTTTATTGATCTCAGTAAAAGCTCATTCTCATCATGAGCAAAAGACATCAACGAGTCTGCGTTACCAGGCAAAAGCTAGAAACTTAAGTAGACTCGATACATTATAACAACGTAGACATACTTGACTTACAGTTGTATTGTTTTGACGTTTTTCCTTTAAATGTATGTTTGACGATGTATGTATTATTTGTTGGTTTTTATCTTGACATAACTAGGCGGTATCGAAACTAAGTCGGACTAAGTTTACCTATTTGATCTTACAAGCAAGCAAACCAAAAATACCATAATAAAACCTATCTATGTAATTCTATTCGTCACTGTGAAATGTGGTCTGAACTTCATAAGAACATCTTGGAAGGAACAACTAAAAGTTTGTTAAAGTAAAGGAACAATTGCGATTGCGTTGAATACAACAAGTAGCAGCAAAACTGACATTAAGTTGATTAACGGCACCTCGCCGGGGGGACATTATCTAATTCATTTCTCACATATCTGTATACCTGAAACTTTCGAACAATGACTAAATTATACGAGTTATCAGTATATAAGGAGTAAAATAAAATTTGAAAGAAACGAACTGTCATTTGGTGTGTAATGAATATTCAAACACCCATTCTCACAATACATGTTAACAACATTAGTAGAAAGTAGGATGTTGTAACTTAGGTTTCGTGAGACGCCGTGACGTGTCGCCATCGTCGCAACTACGGCAAGACTGCAACGTCGCACGAAACATCAGTTAAATAATGGTTTATAAATATAAGATTACCTGATTAATAAGTTGTTTCAAAGTCAAAGTCAATTTTTTTATTGAAACTTGGCCTTCAAAGAAAGCTCTTTTTCACGTCGATAACTAATTATTTAATAATGTTTTAAAGCTACAAACTACTGGCATTTCGGAACGACCACTGCTGAGAAGAAATGCCGAAAGAAACTCATGAAACAGTCTTGGTTGCCTAGCATGCCAGAGGGGCTATTCATTAACTTTATACATACACTAAATTGTGTACAGTCAAAAATAAAATAAAATATAAGAAAAAATAATAATAATATAATAAAACATGTTATGTTTGTGATCAAGTAACCACCATGAATTGGTTAAGAACAAAAAATAAAAATAAAATTCGAATCAGGATCGAATCAGGATCCCCCTGGCAACACCCGTTCACGAGTTGACGCGAGGGTCAGCCATCGCAAAGCTCAACCATAATAGAGGGAACCTTATGACCCGGCCCACGACGCCGTCAACAGTTTGAACATTTTAGAAAAATAAATACTTTCAGTCACTTGAAGATCACAATACACGTACATGTTTAACAATTAAATGTCGATGTAATTAAATTTAAAAAAGAAAGGAAAGGTTATTTAATAACAATAACAAAAGAATGTAATCAAGTGTGGAGTGGCGAAGTTGTAGGGAAAGACCAAGCTTTTTTATCGTTCAAATAATCACTTATTGTGTAATACGCTTTATTCGTCAAAGTATTTTTAAGATATGTTTTAAATTTTTGCATCGGTAAATTTATAGCCTCGTCAGGGAGCTTGTTGAACATTTTTACACTTTGACCCACGAAAGACCGCCGAACCTTTTTAAGCCTAAAGCAGGGCGTATAAAGTTTATTCTTATTGCGGGTGTTTATACTATGTATGTACTTATTACCATATTCTTTGGAATAAATGATTTCTGGAATGGCACCAAGAAGAAGAAGTACCTATTACAAAAATAACTTATGAGACATACGGAAAGGCCGCGTGACTCGATAAGTTTTTTTGTATTGAAAACAATACAAAAAAACAGTGGCTTCTCAAGTGTCTTAATAACGCTGTCTATTAGAAAAGGTGAATAGCCGCACCGATTTCTCGGAAACAGAATAATGAGTCGTCAAGTACCCTCCTTCGGAAATTGTCGAGTGTCGCCAAGTGTCGGAGAGTGTCGGGAAGTGTCGGAGAGTAGTGTCGCGACGTTGAACTTCTTTGATTAAAACTTATGCAAATCGGAGTTGAGTGGCATCGACTTAACGCTCAGCGAATGGTCAGATTCTTAAAATTTGCTTAATTGATTTTAGACTAATATTCCACCAGATGTAATGGAGATATTCCATTTTGGCTCAAAATTGCGAAAGTGCCGTCCAAAAAAGATTCTGTTTAGTTTAATGGAATTTGATTTCAATAGTTCGTTTATTTCTCACAGCAGCACAACCCCACACGCAGTTTTAAAATTAAATTAGTCAATTTTTGTTTGATTTTCTCAAAACTGGTAAAAATATGAAATTGTTTTTATAAATTGAATATCAACTGTGGTTCAACGGTCTGCGCTCAGCGGGGGTGGATGAATTTCTAATGGGAATCAATAAAGTATTGCGGTTCCAGTGTATAACACCGCCAAATTTGTATGCTAATCGCAATATTGGACCGTTCCGTGACATCACTTTTTTATTTTTAGAGATCCGTACCTCAAAATGTAACCCTTCTGGGATCACTTTGTTGTCCGTCTGACCATCTATTTATCAAGACCCCTTTTTTAGCAAGTGTAGAAGTGGCAAGATACCATTATCTAATATCATCAAGTCTACCAGTTATGATTAAATTCATATCATAAGTCAACGCTATCAAAACATGGCCGCTAATACAGCATCGCATATTTTGCAATTTTAGAAATGAAATTTGGCAATAAGCAATGTCTTGCGGCATTTGTAATGGAATAAATCCGAAAACTAAAAACTAGGTTAAAAGACAAATAAATCTTTACCTTAGGGGGCAAACAAACAACATAAAATCTTGAAGTTTAAAACTATAACTTAATAGTACATAACAAAACAAGTGTGCAAAGTTGGTCATTACGCACAAGAGGCAATATTGGCGCGCGAGCCGAAGGCGAGCGCGCTAATAAAGCCGAGTGTGCGTAATGACTAAATGCACACGTGTATCGTACGACGTTTTTCAACACACTTGTGAGTAAAAAATAATGATGTGGTCCTAACATCTAATTATCGGAAAACGATTGCGCCCTTTTGTCATTCCTCCACTTTATAAAACATTCGTATGCCGCCAAATACTTACGTTTGATTTTGGAGGCAATAAACTATTACTTGCATTACGCGCCTCGTTAATGATTTCAGGTGGAGTTAAATTTGCATATTCTTCCATACTAGTCGACATTTTATTAAATATTTAATATGCTAACACGGCGAAAATCGGAAAATGTACCTAACAAACACAACATAATAAATATAGTCTTGTATTTTATTCGCGTGCCGCCGCCCGCCGCCCCGCGCCGTGCGCAGGGAGCGCGCGGTGCACGCTGTGGATGGTATATCCCCATACAGCCAATGCTTGGCTGTATAAAAATCATTCTCTTTGCTTATTTAAAAATTGTTGTTATTTTCCCTATTTGATCTTATATGTATTATGCGGCTAAATTAAAAATGCTTTGTGGAATTCATAACACGCGTTAGTTTTCTATCTTTTGTATAGCGCACTATGGTAATTTTTATTTCCAAACACCTCCGTAATATATTCGTAATACCTTCGTAATATATGGCATTATGGGCCTAAATTCGATGTAATAAGACCCACTTTACGAGCAAGTGTGTTGAAAATTCTATAAAACTACCCAAAAAATCCCAAAAGATTTTTTTTATATTAATTCCTTCATCCATATCAAACAAACTTAAATCATAATGCTCCTGACTCATTTTACAATTACTAAAACTCTGTATTTAAATTTCAGTTGAAATCTGTTCATTTTGCACGTTAAAATTTTAATTTATTTTGTATATTTTTCAGCCCACTCTTAAAGTAATCTGATTAATTAGAATTAAGATTTGTTTACTTTTGTTGACTTACAAATATCCTGAAGTATTTCAGTCATTCGATAAGCATGGCTTTTGTCTACAGATAACTTTTTCTAACTTTATGATTCCACTGTAGAGATTGTTCTCATTTATATCGATGAGTACTTTTATCGCTTTTGTTTCACGCCTCCTTGTATCTTCGCTGTAAAACTCAGTAATATTGATCTGAACAAGCAAGTTATGGAGACGCGCGATATTGGTCCCAGATTGACGACAAGTTATACGCTACAGCTGTGGCTCCGAAACTTCTCTACCAAACTAAATTGAAACTAAAACGCATAGAAATAGAGTCTAATTTTATGTGGACTCTCTGCCAAAAAGGAGGTTACGAGCCATTTGACGCGGTAGTTTTGGGAATGTTTTGATTCATATCGCAAAACATTGTTGTCTGTTTGTAATGAAACAAACGTATCGCTGGGTTACGATGCTGCGTAATAAACAATGCTATAAATTGTGTTTAACACAGACTTAAATAAAGTGTTGTAAGGAAATTAATAACAGCGAACCTTGCTCAGTGGTGCTCAAATTTGAAACACTTAAATTTATTTTAATCGAAAACGTAAATAAGAACGAAAATATTTTTTTTGTGTATTTCATTTGCTCTTCTTTCTTGGAAAAATATGTTAATATAATGTAATATTTGTTACAGTTTAATAACATGTGAACTCTAGTTGATAATTTATCATCTAGTGCGTGAAATTGAGAAGGCTTATATCCGTTCCAATCACCACATAATGACTTTGATCCTCAGCCATGGAAACCGCTCTATAATCGCAAAAGAGAGAGATAGAATTAATTTTGAATTTTTTTCGACTCTTCTACCGAAACAATTTGAAATATTAACATATTTTTCCCGTTTTCCGATCAGTATTAATATTACACTCTTGTGATACCCCTGATGTTGCAGTAATCCATGGGCGGGCAGCGGTGATCGCTTACCATCAGGTGACCCGCTTGCTCGTTTGCCGCCCGATGTCATTATAAACGAACGAGGTAGGTCGACCAATTGGCAGTGGTAGCTAATCACGCTCTCAACCAGTCTAATTGCGTCCACAGTGGTGATCGATGCCACGCTCCATGGCGCGTAGGTTTCCTGTCATGTTGTCCTACATGCGTCGGTGCAACCCACTGGCTATGGTGAGAGGATGTAAAAATAGCCATCCTGAATCATGTGTGCATGCGCTCTAGTTGATAAAACCAACAGTGTATGAAATGGAGAAGGCAATTGTAAAGCACTTCACTAATATTGCCAAGAAAGTCGATGTCGTGAATTTAATTCCATGTAGCCCCATGTCTAATAAACTGATTATGTGCATGTGAAATAAATATTATTATTTCCATGCACACAAACATAGTAAAATTAACTTGCAAGATTATAGACATAGGATAGACATCACGGAAATATAACTTATTTATATTTCCGTGATAGACATGGATAGGGTAAATTCAATAAAAGCTCAGCAAAATAAAAGCTTCAAAAAGATCTTCCAAATATAAGTTTATAGATGAACTCATGAATTCACAATTTGTTGCAGCCTGCTTGCAATTCCCCATGAAGCAGCCATAAACCCTACTTTTTCACATCTACCCACATTGTCAATACGCGTTGATGATTTATGACAATTATGCACATAATCCTGCCATTATCGGTCGGCGGCGTGTCCCGGATACAAATCACGGCTGTTACACATTATATATGTTATATTACATATGCGGGACAGGGTACAACACTATCGTCTACGGGCAAGATGATGATATATCACGCTTTGGGATTAACCTAACTCTTTTTATAATCCTACTAGCTGCGCACCGGGGATTCGCTCTTGTGGGGATTTTGGGATAAACACTATCCTGTGTGCTATTCCCGGTATTTTTCTACCCGTCTACTAAATTTCATCAAAATCTGTCCCGTAGATTTTGCGCGATTGCTACTCAATCCGGATAACGAATGGCCCGGGCAAAAGATAGTCATTCATAAAATATTTTCTAACCCTATATAAAACAAATTACTTACCTTTAAATTTAATTTGGACCAGTAATACCTGACCAGTAGTAACTGGGACCAGTTAGGGGGGAGGATGGCAGCTGGAGGCTAAGAAAGAACAAAGAGGTAGAAGAACTAGTGGCGGAGCCCGATATTAAGGGCAAAACGAAAGCAGCAAGGCTTCGATGGCTCGGCCACGTGGAGAGGATGGGAGAGGATCGCGCTGCTAAAAGAGCGTATAAGGGACGACCAAGCGGGAAACGACCTGTCGGCCGGCCCAGATACCGCTGGAGGGCTGGAGGGATGAGGTCCTAAAAGATCTGGTGGCCCTCCAAAGAGCCGACTGGCAGGAAGTAGCGCAGAACAGGAAGGAATGGAAGCTTTTAGTATCGGAGGCCAAGATCCTCTTTGGGTCGTCGAGCCATCGAAGTAAGTAAGTAAATTTAATTTACTATATTGCTCGTTCATTGTCCAATATATAAGACGGAAACGTGGTAGGTAGTCCATTAATTGTACTGTTCCACAAATGCATAGGTTGTTGTTACAAAAACGTCTACCTAGCTCGCTGTGCCTGTATGTTGAACATGAAAAAAATAATCTTATTAGTTCCACGAAGTTGAAGTATTTAAGTAACCTCTAAATTAAAAAAAAGGCCAATTAAGAAAATTATCAATTAGCGTTAGCTTTTAGTGCGGTACTTCCAGGTTCGTTCCGAAGCTGTAAGTACTCATAACATAAGTCCAATACTTAACGATCATGTTCCTAAGTAATTAGATAAAATATTATTTATGCCAGCGGCGGGCAGCTTCGTCCTTATACAAAGTTTTCCGGAAATAAGCTAAGAAAACGAACGACGTTTTTTTAAGATGAAGGGCCTTTGACATGGCACCATGCAAAGTAAATTAAAGATTTTCAGATTCTTCTTTTTTTAAATTTCTACTGGTACGAGTTCTATATTTTGAAAATAAATTAAAATATTATGTATCTACATAAAAAGGTGTTTTTTTACCAAATCTATTGAAACAAAATAACATGTTTTGAATTTCACGCCCAATAACGCAAAGCGAAGTATTGTGCACTACTCTCATCTGATGAAGATCGAGTAACTTTTCTCTATTTTTTTTAATAGGATTTTTGTCTATAGGTGCCCTCGGCGAACGTTTTAATCACTTGACTACTATCGCTACAAAATGGATAAATACGAAAAAATAATGTATGTAGGTAGATGTCTGTAGAGGAGAGAACACCTCGCTCGTGTGCAATTGGGTCAAGGGGCGACAATTATCGACTGCCAAATTAACGAAGGATTGAAAAGAATGTCCGCAGTTTTGGACGCTGTTCAAAAGCGAACATTTTTTCTCGTTGTTTTCATGACGATGTAACCGTTTCGACTTGACTCGGTGATTCGATCGTCGAACCAATAATATCCCCCCGGGTCGAGTTAGCGCGGTGAAGATTTTTATTCTGTTTGAAATAAAGATAATCGGGTTTCCGATTCATCCACAAATTCCAGCAATTGGAAAAAACAAAAATGCAAAATTTTATTTTGTATTAATTTCTTCGAAAGGCGTCTTTGTTTTAAATTTCTTTGACGAATTTCACCTTAACTTCAAATTCTGTTATAGTTTACTCAGGACAAGATCTTTGTTTTACAACGTGTTACTGATTGAATGGAATATGTACTTAAATATCACATTTGCAATTTAAACATCGACATGAGGAAAAGCTTATTTTTAAATAGCTACCAAACCAGAGCTTGAATTTGAAACACCTTTCGATTAATACTGCGTGAAAACATCGCGGATTTCCCGCCAAAACGATTCTAAGCGCTCGCATTTACATGTGATTGGCTGGCTCGAATGGAAAACAGAGCTCAGTCTGTTTGCACAGTCGTAATAATCCCCTGATGAGTTTCCATTAAGTATAGGGAGTTCATGTGGGGTCTATTGATTTGGTACTTCTTTACTGAGTAAGTATTTCTTTACTTCACGCATCCAAATTCATTGAAAGTTTACCGCTATTGTGTCCATGCATGTACATGTGCAATATGGCTGTTGTTGGCTGACAAATACAAAAAAAAAAAAATTTGTTATATCCAAATTGGTTTAGTTTTTGCAGGCAGAATCACTTTATTAATCGTAGGAATGATTATTTCAGTGTTTTCATCCGCAATTTATTGACAGTAGGATGGGTTGATTGACCTTATAACTCTACTCGATATATAACTGCTTAATTTAATGAATAGTTAATAATTCGCCTCAAATATTGTTTTTCGACAAAGGTAATTTTGAAACAGAATGTAATTTTATAAAGCTTAAAACTATACATATAATAAAATAAACAAACAAAATTTTACAGTAAAATTAATACTGTAAAAGTTGCGGTTTAATCAAGCCGAGCGACAACATAAAAGGTAAATTTTAATACAAAGACACACGACCAAAACAACAACAGTAATACCCTCGCTACAAAACAAATGAACAAACTCTGACGTCATCCATACAGAGCTCATCAGTCGAGATCACGGCCGGGGCACAACATATTGAGATTATTTCTATGAACTTTATGTGAAACTGCAACTTTGATCAGTCATTCGATTTATTATAATATCAGTTTATCAAAAATAGGTAAGTGGGTCAAAAGAACTCGCAAGTGATTACAGACAGACAGGATTAAGGCAACGTGGATTTGGATCAAAGATATGGGATCAGGGTAGATCTATATTTGTGCCGTGGACTGATGAGGCGTGAGTGGCAACTTAGATCACAGCATTGAGGGGAGATAAATTAAAACAAATTGACGATTTTTATGTGTTTATTAGATATTCCTTTCTAGTACCCACATTGGACCAAACTGCATATAAACCTGAAAAGAATAGCTCGTGTTTGTAATTTTAATTTGTTTACGTACATTATTTAAGCTCTTTTTACCAACCATACAGAGCTTTTTACTGCAGAACTTTTTTTCGCGCAGCTTTTCACTGCGCTGTACTAAATTGTGGAATAATCTTCCCTCAGCGGTGTTCCCGAGTAGGTTCGACATTGGAGCCTTCAAGAAAAGAGCCTATCGCTTTCTCAAAAAGTCGGCAACGCATCAGTGGCCTTCTTGGGTCGTTGGTGTCTATGGACTGCGGTGTTTGCTTACCATCAGGCAACCCGCATGCTCGTTTGTCTACTATTCTATAAAAAAAAGAACCAATATGAATGTATTTTGTTTGTTTTTTGCAAAAGTTTTACCCTCGCAAAATGTCAGTTTCTTAAGGATTAATATTTACTATCCGGGCTCAGTTACCCAAAATGTGTCTTGGCCTACAACACAAGAGGTTTGATAGTTTTTAAAATTGTCCTATATTTGATCTTCCAGTTTTTAACTTTCTTTATGCCGTATTTTTTATTAAAATCATTTCATCGGTTTGGCTATGATAGTGCCACAGACAGACTTTTGCGTTCATAATGTTTATATGGATGCATTAATGTCATAAATAACAATATTCAAGCTTTCTCTCTTATCACTACATACCTAGTTTTGAAATTAATATTCTACTTGCCATAATAACATCAGTTAAAATATCCAATTGATTACGCGTCCATATCTAGCCACCTCTCTTCCACTCTGTGACCTGCGTGATCCTCGTACTAGAATTCCAACCCTTCAGGTGACATCTCGGTCCTTGGAAATGGAAAGGTTACGTCGGGCACCATTTACCCGTATCCATTTTAATGTGTCGGGTATTTTAGGGGAAAGTGCATTTTTACACGTTATTTGGGTGTGTGAGCTCCGAGAATTTATTTTGGTGGTGACATTCCACTGTGTTGGCACTGTTGGACTTGAGATCCCTACCCTTTTTAAAGGATGCTCTAATTGTTAATACTATTTATAGGTAGGTTGAAATTTTTTATTGCCGGATTATTTTTGATACCTAATTATATATTTTTTGGCAGGATTGACTCAATTTACTTTTTTTATTTATTTTTTTAGTTAAATTCACTTCACCCCACTTTTTTGTTTTATAGCTCGATTGATCAGTCAAGCGGTGATTAATGTAGTGTTTTTTTTTCTATCTGGCGGTGATATCAAGATTGAGAAAGACTTTCAAGACTTTGATATATTCCACAAGTTTTTAAATTTTGGAGGCATTTTCCATGCGTGTCACAAGCTTTTGTCAAAAAAATGTTTTCATTTAGGTACCACTGGTGCCATCTATTGGAGACTTGTTGAACGCAGTTGTTAGACAAGCTTAACAGCAGCGCCACTGAAATGAGCGTTTTCCGAATTTTCACAAACCCGGCTCTATGATGAAGTTTGCGCCCCACCCGATAGATGGCATAACCTGTACTACAGTTCCTTCTCTGTCGATTCGTTGAAACGTCGTCGCGTCCGACGACGCAACGCATTGATGAGGCATGTCATAAATATATGTACCTATGTAAATTGCAGTTTAGCAAAATGTTTTTAAGAACATTTGTCATCACTCTCCTCAAATGTCATCGTCGCGCACTCGTATCAAATGTATAAACTATAGCTCGTAGACATTCTAAATGGTTTTAATTTTTATTCTTGTAGATTAAACTTATTAGGTAAAATTATAAACTCTATGACTACAACAGATTTTTTTAATACGAAGTGTAAGATTTTTGCACTGTAATTATTACTTATGTATTTGTGTAAAACTATGTGTGCGTGTGTATGTTTGTGCAAAAGCTAATCCTCGTCGTCGCGCCTGCGGTCGCGCCGTCCTAAGTTTTCTCCGACCGCGACCGGATCCAATTTTCAGAGTTTTATTTCGTTCTAAAGCTATTTGACACTCTCTTTTTATTTTTATTTATTAATATATTCGCTTACTATTTATGCGTTTGATTTAAAATAGAAATAATGGCAAAATAAAATAAGTTCTATGATGTAGTAGCGCAGACATATGCAGACTCAATTCTTTACGTAGGTATAAACTTTTATGCTATTAATGAGATAGTTATCAAATACATAAATAATTAGTGCTCTTAAAAAGTAGTAGTTCACATGTAGCCGTTTTTTAACATTGTGTTATGTCGTGTCTAGTTGTATGGAACAAAAATAATACACCAATCATAGAATTAATACTAGCTGTTGCCCGCGGCTTCGCCCGCGTGAGTTTCGCTTAGATGAAATTTTTTTTTGTGTTCCAACTATAGTAACCTAAACTCTAGTACTCAAAATATTAGCCATTTGGTTATCCCGTGTCCCGCGGGAATATATAAGGTACTCGTAGGACAGTCGCGGTGTTAAAATGAATCAAAAGTGATATTTCATTCAATAAACGATCTTCATCTGCTCGTTATCTACAATTTCCCGTGTACCACCACTCCCACCCCGAGTCCCTCTTTGTCCTATCCCGTGTCCTGTCTATTTATACCTACGTCAGTGGAAAATGCTCGTCAGGTTGAACGACTTTTGCTAAGGCCCCATTTCCATTTATTTTATAGAGTAGCTGGTCCCTTGGAGTTCTTCATCAGATGTTCCATAATCTTCAATTTTTATATGTCAGCAGAAAATGCTAATCAGGTTGAACGACTTTTGCTAAGGCGCCATTTCCATATATGTAATTGTGTAGCTGGTCTCTTGGATTTCATCATCAGACTATCCTGATCTTCGATTTTTATACGTCAATAGAAAATGCTCGTTAGATTGATAAACTTTTGCATAGGTACCATTTCCATATTTCTTATAGTTTAGCTGATCTGATAAGGTTCGTAATCAGGTGTTCCAGTTTTCAAAAGCAATTATAGCCTATATGTTGCCCAGGCTTAATAGCTATACAACAAAAAAAGTTTCATTCAAATCCGTCCAGTAGTTTTTGCGTGAAACGCGTACATACATACAGACAGACAGACAGACAGACAGACAAGAAATTCCAAAAAATGTTTTTTGCTTTCTATTATTCTTTTTAAGTGTCCCTCTATCCATTTCAGTCAAAAATACTAAATGTACAGACAAAATATTTTTACTGTTTTATTATGTATGGATATGGATATAGATAATTCCAATGCCTTTTCTTAACTGGCATTGAAAGTAAATCTGTTTTTCCTAGAGAAAACGTTGTGTAACCTCATTTTCGTGTTCCGTTCTGTGAGCCACCCCGAGAGGACTCCGCCTCATTTCCCTGGCGAATGCACAAGAGGACTTGTTTCAACATGATGTGTTTACATTTTCGTTGGATGTAGGTATTATTGTGGCTGTATTTATTTGCTTGCTATAATGTAATACTTTTCGTGCTGATCTGGAAGCGAAGGAAAACCATTGTATGTGCCAACTGCTACTCTTGCCGCGCTTATTGTAAAGGTCAATAAAGGGAAAAGGCTATCTAGGGTTTTTGCAAAAGTCAAACAAAAAAAAAGGGCTATTGGTGATTCTTCTCATGGACGATGGGGTGTCACTAATTCAGATTCTTCATCCGTTCAAATAGTAAAGTAATTTCGTAACTTACTAAGCAGTGGTTTTACATTATTAAATTTATATTTAAATTTATATTTTTTATTAAGCTACAATGTTTCATATATTTCAATTGCAAATTTTAACCTATTAATTTGAACAGATAAATTCACACAGCACACATAAATATGCAATTTCTAATTAACAACTACACCGGATAGAGTGCTCCCACACAACCCAGCCCACGTTACATTATTATGTAGGTAGGATGTCGTCTATATTAATACAACCATCTTGATTATTCAATCCTAACTAATACTAGTGGTTCTGTCAGAACAGTAAACCTCGCGAGCCCTTCCACGAAATAACCGATATTTTACCGTGTCCCTGGCTAAAAAGAGTTTTGAAACCAACCTACCAATGCTGGAAAGAAAGTAAAAAGTTCTCATATTTTACCCATAAGCCCAAACATGTTCTTGTGGTTGGTCAATACCACTAAAAAAATTAGAGAAACCTGCCTTTTTTGCCACAAATAATATAAATAATAATATAATAATAAATATAGACGGACAAATCACACAGATTGAGTTAGCCCCAACGTAAGTTCAAGACTTTACGGGATGCTAATTTAACAATACTATATTTTATGACCAATTCTCGCCAGTTTTCCGCAAAAACTGGCGTCATCTCGTGTCGGAGGTCAAGATCCACTTCGGGTCGCTGCGCCGCAGTAGTAAGTAAGTAAGTATATTTTATGACAAATACATATAGATAAATATCCAAAACCCACGTCAATCTGAAAAAGATTATTTTCCATCTTGACCCGACCGGGGATCGAACCCGGGACCTCTGGTGTAGCCGTTCGGGGCGTGATGACCGTGAGGCCACGGAGGTCGTCAGTCATCAGAAATGCATGGTACCTATTGGCTATATGTATTGTATATGTTATTTGCGCAACAAAATTAATGTTCAAAAAAGAAAGTTCAATTTGAAATCGAATCTCTCTGATTAGTAGGTATGTAGGTATTATATATATTACTTTTTTTATAATAGGATTCTAATCATACAATAAAATTTTTTGATATCAGAATTATTTCAAGTGTTCAAGATAATTCTACCATGCAAAGCAATCCACAATACAATACCATTAACCGAATAAATACACACAATTCAAAGCCAAGCAAGACAAAGAAAAGCCATATGATTTTTTTAAGAACCATTTAATTTTATTTAATAAATAAATCAAGTCACTCTTGTAAACGTATTAGCGATTTTGCGAGTATTAAAAGCTTTGCTGCGTCATCTATTGATTTTTTTGTGAACTATCGTATGAGATTTTATAACATATGGATTTATAGCGGTTTTATTGAATTTTACTATGTTGTTCAAACAAAAAAAAATGCGTCTTAATAAGAATAACAAAAATGTCTAATGACATTTTTAAATTATTTTTTAAATAGCTGAGATATGAGGATTTTTTTATATATTTCGGCCATTTTATAAAATTTCAAAAAACTGGCTCGACTAAAAAATTCTATAAAATTACCGAACCTGCTTACAAAATTTCATGAGAATCGGTTCAGAAATGCGACCTGTAGGCGATAACATCCGGACAGACAAAAGAATTTTCGGCTAGTGGAAACTGAGACGCTTCGCTCGCTGCGCTCGCTCGGTCGATTATAAATGCGAAAGTGAGTTTGTTTGTTACCTCTTCACGCTTTATCTACTGAACTAATCTTCCTGAAATTTCTTATACAGAAAGTTAGAAGTACTGAGAAGGACATAGGGTATCTTTCATCCCGGGAAAAAGCACTGTTCCCGTGGGAAATTCACGCGGGCGAATCCGCGGGCAAAAGCTAGTATTAATTAAATGCGAAAGTGAGCGTTAGTGTTTGTTTATTTGTATGTTTGTTACCTCTTCACGCTTTATCTACTGACCCAATCTTCTTAAAACTTCGTTTTGAATATGTCGCAGTCGAATTGTATAATCCGCCGTATTACATTACGGCTAGCCGTTTTACAAAACCGCGCCGTTTTGTAATTCGGCGGTTCAACGATTTGCCGGATTGAATACGGCTGAAAGAAAATCCACCGAAATGTATGTATTCGGCGCCATTCATTCTTCAATACGGCTAGCCGTAATGTAATATAGCGGGTCATTAGCCGCCACGTTGACAGTTTTTAGTTCCGATTTTTAACTCTTGTGGCGCTGCCTGACGTAACAACAACGATGGCGAATACTATGATAATAATTCTTGGTTGCTAAAGAATATCGTAAAAAGAAAATCTGTTAGCATTTTCTTATTAAAATAGATTTTCATTCAAAGTAGTTTCATTCAAAATTTTGTAAGTATAGTCACCCTACATTCTAAATACTTAGTGGTAGTACGATGCGGCTTAACATGGCTCGCCATATTATTGGAGAACGTATCGCAGTGACAATCCGGCTAATCATTGAACCGACGTATATAAAACGGCGCTGTTATGTAAAACGGCTAGCCGTAATGTAATACGGCGGATTATACAATCCGACTGCGACATATATACATAGTTAGAAGTACTGACAAGGACATTAGAGAGACACAGAGTGTAAATATTAAATAGTTATTAAAAACATTAATATTTATTTATTGATTAATTATCATAATGATAATGACAAATTTGTAGTTTATTTAATTTTATTTAATTGAATACCTTCGCAAGTGGTAAAATGTTCATATTTTTTATAACATATAGGGCGGCAAACGATAAGACCTATCTTTACCTACATTTTGTGCAAATAAACATATTGATTGATTGATTGATTGAATAGTACTAAACTTCACATAACCAACCCCACCCATTGGTGAAAACAGCATGCAATCCATTCAGTAGTTATCTAACGGTTTTTATAATTTTCCGATGACATATACATACTATATTAGTAGTGTGTACTACTATTCAACTAAGCGTGGTCTTCGAGTCTCACGACTCGTGGCTCTGTCTACCCCGTAAAGGATAAAGACATGATTCTGTGTGTTGTCCGCAGTACCTGGGCTCGTTCGCGGTGGACGGCGAGGCGGAGACGCGGGCGGAGGCTCTCTCCGAGCGGGTGCAGCTTATGAAGGTCAGTTCCTTTGGTTATTTATTTCACTAGCTTCTGCACGCGACTTCGTCCGTGCGGAAGTTACCTCGAACTTATAATATCCCTCTTTTCGCTTCGGCGGTTAAAATGTTACCATGCATTCAGTTTTGTTTGTTTGTTTAATGTTTGTAAACTCTTCATTGCACATACACACAAGAAAAATTTGATTCATTCTTTTAAATTTAAGAACATTGTTCTTGCCGGTGGAGCTTTTTTTATCTCTCCCTATCCTCAGCCATCGCTTTGACCTCCTTGTACGACACAACTTTTGCCTTCTTCTTTATTTGGTCTATATGAGCCCCTTCTTCTTTAGATGGCATTTCATAATTGTCTGACAAATTCAAAAACTGCAAAGAAGTTCCTTTCTTCCGTCCATCTCGACCGGTCGCAGTGACCCGAATCACGCGCCCCAGAAATGTGCTTTAGAGCGGGCGCGCTTTGTGTGCTACGCCGTAGACAGCTCGTAGCCTCGTAGCAAGCTCATTATTTTCGTAGCACTCAAATATTCACGAATTGTACTTTTCTAGCATAAAAAAGAACACATATCTATAACAAGATTTTTTTATAAATTATCATAAACTAGCGGCTCCCGACATCGCACCTGGACGTTTAATAAATAGCGTATACATTCTTCTCTTCTTCTCTCAGCCGAAAGACGTCCACTGCTGGACAAAGGCCTCCCCCAAGGATTTCCACAACGACCGGTCCTGCGCTGCCCGCATCCATGCGCATCCCGCGACCTTCACCAGGTCGTCGGTCCACCGAGTGGGAGGCCTGCCAACACTACGTTTTCCGGTTCGTGGTCGCCACTCGAGAACTTTTCTGCACCAACGGCTATCTGTTCTACGAGCTATGTGCCCCGCCCACTGCCACTTAAGTTTCGCGATTTTGCGGGCTATGTCGGTTACTTTAGATCTCCTACGGATTCGATCACGCAGGGAAACTCCGAGCATAGCGCGCTCCATCGCTCTTTGGGTGACCTTGAGCCTTCTTATGAGGCCCATAGTAAGCGACTACGTCTCAGTTCCGTATGTCATTACTGGCAACACACACTGGTCAAAGACCTTAGTCTTGAGACACTGCGGTATTTTGGACGAGAAGATATCGCGAAGCTTCCCGAACGCTGCCCAGCCGAGTTGGATTCGACGGTTGACCTCTTTCTCGAAGTTGGACTTACCTAACTGAACTGTTTGTCCCAGGTATACATAATTGTCAACAACTTTGAGTGTAGAGTCTCCAACCTTCAGAGGAGTGGGTGCGACACGGATATTAAACATAATTTTCGTCTTGTCCATGTTCATTTTTAGACCCACTTGTTGAGAGGCTCTACAGAGGCCATCGAGCATTGTGCCTAGGTCTTCCAAGGTCTCAGCCATGACTACGATGTCGTCAGCGAATCGAAGGTGAGTGATGTACTCGCCGTTGATATTGATACCGAGTCCGCTCCAGTCCAGAAGCTTGAAAACATCTTCCAGGGCGGCAGTGAACAGTTTCGGAGATATCACGTCTCCCTGTCTTACCCCTCGCTGCAACTGGATAGGTTTGGAGCCTTGATCCTGGAGACGGACCGACATGGTGGCGTTTTCGTACTAACACTTCAGCGCTTCGATATATCGATAGTCAATTTGGCACCGTTGGAGAGACTGTAGCACAGCCCAGGTCTCGATCGAATCGAAGGCTTTCTCGTAGTCCACAAACGCCAAGCATAATGGCAGATTATACTCCTCAGTCTTCTGTATAATCTGCCGCAGCGTATGTAAGTGGTCTACGGTACTAAAGCCTTTTCGGAAACCGGCTTGTTCGGGAGGCTGGAAGTCGTCAAACATGCGAGCGAGACGATTCGTAATGACTCTCGAAAACAGTTTGTAGACATGGCTCAGAAGTGAGATAGGCCTATAATTCTTCAATAAGGTTTTGACGCCTTTTTTGAAGAAAAGTACCACCACACTTCTGTGCCATGCCGTAGGCGTTTGTCCCTCGAGTATGACGGAATCAAATAGCTTCTGAAGAGCTTTTAATACCGGTGTTCCATCTGCTTTCAGAAGCTCAGCCGTGATTCCATCATCACCCGGTGTCTTATTGTTTTTTAACTGTTTGAGAGCCATTCTAATCTCGTATAGGCTGACGTCCGGAATATTTTCGGTATAGTGTTGGGTCAATCTGGCTCTTGGATCTTTGGCCAGATTACTGACAGGTGCGCGTACGCTGGTGTATAATTGTCCGTAGAACTTTTCAACCTCTTCCAATAGCTCTGGCTTCGACGAAATGATTCTGCCATCCTTAGTCTTCAGCTTGGTCAGTTGACTTTGACCAACAGACAGATCCCTTGCAAACACTTTTGAGGCCTTATTTCGCTTAATCGCCTCTTCAATACGGTCAGTATTGAATTGGCGTAAATCGCGAGTTAGGGACTTGGAGATCTGTCTGTTTAGGCGTATACATTACTCAGAGTACTGAGATACTTTAGAACTAATGTACTGTACATCGCATTCGCATACTTTAGAACTTACGTACATAGACGTTTTGTACTTAGACATTCCGTAACGGAGTCGTAGCATTCATATTGTAAAATAATTTTTGAAATCGTGAATTTATTCGTTACAAAAATTCGAAAATACAATTCTTTTCGCTAGAATTGTGTATGTGTTGCTATGAGTATACAAATCAATTGTTTATCTACATTTTAGTGTAATTAATCTTGGGTCCCTATGTAATACATAGCTTTTTTATCCCGAAATTCCCATTGTATTCTTATATGGATTTGTAAGCAAACAAAATTATGAATTTATGAACAATCAGCGATATTCAACAAAAATTACAAAAGATGAAAAAGGTACTAAACTAAAGATCTAAAACTAACTAAAAGCTAAATAAAAACCTAAAATTAAACAAAACTTAAAAACTAAATTACCTTATTATTTCAAGTTGTCCTCAAGAAATAAACATTCCATATCACGTTCGTAACATTCATTAAGGCAAACTTCATATCCAACATAAGCCCCGTCGTCCACTAGCAGACCTACTTCTGAGGCCCGAGAGAGGTTACATATAGTATATGTTTATGTATTGTAGTATGTTGTCATGAGATTCCCACAGGATAGCGGTGCCGCCTCGCTACGACAAATTCGAGATGTGGCGATAATATTGTTTTTTTAGAACTAGCTGCATATCTATCCAATGGTGTCTTTACTCCAGCCTGCTAAAACCCTTTTTTTAAATAAGCTAATATGTCCCATTGTTAGGCAAAAGCCTCCTCTTTATGTCTCCAACTAGATCTATCACGCGCCAGCTGTTGCCACCGCTTACCGAAGGCTAACAATTCATCAGACTACCTTATTTTCTGCTAAAATCTTATGCTACTAATAATTTCGAAATGTGAATGTTTTCATGTTTATAACAAGATTTTAATTAAAAAAATATACTACACTCTCTATGGTGGAAACCGGCTTTAATAATCGAATGAATTTAAAGTTAATAAAGAGGAACATACCTAATAGCTTCAGGTATATTTTGCAATGTGAGGCTAGGGAGCATCGTATTTAATGTTATTTATGTGTTCGTCAAATAGTTAGTACAGTTACATTGACTCCCACATGACGCCATTATGACTTCAAATAGGAGTATAACGCGTTTATTTAAATTATTTGAGGTCGCGCCTAATGGCTCTCTGGTGGGCAATTATGAACTAATAGGGCCTTTGTTTTAAATAGTTGGGTAAATACACATGTATTAAAAACTTTTTGTTCTCACTTACTCTATGTATCTCGCAGCCACGAAAAATATACTGCTGGTCAGAGGCCAATATAAAGTGCTATTAGTAATGAATTGTTTGTTATTCAAACTTCTCCACAATATTCGACGTAGATAAGCAGCACTCTGGGGCGTCGTTTTCCTGCAGATTTCCTTCCAAGCAATGCAGTGTGGAAATTTATTCATTGGCCCAAGTGTGGCCGCAATGGCTTCAGTACTCCTTCGTCACTAAGCATGAGGCACTATGCCTGGTTGACACTGCGCCAGTTCAAAGTTTAAGTATAAAAAATGTTCGGCCAACTTTTACCAATTTGAAATCGTCACGATTATTTTTGCAAAATAAAGATTATGTTGTATGAAAATCAGTTAATGCAGTCAGACAATTCATAAAAAAAAATTGAGTTGTATACTTCATATATGTATACTTAAGTAAAGATAAATCCGAAACTCATTCTTTACCTTTAAAAAAGTTTCATATATTTTTAGATTCAAATAGTTAGAGAATATAATCGACCGAGCGAGCGCAGCGAGCGAAGCGTCTCAGTTTCCACTAGCCGAAAATTCTTTTGTCTGTCCGGATGTTATCGCCTACAGGTCGCATTTCTGAACCGATTCTCATGAAATTTTGTAAGCAGGTTCGGTAATTTTATAGAATTTTTTAGTCGAGCCCGTTTTTCGATATTCTATAAAATGGCGATAATATATAAAAAAAACCTTATATCTCAGCTATTTAAAAAAAAATCAAAAATGTCATTAGACATTTTTGTTATCCTTATTAAGACGCAACTTTTTTGTATGAACAACATAGTGAAATTTAATAAAACCGCTATAAATCCATATATTAAATTCTTATACGATAGTTCACAAAAAAATCAATAGATGGCGCAGCAAAGCTTTTAATACTCGCAAATTCATTTAAGAGTAACTTGATTTATTGATTAAAATGAGATTGTTTGAATTGCGTGTATTTTTTTTTAAACTGAGTGCGTTTGACCTCTATCTTGCCTGATGAGAAGCATAGATGAGATCTAGGGTGGTACACGCAAACTGAAAAAAAAACTCAAGTATTTATTTGGTTAATGGTATTGTATTGTGGATTGCTTTGCTTGGTGGAATTATCTTGAACACTTGAAATAAATCTGATATCAAAAAACTTCATTGTATGATTAGAATCCTATTAAAAAAAGTAATATATACGTATATGTATATAATAGATTCGATTTCAAATTGAACTTTCTTTTTTAAACTTTAATTTTGTTGCGCAAATTACATATATACATATAACCAATAGGTCAAACCATGCATTTCTGACGACTGACGACCTCCGTGGCCTAACGGTCATCACGCCAGACGGCCACACTAGAGGTCCCGAGTTCGATCTCCGGTCGGGTCAAGATGGAAAATAATCTTTTTCAGATTGACGTGGTTTTTGGATACTTATCTATACATATATGTATTTGTTATAAAATATAGTATTGTTAAATTAGCATCCCGTAAAGTCTTGAACTTACTCAATCTGTGTGATTTGTCCGTATATATTTATTATTATTATTTATATTATTTCGAGGCGGAAAAGGCAGCTTTCAGTCAATTTTTTAGTGGTATTGACCAACTACAAGAACTTTTTACTTTCTTTACAGCATTGGTAGGTTGGTTTCAAAACTCTTCTAAGCCAGGGACACGGTAAAATATCGGTTTTTTCGTGGAAAGGCTCGCGAGGTCTACTGTTCTCACAGAACCACTAGTATCATATGTATTTAAATTAAATGTTTCGTTATCCTGTTAAAAATAACTTTCTCTCGCTCCTATCAGCTAGGCATCATCCAAGCATCTTTCAGAAATGGCCCTCACACAACAAACCTCAGTGCAATCAAGTTTCTTTCGCTGCGTAGGCTCGTTGCGAACTTCGTCGGTTTAGAGTCTCTTTGCACTTATCGCTTAAGTTCCTCCGAGAAAAATGCATCTTTTAAGTTTAAGCCGCTAAAAGCAAAGTTGTAGCTAAAAGTTAGTAGGTATTATGACCATAATTAACAACACGTAGTTATTATGAATTACTATTTTTTGCCTGAAAAAAAATCGACTCCGACCCGTTTACTTAGGTTTGTTGGTTTTTGGCGTCTGTGAAAAAATATAGATTTTGAGTTTTAAAACGGTACTCAGCATTGAAATACAAAATTAGCCCCTCGAGTTTTCACGCTCGGTTGGTCAAAAACTACTGCAAAGAGAAAGGGGCATACAATTAGTTTTGCGGCCTTAAGTACACTGCAGGGTAGGTTTGAGAGTTGACATAAAAGTAACAAGGGCCGTATGAAGTTCGACAATGCGTAAAAATGCGTGCAACTTGCATTGAGTGCGATAAAGGTGCTTTTAGATATTGGAAATAATTTACGTATTTTAAAAATAGTAAATAATTGCTTTCGTATAGTTAACAATGGACAAAACAAAATGGAAATGACGGGGAAATGGATGAAAGGCGGGGAAAAATGTATGGCCACCTTATACGGTACAACTTCATGAAATTCCTGATTAAAGGAAAAGTAGAAGTTAGGATTGGGAAAGAAAAGCCAGAAATGAACCCATTCCTGATGTTTTGACTTTTTGGGGGAGAACTGATCAATAAGAAATAAGGCATAGACAATATAAGACATTTTTATATCACCTAAAGTTGTATGTAATCCTTATAATATGTGTATATTTTCCTTTCCTGTATGTTTTCACGTAACAAACGAGTTGCGTAGTCGGTAAATGTGAACAGAGCTTTAGATCCTCTCTCGGTCTGAGCTGCTCATTCTAAAGCCCAGACTATTGTGCCGTTCGAGTATTTTTATTTGAACAAACCTCCCCTAGTCCTTGATGCTTGATGTGTTCCTCTTACGAGAAGTCGTGTGCACCCCTTTTCACCTACAAATACAGAATTAAGGAAACTTTATTAAAATTACAGAACTTACGCGAACTTATTCGTTGCGGCTGAAGTTTTAAAGTTTATTTTTTTATCATCCCATATTCAAATATGGGTTACTTAATGCGCCTTGCGACTCCGTTATAGGTGGGATTTTCAGGATAAATCATTTGTTTAAAATTGGACTCTGCCGGTATTCCTAATATGTATCTTCAAAACCGGCTCAGCAGTTGCGATGCACTTCAGTAATACTTATATGTATACTAGCTTTTGCCCGCGGCTTCGCCCGCGTGAATTTCCCACGGGAACAGTGCTTTTTCCCGGGATAAAAAGTAGCCTATGTGCTATTCCAGGTCATTATCTACCTCTGTACCAAATTTCATCGAAATCCGTCCAGTAGATTTTGCGTGATTGAGTAACAAACATCCTCACAAACTCACAAACTCACAAACTCACAAACTCACAAACTCACAAATTCACAAACTCACAAACTCACATCCAAACTTTCGCATTTATAATATTAGTATGGATAACGGTTTGACTAGTTCTTATAGTAAAATTAGTAATTCCAACTTATTTTCCTTTAGGGAGGTTTCCCTATGGTTATAGCGGGAGCTGGGCCCGGCGGCTACATCGAGATTAATCCAGGGCCTCCAGACGACCACTGGGCGCGTGCCACAGCACAAACTGTCCAGTACTCGAAGTGACTATTCCTTGGTGCTTCTTTCGAAGAATTTATATTAATTTATTAAAAAATTTCCAATTAAGTAAAATAAAATTACCCTAAAAACAATATTTTTAATGGTTAAATATTTCGCCGAAATGTGTGAGGGGATTTTAATGAGCTGAATTTAATGCCCTGGCCTGATAAAAATACACGATTTTAATAAAAATCGAGGAAGCTTTAGCTATACTAGCTCCAGGACACGAAGCTATTCAACCTCTTACTTTTAGGTTAGCCATAATAAACAAGGAAAATCAATTCTTCTTCTTCTCATGCAGTCGTTCACTCTTGTCAGAGTGGTCGTGGTTGTGCAGATGGTGCCGGCCTGGGATCTTCTGTACTGCCCGTCCCCTGAGCGAAGGTTGCTGCTTTTGCAATGGCTCTCCACTTCTCTCTATTACTGGCATTCCGAGCGCACTGGACTATTGAAGCATGGGTTGCCTTAAGAAGAAAATCAATTAATCGCTTACAAAATAGTCTTTTATACTCGTAAGTGTTTCTTCGAAGTTAACCTTCTCGTGTCACCCGAGCCCGCCGAACGACTCACAATCAAAGCGTTTTTGCGAACGCCACAATGCGCGCCCGCGGGACAATGTCTTTGTTTAAATGGATAGCTCATTTCGAGTTCGCTGTCATTGTGCCATTTGTCTACTATCATTTGAATAATTGGGAATACAAAGCCTCCATGTTTACAAATACATTAACTGTTTGCCTACCATAATTCTCTGGATAAAATGCAAAATGATTTTGATCCCATGTATTTTGGCTTCCAAATCTAAATAGTGTCGGAGCGTTATATAAACATTTTATAGTATGATCTGCACGTAAATGTATGAATGTGGACCTTTTTCCAGCCCCATTGTACCCTTTCGACATTCGCTTTATGAAAATCTTTGACTTACAAAATAAATGACTTTATCCTGGGGTACGTCTGCTTATTCTAAGCTAGTCCGAACACTCAACTGATTACTCGAGATTGATGTCCGCGTCGTCCGAGTGTTTACCCAGTAAACCGGCTAAACAGGCCCCCGAGATTCGCACACAATCGTCCAAAGTAGCAATAGTAACAGATTGGACGCGTGACGTGAATGCTTTGCCATAAACCGCCCTTTTGCGTGACATTGGGTCAAGTACATTTTTATCTGCAATATACTAGAACGGAAAATATTTAACGAGTCGCATGTATTCGTATTTTCTGATAATATTCTTTGTACCGGGACTATATGCTTTGGTGGGAAATTTGAGACAAGATAGCTTATACTCTACTTTATAAATCTGGCTATAGCAAACAACTTGATTGAGTTCTATTTATTGGAAACATTTTAAGATCCCACGTTTGTTCTCTTTGTAGTGAAAACATTACATTATACTTTTGCACGTTGAAGCTAAAATCTTTCAAAATACTCTGGCTTGGGTTTCCTTCAAAACAATTGTAGGCAATGACATACCAGGCTCGAGCCTAGGCTCTCGGCCCTCACCCACCATCCGTTAAAAGCCTCATTGTAGATTTAATGGCCGTCAGAGCCCATGTTTAATCTCCGTAATGACACGTCAATGAAATTGGTTTTCAAGCATCGAGGGGAGGGATCAGAACTGCCAGTAATAAAATGACACTTTTATTGCGATTTTATATTAATTCTATGGGTGAAATGCTTTAATTTTCCACTAATTCTTATAGAAGATTGTAAACTTTAAAATTTCTTCTTGCAAAAATCTTACTTTTATTTCAACAGTAAATAAATTTCAGATTTTGAATTCTTTCACATTTTGGTACCATATTTTTTTTATTTTTAAAGTAACTACAGCGCCCGTTTCTTTACCATAGAATAACATAGGTAGGTACTCGAAAGTCGAGCTGTCAATTATGTAGAAACTTCCTTTTTCTTATTTCCTATTTTTGATTATCACTGCATCTTCGTTCTTACGTAAATAGTGTATCTGAAAACCTAACCTGTTTCTTATGACTCCGGAAGCCGTGGGTAGTTCCCACCCAGCTGATGTCTAGACATTACTATCTCACGTCATTTGTCTGGGAACTACAAATGTGCAGTCTTCATTCACTACAGTGCGACACGGTGCAACTACTTCATATCTCCGCATCCGTAGGATGGACTTGATGACACCTCATCAAGTCCATCCTAGTACGCTTTATATTCTAGTATGTTTTAGAAGCTTTCGATAGTTTTACCAAATTTACATAAATTCTGGCTGTAAAGATTTGCTGTGAATATACAGCCATAGATACAGACAAGGAGAGTAACTTTTTCAAAATGTAATTAGTATGTTTGTCTGGGAACTACAAATGTGCAGTCTTCATTCACTACAGTGCGACACGGTGCAACTACTTCATATCTCCGCAACCTTAGGACGGACTTGATGAGGTGCGCTTTATATTCTAGTATGTTTTAGAAGCTTTCGATAATTTTACCAAAACATAAATTCTGGCTGTAAAGATTGGTTGTAAATATATAGCCATAGATTTGAAAAAGATTTTGATTGAAAGATTGATTTTGAAAAAGTTACAACAAAAATACATAAGCTCTCCTTGTCTCCACAAGGAGAGTAACTTTTTCAAAATTTAATTAGTATACAACATTTTGGGTATATGAAATTCTTATGCGAAAAAATGTAATGTACGAGTAGGAAGTAAATATCTAGGTTATTCTACTACAAGTATTAATATATAAGAAACGATCATACCAAAAAACACTCTCAATACTAATAATATTTTTTTAAATCTTTGCAGCAAGAACATATGCTGCCCTATACCAATACGCATTTCGTGAAGACATCATTTTTCCCAGACCATCGTTGATGGCCCATCAGCCTCTCTGGAAACAAATCAAGCCCATATTTCTAGACCTTCGGGGATCGAGGCGATTGAGATGTAGGTCGGCTTTGTTATTCTGTTCGATGACCGACGATCATTTGGAAAATGTAACTGGAGTGATCCAATCTGGGTTTTATAGAGATTACTAGAGCCAGTATTACTTTTGTATGTGTAACTTAACTGTACTTGTATTTAACAAATGTATGGTTCCAATTATTTTTTTTATAAAAATTCAAAATTGACCAGTAACAAGCTAATTATTAAAAAATAAAAAACACGATTAAAAATTCACATAGCCTGTATACTCGGAGGAATGCAAGAAACCTAAAAATACGTCTCACATCAAAATCCGTTAAACCGTTCAGGACTTATTGTGAAATAAAGAAACCATACATTAGTCAGTCATGTAAAAACAATATAATGCAAGTACGTACATAAGTTCTCTTTTTAAAGCACTTACATTAGTGCTAAGAGCTGCAAGCGCACTAGACTCATCGACGGACGTGGCGCGCGACCGCAGTCTGTCCAACAAGTTTTAATGACTCATCTCAGTTCCATGTGTGTGTGTATGTGTGTGCGTGTGTGTGTGTAACTTCAGTACTTGTTCTTGGGGATTGATAGATCGGCATTCATTATTCTCGTACCTATGTATTTCTTTATCTATACCCCGTAAGGGATAAAGACGTGATTATATGTATGTATTTCTTGCGCTCAGATTGAGTTATATGTGCACGCATCCTTTGGTTTAAAATTGTGGTGATTGTGCGATGCAGTTTTGAAATTGAAATATGTATTTGCAAAATACTTTCAGAAAGATTTTTACCCGACTACCGTGAAGAGAAAAGAAGGGTTATGATTTTAATTTTATGAGTGCAAATACTTCGTTTAACTTCACAAACACAACCCGAAGTTAGAAATATCTCGAAACAAGATTCAGTAATGAGGTCTCAGAAGCGCGCGCCAATTGTCTCGAGCTGATTACTGGAGCAGCTGTACCAGTGTTGCGTAATTCTAGTGTAGGACACACGAATATAAAACGATTTTCATCCATTTGTTTAATCTTTACCCATTTGTTTATAGACGAAATCTATTTTATGTCAAACTAGCTTTTTCCCGCGGCTTCGCCCGCTTGAATTTCCCAAGAACAGCGCTTTTTCCCGAGATGAAAGGTACCCTGTGTCGTTTTCAATACTTCTACCTATATGGATGCGAAATTTCAGGAAGATTGGTTAGGTAAATAAAGCGTGAAGAGGTAACAAACGAACAAATAAATAAGCAAACTCAGATTAGCATTTAAAATATTAGTCAGAATTAGGATTATGTATGTTAAAAAAAATCCCCTGTAGTAGATAGGGACTCGTTGTTACTGGTGAATTTTAGGTAGGTAATTTGAACTACAACCTACGAAACAAACCATCTAACCACATCTCATTACGAGTCTAAACACTCAATTACCTCCGTAATTACCCAGGGTACAGCGCGAAACGTGTTTCTGACGACAAAGCGATCGGCGACTGTACAATTAGTGTCGACTGTACCGACAACGGCACAACTACTGATGCAAATTTTAAAATTGCATGGAGTTACCAAGAACCTTTTTTTTTCAAGTTTTTTTTTGTTTGTGTGTTTGTGGTCTATTCAGCTACTGCTACTTCGATTTTGATGGTCGCTGTAGGTATCACTGGAGGTTTAAGAAAATTACATCTAGGGTAAACGGTTTTTTCCCCAGAAATATTTAGAGTTCTTTCGTATAAATTAAAAAAATACTTTATTTAGGGATCTTTTGTAAAAATTAAAAAAAAAATAATTAAATTAACGCGGGCAAAAGCTAGTAGAGGATATAACTGAACATGTTGACGGTACTGCTCATTACTGCGAGAGTTCCCAAATGAGCGCGTTGCTGCTTGACGGACGCTGATTATGCAGAATTCAAGCACTAAACTATTACGAAAGTGGATAGAAGAGGGGACATTGTTACGGAAATTATTGTTTTGGCACAAATACAGTTGGTGCATGTCTCTATATACGTATTTCTCACGGTTGAGGGTCGTGGTATTTACGTGGAATGACTGACACGTGACGACGTGTGGACTGACGTGTGGACTGTTAAAGTGGTTTGCCATTAACTTCTCCATTTCACACACAAGTTTTCAATCATCAACTAGAGTGCGAATTTTCCTCTGTAAGCTAGTTTAAATATGACAAATTGTTATTTTAAGAATTACATTTCATTCTTTAACGCCAATTGCATTATGGGTTACGAAAAAACACAACTTTTTTAGATAAAAAAAATACAAGATGTCCTTCCCGTCACGGAAACTTTCAAAATCTTCTAAAGTTTTGTTTATTACGGATTCGGTGACCAAATCCCGTAAAGCGTCGCGTGGATTTGCTTTTGAGTTTAACTTGATCTTTTACGTTCTTTACGGAAAAAGTTTCCACAGAATTTTTATTTATGTTTTTGAAAACTTTTGTTACCGGCTTTATAAAAATAAAGCCGGTAACAAAAGTTTTTATCTTTTACAAAAGTCACACAAAATCTACTGAGAATTGTAACCATTTAAATGAACTGCGAGCTTTAAGCTTCGACGACTGTAGAAATGAAGGAAACTTTCCGCATAACGTCATAAGCAAGCAAAAGTTGGTCGACTGTATGGAGCTTTCCTCCTTTATCAGGAACTGTGCCAAAGGGTAACTGAATTGAAACTGTGGAATATTATCAGTAATATCGTATCGAAATCTTTATAGGTTAAAGAGATCTAAAAAAATCTAAATAAAGTTAATAATTCCGTATGGATTTCAACTCTACTATAGGATAAAGTTATATTATGTCCCTGTATAAAATGCTATTTTGGTATTTATTACAAACAAATCTTTTCTCTTTATAATTAATTGATTCTAGTTTAGATGAATTCAAATAAAATGAGTTCAAAGCTGAGAAAATGTAACTAAGTATTACTCGTATAATTAAAACTTAAAACATTTTGCCTCGAAATACGTAGTCAAGCTTCTAAAATTTAATGCTTTTGCTACTTAGAACTTTTTCACTAACTCGGAGTTTTACCTAAGAAAATACCAATATTAACTTTATCTCACAGAAGTTTAAGGTTTTAGAGCATCAAAGAGTCTCGGTAGACGTCCGTAAGAAAGGTTTTAAGGACGCGTTAGTAATGAAACACAGACTTTGGGAACAAAAGTACTGACTGTTAAATTGTAATAAAGTTGGCTACAATAGGGGACCGGACAACTTTTTTTTTTGACGCTTCTTTGAAATATCTCACATTAATAGAATTATCCGTAAAAGAATCACATTCATAACCAAAGTATTTCCCAAGATATAGCAAAAAACAATTCACATTTTTAAGCGATTTTTGGGCGATACCAAAACTCCCTAACTAATCGTGCATTCATATGACGTCACGCGTAGAAAATGGACTTTCCCTAAAAGTTTGAACTCTAATAAATCCGCTCAGGTGAATAGATTTGTACTGAAAAGTCGCAAAATGTGTTTAATTATATGTATTCTATCATAAAATAACATATTTTTCACAATTGTCATACCTTGGCCGGTCCCCTATTAGTTCTTTGTCCAAGAATCGTTTTAAATCCCGACAAGACAGACGCAAGGCAACAAAACTTTTATTAATCAGGAAAACGTACTTACTTCTCTAAATTTTCATGACCCGCTTTGAGAGACTTATATAAAATTTGTTTGCGTAAATCTCAGATTGATTTAGCGTTACAAAACGTAAAAAATCGCCAAAGTATTTCCTTCATTTTCTCATCCGGCGTCGACAAATTACGGCCGCGGGAAATAGAAAATGGCTTGAACCCGAGACGGCCGGTATCTGACGGCCATCGGATCTCTTATCGCGGCTCCGGCGTAATGCCTTATCTTGTTACCCGACCGCGCGACACAAAGGAGGGTAATATTTGCCCGACTGCCCATTGCAAAAGACGGTTCATCGTGTGCTCTCCAATAAAGAGATGTCAATAAAAAAAAAAATCGGTAGATCCAGACACCATCACATCTAATTTCAAGGATGTCATGAAAGCCGAAGATAAAAATAAGTCTAAATACCATAGAGAGTACTATCCATTGAGAGATCTTATTGCAAATACATTTAAATGTTACATGTCAATCGCTAATAGCCAAAAGACCCACTTTAATTTATTTTAACTTGGCCTCTGTTAATGGGCAATAGTGACTATATTGCAATAGCACAATAAATTGATGTGACGTAGTGTGCACAAGGCAGCGTTTGAGCAAGTACCCGCAATCTCTTTTTAATGACGTTTGCTGTTCTGCTCACCGCACACTGATCCCCATTTTCTCGTTTCATACATTCTAGCCAGCTTTGTAGCATACTTTATTTCAGCAGCTATTCTACCCTCGCTTTCTTGGTGTGGGTGTAAATGACACTTATTACTTTTTTAGAAGTTCTGAAACTTTTGTGATATTTCTGTTATGACAAGTTTCGTAGGTCAACATGGAAAATTCTGTAAAGATTTATTTTATAAATAAATTTTGGATAACTTTTATCCTGTTTGGCATAGACCCCTTGGTAAAGCCTCATTTACATACTTATATAAAACCAAATGCAAATGATAGTATTGGATAAGACTTGGAAAATCAGTGTTTATATTATACTCGTAAAGCTATAGAAAAAAAATTGTCATTATATTTTTTCTTTGTCTATAAGTTCATATAAAGTCATCTAATATTCTAACCTAACTTCTTTCACGATACCTTTCTTTGGCGTTAATTAAAACAAGTAGCAAGTACAACACGGAATGGCAACATAATTAATTTCTTTGTTAATTAAATCAGAGCGACGCGCGGTGTTCTGAGTGGAGGCACCGCAAGCTGGCGCGCTCTGTGGTGGAGCTCGCTACTTTGTTCAACTTCTTTGGAGAACATTTTATTGACTTCGTAATGATTGAGTACGCCATTCTGACTGAAGGGGTTAGATTTGAGCCCCGGCCAGGTAACAATAGAAAATAATCTTATTTCGATTAGTCATTTTGTTCATACAGGGTGATTTGTAAAACACTAACAACCTTCCTGGGGGTGAAAGTACTCATGAATACTCGTATGTATAGGATCGACTCTGAAATCTCAAAAAAAATCTGTTCCATACATTTTGGGCGAGTAGGTATTGTAAAATGTATGGAACAGCTGATTTATTTTGAACACTTGTGTGATTAAGTTAGTATCACTTGTCCCATTAATACTTTAGGGCGGCTCAATTCATGTGATTTTCAAATATTTTGTTTTTAGCCTAATTATAGATATGGGATTCTGAAAATTCGAATGGTTTATAAACTAACAGGCTCATAGAATAGCTCATTTACCTTTGCAACAGTAGAATTAGCGATTGACTGAATATTCGAATGAATGGATTTAAAAGATGGGAAATTCGCATTTTCATAACTAACTCGTGAATATTCAAAAATATTCAATTCAATAGCTTTTTGGCCGTTTGATGACCGTTAACGGATACCGCTAGACAACTGTGACACTTGCATACAATTAAGCCATGTGTAAGAATGTTTTAAAAGCTAATTTTCATGGAGTTAATTAATATTCCCACTGATCGTAAGATTTAAATAATGCATGAGTAGGTCAGACGCCGATATTTTGTTATTTATATGTTAATTCTAACGAGATAATGCTGTCTTTTGTACCGCCTTGCGGTCACAGGGCAGCGCATAATTTGATCAAAAAATATGCAAAATAGAATAAATAATATAATAAAATATTGACATTGTAAAAAGCGTATTAGACTTGTTTTTATCCAGTAAAAAAATACGACGTTTAGCTGAGTTCTGGTACCTACATGACAAAATGTTTTTGTACCAGTTGTTTCTAACATGTCCATTATTATGTTTCTAATGGCTTTTGGGACCTTAGACTCGAGTAAATCTCAAAGGAATAAAGAAATTGTTTTTTTTAATTTATGTAAAAAAACAAAATAATAGCTTAAGTAATTTATACATTTCGCCCAGACATGCAGATGTTTATACAATTTTCTAGGTTGTCTTAATTTCTATAAGACAAATTAATTTAATTTTGACGACCTCCGTGGCCCAACGGTGATCATGCCGGACTGTCACAACGGAGGTCCAGGGTTCGTTTCCCGGTCGGGTCAAGATGGAAAATGATCTTTTTCAGATTGGCCCGGGTCTTGGATGTTTATGTAAGTATCCCATAACACAAGTCTCGAACTAACTTTGGGGCTAACTCAATCTGTGTGATTTGTCCGTATACATTGTATTTAATAGTAAATAAATTATTTGACTGTAAAACATATCGCAGTTGTCATGAGGCGTGATATTATTTCTCTTTAATCTTCACTTCTTGACTAAAAGAAACAATAGCAGTTAATCCTTTGTTAGCCCTGATAAAGCGACGAGGTAAACAGGGAATTAACAAGTAATTCGTTAGTGGAGCTGTCCTGATAACAGAGACAGAGACGGCTGATATCTAGAAATAGTAGAGTCCTGATAAGTATGACGTGGGAAGAAATGCCGTGAATTAACTCATTTATAAGAGTTTTATGCAGGTATTTTTTTTTCTTAAAACTTGAATGCTCTTGTCGGTGAGGGTTATTGTAAATTCGTCCCTAGAGTTAATTCGGTACCTAATTAATATTCCATACATTCAAAGTAAATTCGGTACTTCTATAAAAATCAGTCGGTGCGACCCGTCTTTGGTATTTTAGTTCCTGGGACATATTTGTGTATAGTGTTTTAATTTTAAATTACTTCTCTGTTTTGTGAGTGTGTAATGGGCAACACTGATTTTATTTATTGCTTAACTTCAGTTCTGTTTATTAAGCTATCTAAAATACACATCATTTTTAATACATCCTGGTAATACGTATCTAAAATAGTTCTATGTGCTAAAATAGTGCTTCTCGGTAAGCTTGCTACACTTTAGACCTCATCTCTGTCCTCGGGCTAGATTGTGGTCAAGAGCCATATTTCATAAAAATAAAAAAGTAGTGGTTACTGCTAGCGTCATAAGGACAGTACGTACCATTTTTTCATAAGCAGTAATAAGTATAATTAGTAGTATAAAATATAATTTCACGTATTACCACATTTTTAAAAATAGCTGTTGGCAATTTAGCTAGAGCTTCAATATCGAAATGAAACAAACCCCACGCGGCCGTCGCGCCCCGGTCGTAAAACCTAACAGGCTCAGCACACGACAACTGGAACTCGGGTACAGTCGGCGGCACTAATCATTTGTATTCCTAATTCATTTAAAATTTAACTCATTAAATGTGACCATGATTTAACTATACTAGCAATAATATTAATTTAAAAAATTTAATAATAATTTACATTTATTTACTTAAATAGAAATTGAATTATATATTTTCTCATAAGTATGGATATTTTTGTATTGGAAAATGTCTGCCGAGGTCCGCCGTGTCCTGCTCTCCGTGGTCAGCACATTTCTAGCACTTTGCGGGTCATATCAAAGATAATGTAATCACTACGTTATAAGAGACGGGATTCCCATACAAAAAGTATTCGATACATATTTCTAAACGGAGGTACCGATGCACTTAAGCGAGGAACTGCAGGTACGAATGAGATGGAAATAGTCGCCCATCAAAACGCTACTCCGTTTCATTCATCAATTTTTTCCTTTTAAGGTTGCCAGTTGACCACCCAGGTCACATGATTGGTGAAATCCAATATAATCCCATTGACTGTACCGGTGAAGGTCGCGACATATTTATCGCCGTACTCTTAATTCCCAGCTAACCACATTACACGCCTCGTTAGCGGCGACCTCTGGGCTCAAACTGTGATGGAGTCGACCCATTAAATATAAGTTATTGGTGACGTCAACGAGAGTAATAATCGCACCCTATATAGGAAAAATCAAAACTTAATCCACTGAAATTAGATTTTTTTTATGAATTAACCTTTATTGTACAAAAATACAAAGTAAACGTACAATAGGAGGGCTTTATGAAATTTTTGTGACATCAAACAAAAACACCTTTAGAATAAATAAAACTTTTTTCCAAAAAAATGAACCGACTTCCATCATAAAACTTAAAAACATGAAATAAAAATAAACAAACAATAAAGAAAAATGTATTAGCATGCTACCTACTGAATGAGGTGAAGTCGGTGCCAAGTGCAGGACTATGTAATTGTTTAGCTAGGCATTTTGTATACATACATGATTCTAATTGATTTGATTCTGTTAATTTAGATTATTTAATTCAATTTGGCACCGACTTCACCTCATTCAGTAGGTAGCATGCTAATACATTTTTCTTTATTGTTTGTTTATTTTTATTTCATGTTTTTAAGTTTTATGATGGAAGTCGGTTCATTTTTTTGGAAAAAAGTTTTATTTTATCATTTTTTGTGCTTTTACACCTATTTTCTTTAATAAAAACTTAAACTTTTCTTTCACTGCTAGCCGAAAATAAAGAATTAAGAATTCGAAACTTTTTATGTCAGTTTGATTTGAAATGTCAGAACATGTCAAATTGTCTATTATTTTTGGCACATAAATAGACCGTGAGCCCGCGACGACCAAACCTTCCTTATTTTAAAAATGCTGAATGTTTTTCTGCGTGGTATATACGGGTAAAAATATTAGCGACTAGGTATGAAGTTTGGCTCTTGTTGCTTATGCAGGTAATATGGATAGCAAGGATGATTTTTATAGGTATAAAAAGCACCCTTGGGGCCTTCCAAAGTAAAATTAAATTCAGCATTTGTAATAAAACAAATATAACTATAATTTAGTAAAGTTACAATGTCTAGCAGGGGTTTATATCTGCACCAATTGCCTGGCAATGGATGGCGTGATTTCTTATATTATTAGGAATAAAATCTTTAAAAAACTTTACTATAAGGAAATTGAGTTACCACTTTAAATGTTATTGCTACAAAAAATCTGCCTAAGTAATCATGATCCAACTTTTATAGTCGCTAGTCGCTATTTCTATGTTGGGAACATACACAGAAAATCTTTAGTTTTAAAAAAGTAATTAAGGGCATGCTATCGCAGGCTTTTGCTCTATAATGCAATGTTGGTATTTTTATATTTTGTTAGGTATCTTTAAAATTACCGAACAGATTTTGACGTGGTTAAAATGGGACCAACTTGGGTATATACCATTACGAATAAAAAAACAATTTCGGAAATCAGTCCACTGTAGGCGGAGAAATCGGCGAACATACATAAAAAAAAAAACATACATACATCGAAACATATAACCTCCTCCTTTTTTGGGAAGTCGGTTGAAAAAGAAGTAAGTATTGAAGATCACTACATTCCTTTATTTTTCAAAAAAAACAAGAACTCCTACATATATGCTTAGATAATTAAGACTACAATTTTCTGATAGAATACCGTACCGTAGCTACAAAAATAATGGCCAAAATCAATTTGAACGCTACCTACGTTTAAAAAATTAACACTGACGAAAGCTGCGTAGGTACCGGGCGGACTAGGCCTAGGGCGGGCGGCAAGCTCGGTTGGAGCTTTCAGTCTGGCTTCAGACGCCGGCCACTCTGCGCGCCGCGTATAGCTTTCCGTGAGCTTTCGGCAACTTTCGACCCGCTCGCGTATTGTTTTGAAGACTTTTATCAGTTTTTATTTTTTTATAAAATTTGAAAAACACATATTTTTCCAGGCTTCAGATTTTTAGGTAAGTTATTAGTGTTAAGGAGTAAGCATAAGTATAGATATTCTGAATGCCAAGCCTTTGTGGCATTATTCTGCAGGGATTGTATTGTAAATGTTTTTCTATGTAGCTGTTTAGTTAAATTTGGAGTTTATTTTTTTATTAAGATTTAAAAGTTACCTTCTAGAAAGTAATTTTATTATCTATACATATAATAAAACAGTAAAAATATTTTGTCTGTACATTTAATATTTTTAACTGAAATGGATAGAGGGAGACCTAAAAAGAACAATAGAAAGCAAAAAAATTTTTTTGGAATTTCTTGTCTGTCTGTCTGTCTGTCTGTCTGTCTGTCTGTCTGTCTGTCTGTCTGTCTGTCTGTCTGTCTGTATGTATGTACGCGTTTCACGCAAAAACTACTGGACGGATTTGAATGAAACTTTTTTTGTTGTATAGCTATTAAGCCTGGGCAACATATAGGCTATAATTCATTTTGAAAACTGGAACACCTGATGAAGAACCATAACGGAACAGCTAAACTATAAGTAATATGGAAATGGTGTCTTAACAAAAATCGTTTAACCTGATGAGCATTTTCTACCGACGTATAAAAATTGAAGATCTGGAACATCTGATGAAAAGCTCCATGAGACCAGCTACACTTTAACATATATGGAAATGGCGCCTTAGCAAAAATCGTTCAACCTGATGAGCATTTTCTGCTGACGTATAAAAATTGAAGATCTGGAACATCTGATGAAAAGCTCCAAGAGAGATTTTTCATCTAAGCGAAACTCACGCGGGCGAAGCCGCGGGCGACAGCTAGTTCAAAATATGTCTGTTGTTTAAAGCTTTTTAGAATGTTTCTTGGCATCGAGATATTTCGATGTTTCTTGGTTTTTTTTTATAATTCTGATTCGCAATTTTTTCTCAAAAAGGTTTTTCGATTCATTTTAGGGTTCCGTGCCTCAAAGGCAAAAACGGAACCCTCATAAAATCACTTAGACGTCAGTCTGTCAATTTATTATTATCAGGAACGCATAAACACGGATCCACGGTCTCTTTCAGCTGTAAAATAATAAAAATGATACGTCAACGCGATATTGCGATATTAGCGTAAATGTTATTTCGAGATTTCAGACGGAAATCAAAACAAATGGGGTAGGTACTTCCCGTTGACCTAGATTTATGAAATTTGGCAAGAAGTATGGTCTAATAGTACTTGTACAGAAATCTGAAAATTGTAAATATGTTGTTGGAAATTTGAAAAAAACTTATTTTTGTTTCAAACTTATTTTTGCGATCGATGCAGTATGAATCTGTAAGAACATGTGTAGGGATCGAACTGCAAAGTTAAGTTTGTTTTTAAAGTAGTTTATCTTTGAATTAGAGCAATAATTTGAGATGCTTTTTATGTACGGAACCTTCGGTGAGCGTGTTTGACTCGCACTTGGCTGGTTTTTTTAATCACTTCAATTGCGTCCAAACACGAAAAAACTATAACAAAAATATATTCACCGCTTCAAAGTGGAAAGACCCAAATATAATATTTTAATCAAAGAGACTGTTGAACGTGCATATTATTCCAAATACAAAACTGTCAAGGCTAAGACCATAAATATTCTGCCCAATCAGAACTCGTCCTTATTTTCCCGATTACTTTCCAACCGCGATAAAACATAACCTACTATTTATTCGCATAAATCTGCGATAACGCCCGAAACAAAGTTCTTGCCAACCCACCAGGACCTTGATGTATTGTCTCAAGGGTCATATTTGCATGTCCTGATGGCACAGATAATATTGTGCGTTAGAAGTTAGTCTGTTAGAACAACTTTCCCCATCGTAACGTGTCACATCAGGGCTGACAAAAGTTTCCTTTGGACAATTTAAGATCCATATCGAAACGAAAGTATTTTCCTGTAATAATGTTTACTGCGCTTGATCATACTACTGTTTGTGAGGATTTGATGTATGGATTGATATTTGTTACTCCGTTACGCACACGTACTTCATATTAATTCATATTAAAATACATAATTTGGTACATGAGCAACTAGGTTAACTTGGATAATAGAATAACATAAAGAGAAAGTTTCCAGTAGACACTACTGCACAGTCAGACTACAAAAAATACTTAGGGAGTATTTTATATTTTCAGATCGTTCAGTATTGATTCTTTTTTTCATTAAAATAACCATGAACACTCACAGCGTTAAATTTATTCCATTATAAAACACCTTTTCCGGAAGCTTTGGCAACCCTAGCTCCTCCCCGGACATCCACCATCAGCCGCTTTAATTATCCCGGCCGGAGGAGGCAGGTGACACGAGGTTTCGGTAATTTACGAAAAATAACAACCCCGCCCCCCCGCGCCTTCTTCTTACCCACGACCCTCTTAGAACGTACTTTGTTATCTATGCGTTAAGATCAAATTAAAGTCAATTTTTAATGTGATACAATTTTATTGTGAAGAAATTGGGAAACGCGACGGCGTAACATAGATATCTTTGATATTGCACTTATTTCCCCTATTAAACTAATACATAGTGGTAGCATAGTGGTTTGTACTAATCTCTATAACTACAAGTTGGATTTAAAAAAAAAAACTGTGTCTGAAAACCACATTTATGAGAATATCCAGAATCCCAAAATTCCCACGGGAGCGAAACCACAAGGTATAGCTAGTAAGATATAGCCATTATCTTCCGCGGCATGCCCCCGGCTCCCCGGCTATCATCCGCATTGGTTTGACAAACTTTGTCTGCACACCCTTTTGTTGCTTTCAAAAGAACTGAGGTTTTAATTATGTATTACCTTTGGTAGTCTCATCTTCGTGTGCTGTCATTGTATTCGGCAAAATAAAGAGGTTTTTGAACGAAAAAAAGAATATTTTAATTTCAAGCCTCGATTGTTGTTATTTTTTTTATTTTTAAGATACAAAGAGATGAATGGAAAATTATCATTTACGAAAATATTCTTAGTAATCATTAATTTTATTTTATTTAGGTAACAAATAGTTTGCTTCTTAGTTATAAAGTTATTCAGAACCCAACGATAGAACAAAATCTTGCAAAAGACAAGGAGGAAAATAGAGGTGTTATGAATATATCGTAACCGTTATCGAGAACATTTTAGAGATAATAACATAATACGAATATATTAGGTTCTAAGCTATCTGAGTAATCGGTTATCCGGTAACAGTTATATATCAGGCACCTCAAACGGTTACCTCTAGCCGTTCCTAGTTATAAGAGTTACTATGATACAGAACGATACCGATAACACTGAATATTTGATATTGGAAATGCACTTTGCGGCGTCGTCGTCTCCGAAATATGAAGTGGGATCTGTTCCTATTTTTCTGGATTGTGATCTGGTACTCTTTTTTGGAATTGAAATATACTATTTTCGTGAAATGCGATCTAATCATCTTTTGTAGCCCACGATTCAGTCCAGTCCATTCGGCCCATTCAGTCCAGCCCAATCAGTCCATTCGGTTGCGATCTATATTTCTAGGTAGGTACCTACATACCTACCTAATCATCTTTTTGTGTCTCACGATTCAGTCCAGTCCATTCAGCCCATTCAGTCCAGCCCAATCAGTCCATTCGGTCCAGTCCAGTCTATTCGATTGGCTGGGTGGTACCTACGTACATATCACTCGCATAAAATATATTAGTCGCTTGTCCGGCCTAACAAGAACGCGGCGAACTCGTATCGTATTCGGAAGTTCTCCACCAAGCCTCTTAAAGCGATCTTTGCCAGCAATGCGCTACATATACGCTGACGGTTCTTGATGGTTCCTTGGTAACCGTTAACGGAACGTATAATACCGACTATACGTTATATTCGATAACATGAATACTGATATTAGACACTAATATAACACCTCTAGAGGAAAACAGTGACTGGTCTGGGCTTCTACTGCGAGAAGAAAATCAAAACATTTTTTTTTCTGTCAGGAATAGGGTTAATATCTCATCTCTGCATCCTCTGTTCTTTATGCCCAATCTCCAGGTCACTTTCGGGGCACGTGACACGTACCTACATAATTCAGGCCGCAGATTTATTTTGCATGCCGTCTCCGCACGTTCTGAATAAAAAACAAATTATGCAAATTCGGGCCTCGCCGGTGCCGACCTCTCTTAAATCATTGTTGTGCTGTTTGCCATAAGTTGTGCTTGTGTTTAGCGCGCGGTAAATACGTGTTTAATGGGTATAGCGTTTGGGTCTTGGTTATATAAGTATACCCAGGTATAACCAAAGCCATTTTAATGAGGTATTCCTCTTAGAGCACCGATTTCAATAGCAAAGTCAAAGTCAATTGTTTTTATTTAAATAGGTTAAAAATAGCACTTTTAAATCGTCATATTCTTAATTGTTTTTTAGTTAGTTGACGTCATAAAATACTTAAAGCTAAGGTTACCACCGCCTTCAAAGCGCAAGTGGAGAAGAGGCAATCTTAATCTCTGTTTGTGGTTCTAAACAGTTTTTTTTAAGAGTTAAGTTAAATTTATAGAAATAATAAAAATTAATCATAATCCATCAAAGTCCACTTTCTTTCTATTTCTTTTTCGATATTTAAATAAGTTTACACTAAGTTAATGTTAAATGGTCAAACCCTACAATAATTTGAAACTTGCTTATTTTTTGTTTAATATGTACATTGATATGATCAATCAAATCGGTGGTATTAGAGTTTGCTTCTTGATCAAGCGATTAATTGATGTGTTTTTCATTCATTAATTTATTTTTTATTTAACCTTAATTAGTAATAATTTTAGGTAGGTGTATAATAAAGGTAATTTAATCTCATAATAAAATGAAACGAGAATAAATACACATTTTCATATGCAATAAATATCGAATACTCGAGTCGTGCCGTACCGAGCGCACTCATATCCGTGCATTTAATGTGCAGAGCGATTAATGAGTGTATTCGATTCTAAATATTGCCGATTCGAGCGATCATTTGTTGGAATTGCGAGTATGAGCGTTCGCGGATATTAGCTGTAGTCAATAAATATGAAGGACTCTCCATATTGGATTGCAGTATGCTGCGCTTTTAAAGTTTGAACTTCTGATATGGTTTTTTGTGTTATTAGTGATGAATTTTTATTTGCTCAAGTTATCATGAGTGAGAAAGTAATGTAAATACTTAACCAAACTGACCGATGCATTGTTTCTTCAAAAATATCCATCTAATGAGGGAAGAGCTACTCTGCTATTCAATTTGAAAATAATAGAGAGTTTTACCTACCAATAAAACTTACCTATTATTTTTCCTGAGATATCCGGAATCCATGTTGAGTTAAGCCTTCCGTTTTTCGTGCTTCCGGCCTAGTTTTCCCCCTCTTTCGCTAGGTGGCGCCTCCTGATTCTGGTTTTTACCCCTACTTTTGGTGTGGCGGTTGAGCGGGGCCATTTGTTTCGTCATTATATGCGTTAGTACCAGGTAGGAATTATTTGGATTCCGGATATCTCAGGAAAAATAATAGGTAAGTTTTATTGGTAGGTAAAACTCTCTATTATTTGTTCCGTCATCGATATCCGGAATCCATGTTGAGTGATGTGTTTGATTTCTCCTGGTACTATAGATACTAAGATGCTATAATGAGATAGTGATTGAAAAACAGTTGTTTATTGTATTTAAATAAAACTAAGTAATCAACAATATAATAAATCATAAATCAATAAATGATGTTTACACTGGTTGAAAATATTGAGATAAAGAAACATTTTTAATAGGAAGAGCACTGATTTCTCTCTGATAATAATTTCTAAATGTGTGTTCTTGTTTCCAATTACCTGTGGCAAGTATTTGGTCAATAGTATAATTTTCCAACCAATTTAAGGAAGAAACTGCAGAACGTACAGAACCAGGAGACGCCTCGATGCCAGCATCCCGTAGTACCGACTTCACCCAGCCTCCAATTATAGTTCTCGACGCAGGCTTAGACTCGCCTCTGGATGAAATAAATAATTGCGTCATACCTTCATCTCTTCGCTGCTGAGACACTGATAATAATTTTCGTACCCAGAAGATTATATTTAAATTCTTGACAGGGTGCTCTGTGATTTTCCAACCTGATTGTCTGTGATTTGCATTATCCGTCTTCGATCCAAAAGTTGGCCATAATGTTATACTATTACCTTCGTCAATCAGATGTTCAGGATCTATCCTCAAAAGTGTCAAGTCATGTACCCTACGACCAGATGCAAGAAGTAATAAAATTGCAGCGCGTCTTGAGACCTGATACAAACTATTTTCCTCTGGGTTTTGACTACTTAAATAATCTAAAACTGTCATAGGATTCCATATTGGCGGTTTCATTTTCTTGGTTTTTGAAACTGAAATAGCCTTTAAAATTTGTTTTACTAGGAAATTTGAAGTTACATCCTGTCCGCTGGTCTTGGTGAATGTTGATATAACGGACTTGTGAACGAGAATTGTCTTGTAAGCCAAACCTTCAGTTTTGTGTAGATATGCTAGATAACGGGCCACTAAAGATGGATCTGGATTTTTAAAATCTACAGAATTATTTCTACACCATTTTTTCCACTTGTTCCAAGCTGGTATGTATGTGCGAATGGTAGACTTCCTCCAACTATTCATCAAAAGAGTTTTTCGTCCTCTGTCCAATCGACTATTGAATCTGCCCACCTTGAATCAGCCATGCCTCCAAGTATATGTTGTGTACCTGTGGCGGATGACACCCCGTCCTCGTATCTATTAATACTTTCCGAATATTCTCGATGGGATATGGCTTCCGTATCGATCTCTGCTGCAGATCCGCCATCCAAAACGCTTGGGTCCACTTCGGAACTATTAGAATAAATCGACCGCGAGCAAAGTTTAATTGAGCTAGTACCTGAGGAATGAGGTTGGGTGGCGGGAACAGCCATGCTAAGTTGAACGTCCATTCTTGATGAAAGGCATTGTGAAACAGGGCTTTTTGTCCCTCGTGTCTAATGACACGTATCTCGGAACCACATGAGCTGTCTTCGAGGCAAACAGATCCACTTCGGGCGTGCCCCACAATCGAAATATTTTGTTGGTCGCTGGGGCTAGAAGGTGCCATTCTGGACTCTCCTTGTTGCGCGAGAGAGCATCCACTTCGGTGTTGTATCGCCCTGGGAAGTACTGCGCTGTTAGACTTACATTTCGATGGTCCAACTGATCCAGCAACTGCCTGGTTAACTTGAGGAGTTTCTTCGACTTGGTTCCGCCTTCCTTGTTTATGTACGCTACAACTGTTCGATTGTCTGTCTGCAGTAATACCTGAGCATTGATTAGCTGATGCCGCTCTTGGTGAATCGCTGCTTTCACTGCATAAAGCTCCTTGCAGTTGACATGCCAGGACTGTTGTGCTGATGTCCATGTTCCTGACATGGTCACCTGATTCAGTTGCGCCCCCATCCTATCTCCGAAGCGTCGGTAGTGAGGAGGTGAGAAATTGGTCCCTTGTGAAGTGGTAGCGAGCTGGATGCCATCTTCACCCACCATTTCATTTCGGTCAATGCTGGTTCCGGTATTATGAATTGTTTGTGGGGTTGAGACTTTGGCAGCTTTCGACTGAAGTATTGGATTGTACGACAGTGAAGCCTGCCGCGGGGTACGACGAATGTGGCAAAGTTGAGACGCCCCAATAGGGATTGAGCTTGTCTGAGGGACCAACTGCCGATTGATATCTGTTCCTGCAGTGCCCTGCGTAGCGTTAGGCACTTTGGTTCCGACAAGGACTTTGTGTTTGTGTTTGTGTCCCATGTTACCCCCAGAAATTCCAGGTGTTGAGTCGGAACCAACACAGATTTTTCGAAATTGATCGTCCACCCCAGGCGTTGTAAAAAAGTAACTGTGAGGCTTACTTGCTCTTGGAGAAGTTCCCTCGACTGGTTTGCGAGAAGAAAATCGTCGAGGTACACCACACAGCGAATATTGCGATTTCTTAGATATTCCGCTACCCAGTTCGTTACTGCGGCAAATGTCCTGGGTGCCGATGACAGGCCGAAAGGCAGGCAGGTCATCTGGTACAATTTTCCGTCGTAACTCGTCCTGAGGAATCTGCGGTGCTGATGAGCTATTGAAAGATGAAAGTAAGCCTGACTCAAATCTAATTTTACCATCCAATCCTTGCTTTGTAGAAAACTTGGAACCCGAAAATGAGAGAAAAGGTGAAACTCTTTGGCTTTCACAAACTCGTTCAGGCCTTTTAAATTCAGGATTGGTCGGAAAGAACCATCTTGTTTGGGTATCAGAAAAATTTTTGATAGGTAACTGGGCGATGTTTCTACTTCCTCGAGGACCTGGCTGTCTAACATTACCTTGATCAGCTGAGACATTTGTGGGGATATTTTTGTAGCAAAATCCGTCATTACCGGTTGTGACGGGTGAATGAGAGGCGGTTTCATTGCAAATGGTATATGAACGCCATTTATGATTCTGCATATCTCTTCCGGCGCCCCCATATTGTACCAAAACTGTTGATATTGCCTTAGACAGCCTCCCCGAAAGGGCCGCGAGTCATGCACGACGGTGTTTTCCCTTGGCTGGAGAGCGAGAGCGAGGTTTTTTACTTGACGTATGTCTCTTTGCACCTGTCTCTGAAGCCTTGCCTTTGTTGCCTTTGTAGTTGTTTGACTTATTGCCTCCTTGAGAACGAAAGGCCTTATCTTTTACCTGTTTCGTTGCAGGCTCTGTGCGTCTGTAGCCACCGCTGGTACTAGGGCCCGCTGTCTGAGGGTTTGAGTAAGCTGCTGCTGGACGCCTCGGCGGGACTGAACCAATGGACAATTTATCGGCCCCCCCTATTTTTTGTATGTACTTGCCTAACATGTCCTGATCGAACAAGTGTTCAGAGCTAGGTGGTATATTTTCCAAAGCTGAAGCGATATACTCATCTGGAATTTGCTTTAAGAGCAAGCTCCTGCGTAGACGAACAAATTCTGATCTCCTGCCACACATAATTTGTAACATATCGTCACTTACTTTCATGAAGGGAGAATCCTTGCTGAATAGCTCTTCCACTTTCTTGAAGAGAGTCGACGGTGTTAGAGTTGTATCTTTTTCACCAGACCAATTGATTAGTGTCTGCAGGGTATTACATAACTCCTCCCGTTGAACTAACATTGCATTTGTTAATGCAGAGAAAGACCGTTCTACCAAATGATAACGTTGTGTGTCATTGGAAGAAGATTCAAACCGCTTCATTTCCTCGTTAACGCTAAGCTCAATAAAACCTGGGGCTGTCATATACTTCTTCTGAGCCTCGGAAAATCTAATAGAATTCCATTCCGGGGTTTTGAAACGTTGGATCTCCTCCAATCTCTTTAAATGTTTTTTCGTTAGATTTAGGATAAAGGGGGTCCTTAACAACCGTTGTATAATCCAAAAATATTAAGCTGAGCCTTCTCCGTGCTAGTACCAGGTGGGTGGTTGAAGATTTAACTCAATAGCCGATTGATTGCTATTTTCTAAAGGCAAATTTGTCGAAGAAGACTCGCTTTCTTTGTTCGCATACGACTGCGTGATTAAGCTTGTTAAATATGAAACTTGTTGCGATAGAAATTCAAACTCTAAATGACTTACTTGTCTTGCCCTCTTTTTGGGACTTACACCATAGTCTTCATCGTTTGAACTCGAAGACGAATCACTTCCATTGTCACGAACACTGGAACTCCTCTTATTTCTTTGATCCTCTTCTTGATTAGCATTTTCCATCGCGAAAGAGAGGTATATTCACAACACTTATTCAAATTCAATAACTAAATAATTAGTTAATTTATAAAATTTTTGACATTTTTTATAAATATAACTTGAAATTTTAAAAATTTAAACAAAAAAATTGTAACGGAAATTATAGCGATATTTCGCTTAGGCCGTGTTAACGCTACGAAAAACGACGCTATAATGACGAAACAAATGGCCCCGCTCAACCGCCACACCAAAAGTAGGGGTAAAAACCAGAATCAGGAGGCGCCACCTAGCGAAAGAGGGGGAAAACTAGGCCGGAAGCACGAAAAACGGAAGGCTTAACTCAACATGGATTCCGGATATCGATGACGGAACAAATAATAATAAATTTTATCAAGCTGCATAGTTCTGACGAAATAATTTAAGAAGAAGCAAAATGTTTCAAAGATGTTTAAAAAATAAAAGAAGAACAATTTTACAGAACAACTGAAGTAATTAACATCGAAATTTAAATACCAATAGTGCTTTGAGCATTGAATTTGGCTAGTTTTTTCACGCCAGACCTTCCACCGCTATTATTCAAGGCTAGTTCGTGACCTAACTTTAAACTGAATTAAAAAGCAACGTCTGATAAAGTATGCAACGGCAGAAAGTGAAACGCTTTACTCCGACCGCAGCACTACACAACTGGGGCACTTTTAGTGCCGGCAGTTTTCGCGAGCGGGATTAAAAATGGTCCAAGCGACTGACTGAATCTTAACTAGGTAGGTACTTTATATGTTTTCCAAATTGTAGTACATGGAAAGAAAAGGCCAAAGATACGTGGAGGAAGTTAGGGGAGGCATTTGCCCAGCAGTGAGACACACATAGCTAGGAAAAAAAAAGTACATTGCTTGGTGTTGGTTTATGTCAAAACATGGCTCTCATTAAAACTAAGCAGTGAAGTGAAGTCGAAGTTTGGCAAGCATGTAAAAAACATAGCAAAGAAATTTGCATGGATTGAGTCAGTTTTAAGTAATATTTACTACTACTGCTGGCCTGTGGTGTGGCCCTAGAATAGCACCAACCCATTTCTTCCCGTGGGTGTCGTAAGAGGCGACTAAGGGATTTAAAACACCGGAGGATGGGCAGCAGCATCTTTCCGCGTACTATGCCATCACACTGCGATCGCCAACCCGCCTGCCAAGCGTGGCGATTACGGCAAAACCCCCCATGGATAAAATCCTTGGGGGAGGCCTTTGTCCAGCAGTGGACGTCATTAGGCTGAGAGAGAGACTACTACTAATATTTTGGACCAGTATTGACAAACTAAACTCACGGACTTGACAGAGAATGGAATGAAAAGACCAAAGATAGATAGAGATACGTGGAGGAAGTAAGGGGAAGCTTTTGTCCAGCAGTAGAACACAAATAGCTAGGAAGGAAAACATATACCTTCGATATAAATAAATGTTAGTTCACATTTTCCCGTTATAGTTAGGAATGAGAATTATAACGACCTTAAATATTTTTCCTATTTGAGAACTGATAGTTTTGATTGCTGTTTTCTTTGGTTTAAGACGTACCGACAAGTCTGCTCTAATTGACGGTTTGACGAGAATGCGGGTCTTGTATGTCGCGAAAATTCCTTCACTCCTAAACTAGTTATATTCATTAAACAACCCGTAGGTAGGTTATTTGAAAAGATTTCAAAATAGCAAAATTATTATCATTAAAACTAAAATATTTAATTTATCCTACTGCCTACTAATATTATAAATACACTTGACAAATGACAGTTTGGATGCGAGTTTGTGAATTTGTGATGATGTTTGTTACTCAATCATGCGAAATCTACTGGACGTATTTCGATGAAATTTGGTACACGGGTAGTAATTAACCGGGAATAGCACATACAGTAGTTCTTATCCCGAAATTCCTACGGGAGCGAAGCACCGGGGCGCAGCTAGTATCAAATAAGGCCGTTTTTTTAAAGATTCGTTTAAAAATAAGCGAAATGATTGTATATCCAGGTTTCTAATTATTGTGGTGTTTTTGCCAGCCTAATTTAACTGCTGAATACAATCGCTACTGCTCCTGCCTCGCACTCCACATCGCTGTGAGAATCCATTAGTGCTAGCACGTGCTCCAGAGAACGAACACATTGGTTTGGCGACGAACGGTTGTTGAAATCTCATATTTTTACTCTTTTTTTTTTGTGACAAAATGACTCCTTTGATCTACTGTGTTAGTCTGTATTCTACAAATTAGGGAATGAATGTTACATATCTGCTGCGTTATGAAACTATAGTATTTTGAAGCTTAACAATATTACGTATAACAGTAAATACCTATAAGTAATAGCTTAGATACTGACAAAACGTTTCATTATTCATATTATAAGAAAACTCTAGAGAATATTTGAATCACATTTCCTCATTACAAGAACATATGCGCCGCAGTAACTTACGCGATAACTCACAGACTGTTCCCAACTTACGTTCTATTTTCCTGTTGCCGCGAGTGATTGTATCAAGCCCCCACTTTCCTCCCTTTCCCCCCTCTCACCTCCCCTTCAACCCTCGCAATCGTCCCGGCGAGCTTTGGTGGAATTCATTTAATTAACCTTGAAACTTACTAATGTATTTCACTGACTTTTCGTAACAATGAGGACTCGTAAATCTGGTATAATGCTTTTGAACGATCCTATATTTCAGCCATAGTTACATAAGATAAACTGCTTGTATATCTCGATGGTATTGTATAAAAAGCTGTGCTCTATCGTTATATTTACAATTCTGAAATGAAAAAAATCCTAATGTTTTAAAGTTTTTATTTCAAAACTAGCTGCGCCCTGGGGATTCATTCCCGTGGTAATTTCGCGATAAAAAGTACCCTATGTGCTATTCCCGGTATTTTTCTATCCGTGTACCAAATTTCATCGAAATCCGTCTAGTCGATTTTGCGTGATTGAGTAACAAACATCCTCACAAACACACAAACTCACATCCAAACGTTCGCATTTATAAAATTAGTAGGAAAGTAGGCTAGTAGAATGAGTATTAGTATGGATAGTATAATTTATGTAAATACGCAAGAAACTTTTTTTTTTAATCTAGGAATAATAACAAAAATATAAATCTTTTTATACTAGTCGTTCGCTGCGAACGTAGATCTCGCGACTATTAAAATAACATAATTCAGTTTCCTAAATAAAATCTAGATGGCGTTATCCAAAGTTAGAACACGCTATGGTTTCGTTTGCTACATAATCGTGGACGTTTTTATTAATATTTCAAAAACTACTGAACCGATTTTGATGCCCAACGAACTTGAAAATTCTATTGATATTTCCTACATGCCTACCAAATTTCATCAAAATCGGACCATCGGTTCGGCAGTTATCGCGGTACAAACATACATACATACATACATACATACAAACAATGTGTTTCGCCCCCAACTCGTTTTAGAGACCTTCGCTCGCTTCGCTCGCTCGGTCAAATATCAAATTTTTAACACTGTCGGCTTTGTTTAGGCGATATTCGGCAAGTACGTCAAGTTTCCAACAAATATTTTTCTTTGTTTTGATAATAAGGCATATTTCTTTCTACATCCCCCCTCGTAAGTCTCCATTACTTCGTTTACGACACAAAACGTCATACAATCGCTGCATAAATAGGAGATGGAAGGATGTCACCCTAAGGTCGAGTGGGTATGACAGTTTGTATGCAAATATTCATACATTTCCGACCTTGTTGGAAGGCCACGCAGCCACGGAGATACCTCGATTATTACTCAAGTGATAAAGTTTATTATCGCGTGTCAAAGAACGATAGTTTGTTACAGCACGTGCAGGTAAATTGATAAAAGGGTCTAAAGTGGTGGTTATCAAAGGGTGCTATAGTAGCCAAGCCTCGCAGAATGTCAAAGGGCGAAGGTAGAGTCGTCAATCTAATGATATTCTATTGATAGAGGTGGGTCTATTGCGATGTAGGTAGGTATTTAGATATTTTATGGTGGTGGCTATAAATAAATTCATGTTCCTTGTTGCCTGAAAAAAAAATAGGTGCATAAAAATAACCAAGACTGCATAGAGCCAAGCTTGGTTATAGTTTTTTTGAATTTGACGTTTTACTTTGTTTCAAACTTTATTTTTTACTATTGTTAGATTACTATTAAATATTTATTGTGTTAATTAAATTTAAGGTATGCCCGCCTATATTTATGTTAGTGGAGTTAAACGATAGAAAGAACAAAATGAAGTAAACTAACATTTAGTGCCGACCCCAAACAAAAAATAGGTATGAAATAGTAAAGAATAAGTAGACTGTAAGTTTTGAGCACAATCCTCAAGTCATTAGCTTATGATAAAAAGCAACGACGCAATCGATTCATGTGAATTACTAAATTTTTAATCTGAAGTGTCAGACATGCAGGAGCGCTATGAATCTGCACTCTAAGCTATTAAATTAATCTGCAATGAAAGCAAAGTACCTATCCATAAAGTTAATCTGGACTATGAGGTAATTTGAACGAAGAGATTATTTTACGAGCACCTTTCGAGTTGGACTTAAATAATTGCTTTCGTTGAAACAATACTCGGAACAGATTAACGGTGATTGCGATTCAACGAGGCTCTGCCGACGATGGAGAAATTCTTTTTTTTTCCGGTTAGTGGCGCTTCTGTTACAGTTAATTATTTTAGTTAAATAAAACAATACAAAATAAACTAAAATCTTACAAAATGGTAGGTACATATTGAACTCATTATTGATTGATTGAAGATGGGATGAATGTTTATCTGATTGCTAGGTCCGAAGAAAGTATTATTTTTGGAAAATATGTTAAATAACTTTTTAGATTATAAAATGTCTGTAAAGGTCTCATTTCCAAATAAAAAAATTGAATTTACATCCATTAAACAGATGGATCTCTATGAGTTTATCAACTACAGTTGCTATTTTATAATTACCCCGTTTCTTTGAAGTATAATGTAAATATTAAAGTAAGTAATTATTATTTAAAACTGCTAAACTGGCGGTGGCTCAAGTGCGAGCAACGCAGGGCGCAGACGCATGATTTATGGCACTTTGAGCACAATTTTAATCATAAAGTTAGGGAATAGTTAAACTTGGCCTCTTTGTAAAAACTGTCATTTTAACTTTATTACTTCTTTGTATATTAACGTTGTACATTCAAATTTCGTAGACTCGCAATAGTTTAAGTAAATAGATTAATTGTAAGTAATTTTATGACGTCAAATAACTAAAACACAAGAATATGACAATTTAAAAGTGCTATTTTTAAGCCTATTTAAATAAAAACAATTGAATTTGACATGGAGTATTTTTTGGAAATAAAAAACAAACGCGGCGTAATACGTTGGCGTAAATTTGTCTATATTTTTATAAAATTTTGTATATTTATAACCAGGACTGATGTTAGCCTTATACGATACAACCCAGCTCATTCAACGCCTGCTAATAAAAGGCCACGGTATGAACAGTCCCCTGCGAGCCAGGTAAATGATTCTCGGTGGGCAGTCGTTACGCCTAACTGGGGCCTCTTAATTAAAATGTATAATGAGGGACATTTACCCTGCCGCCCTTCTTGCCTCACTAATAATAGTCGGGGTTAGTGCAATCAGGGAACTAAGGTTAAGTAAATTTATAAAGTTTGTACTTTGGACTTTTCATGTTCTTATATAATGTCAAGAAAAACTTAAGTGTGGCGATCATAATTTCCCACGGTACCTTAAAGTACTTTACGATGGTAAAATATATAGCGATTTCGTAGGTATATGATATACTAATCAGTCAGCGTCTAATTTTTTATACTAGAGGTGTTCCTCGAAGCGCACCAAAATGCACCTTTATTTAGTACCTATTCGATTTCATTAGCTCATCCGAAAGATGCGCTTTCTTTGGTGCGCTTGAAAATTAAAGCGCGTAGTCTTCGACGCGTATTCAGCGAGTATTCTTAAACTACCTATAGAAGATTTGCCAACGTCAAAAAACCGCTACCAATAACTTTGAGTCCAATTCTTTTTGAGAATTTTTTTTCTCTTCACTCTAAAAATTTTTAAACGCTAAGCATAAAACTCTTGGTTAGAATACCTATTCAAATTGAATATCTGAATAGGATCCGTGTGCAGTGCCCGCTGTACCCCTACCCACCCACGCCCTCTTTGCGGCCAGGTCAAGATTTACGACTTGCTACCTGTTGCTCGTTATCGCATGGTTTAATTGTGTTTTGTTTTAATTGTTGGCATTAAATAAGGTTATTACGAGTCTGATGTGAAATTATCGGTTACTTCATGGATGATAAATTTATGATAGATTTTTTGCAACGTTTTACATGTTTCATTTTACCTATATTTGTCTGTTATCAAGACATTGTGGTGACATTGGTAAAGTAATAAAGCGACAAAGCCACATCAATTTTTATCTTGTATCACAATTGTTCGGATTATCAGGGGGCACGGCAGTGCGCCAAGTCGAGCGCGAAGCAAACACTGCCGTACCATCCTTTACAGGAACCATTTCGCCGCATTTTCAGGCCCCTATTTGAGAACCTCTGGATAAGACCAGAACGAAGAAATTTTCGTCATCCAGTAAGCTATAATCACATACTTAAAATCCAAAATTTCAAGTCTGTAGGTCATTTAGTTCGAAGTTAAGCGAAAGCAAAGTTTCGCATTTTCGACACTCACTCACTCACTCATGATCATCAAAATAGAACTAGTACTTCCCATAAACTCAGAGAGCTGAAATTTGGTACAGAGTTAGGTTTTAATGGTCACATAAAGGGAAAACTATAAAAACTAGGATAATCGAAGATCTGGAGTACCTGGTGACCCTAATTAGAAAACACAAGAGCCCAATCAAACTATTAGAAATCGACATACCGCCTTTACAAAAAAATATTCAACTTGGTGGGCCGCTTCATTTGATGTCAAAAATCGAAGGTCTGAAGTATCTCATGAAGAACCCTCAGCTGGTCTCAGCTGTATTAGAGATTACCATATCTCTATGGCAATGCCCCCTTCTATTGCTACATAAAAAAATCGACTGTCATTGCAAAAGTCCAGCGTAGAGGGACACATCTTCTTATTTAATCTAGCCTATAGCGTCCCACTTTTGAGCGAATGTCTCCCCTTCTGCTTAATCATAATAAAAGAGTAATTACATTTTTATTAGGTTTATTACTACCATAATAATTACATTTTTATTTTTAGTGCTTCTTCATCTAAGTATTAGTTTTAGTGCTTCTCCATCGGATTCTGTCCTGGGCAATGCACTTTGCTTCCGACCAGGAGAGAACGACTGCCTTTCCGCTGCAACAGTACGCCGCCGCCAGCTTTGCTTGAGTCGACCAACTTTTCGCTTGTCCTGTGGTATCCACTCGAGAGCTTGCCTAGTATATGGGTCTCTTCGAAGCGTGTGGCCGATCTATAGCGTTGCACATTTCCCACAGAGCTCACGCTTGGAGATGATCTCTGGCCAGAAAATGCCAAGTATTTCGCCATACTCGTTACCTCTATAATACGTTATAACCGTACATATTCATCGGGATATTGTACCAAGTTGTATTTCGATTGTACTTTTTAAAAGACAAATTTTTCGTTGTTGTCTGTTTTCATTCTGCTTTTAAGAGTTGCCCGCTTCTTCAAAAAATTACCCTAAGTTCAGTATGAAAAATTGAAAATATTATGCCTCCTAATGCTTGATGACGAAAATAAGGTTATCAACTTGCATGAGGCCCCAATTATGTCGAAAATTGGTAATGATTATGGTGGTTTAAATGATATTGTTACATTTAAATTGTCAAAGTGCTAAGGAATGAAGAAAAAATACTCATCAAGTATATTTTGACCCTTAATTTAGGGCTAAAACCCTCAATTTGATAACACTGATCAAGTGTCAAATAAAAAAATCCCTACATATCAAATTAACAAACGAAATATTATTTACTTTTGTTTGGGGTAAGCCACAAGTTGGGAACCCTGCTCGTGATAGGCCAATAATGACAGACAATAACCATTTTTTTAAAATTTATTTGGTCTCTGGTTTTTAGAACACTGGCTGTATTATTGCATGGGAAAAATAAAACTTCGATGAAGTCTTATTTTTTCCTTGGAATCGAGCTAATTTTCAGTTATTCTTTACAATATTCCATGGAAGTAATAAGTACTTTGTACAATAAAGTACTAACTACTTCCATGCAATATTCTGTGGAATAAATTTCTAGAACATAGACATAAGAAAAAAATCAATTAAACATTTTTTTGCTAGCTCTATGGTCTAAAATTCTAGTAAGCAATCTTCATGGGTATGGTATGGTTCATCGTGCGTTAGTACATAATATCTCGATGGGTTCATCTCATAAATGTTGACTTCAAGAGTATAAAAGCTCAAGCTTCAGCGATCACCGAATACAACCGGCTTAGGCGTAAATACCGCGCCGATCTTACAGAAATTAAACGGTCTAAACCGTCTAAAAGATTAAATAATGAACGCGAATGGGCAATACGAAAAACTGTTGCTTACTGTACAAGAATAAGAACCGGAAAAAAAGAAAAGAAAGATTTGTAATAATAATAAAACTACTCCTAAAAAGAAAAAAAACTGTGTCAAATAAGAAAATTTAATAAAATAAATCAATATGTCCACGTTTCTACAAAAAGAAGTGAAATCCCACCAAAAACATTCTGTAAAAAACTAGCCAAGTCTCGATGGAGCTGTTTGTTTGTCTCTAAAAAGTAATGAAATCTAGACAAAGTCGTTCCAAGTCTAAGGTTCCTTACTGCGATTTCTTTATTATTATATTTAATGTTGTGTGACTTGGCCGTTGAACATTCTTTATACATTAGTGGCTTTATCAAGCCTATAATTGACTGGTTATTTAATCAACGTTTTCCAAGTGGCAATTTTCCATCGTCAATGGGTAGCGGTTCTGGCGACAGATTAGTGTAATGGTGTCATGGAGCACCTGGTTTTGTACCCTTGTGTACCCTTCAACAGCCAAGTCACAAAACATTATATAATATAATAATAAAGAAATCGCAGTAAGGAACCTTAGACTTTGAACGACTTTGTCTAGATTTCATTACTTTTTAGAGACAAACAAACAGCTCCATCGAGACTTGGCTAGTTTTTTACAGAATGTTTTTGGTGTGTTTACTTATTCAGTTTGATAGTTAAATTGGTCCACATGGTTTATTTATAAAATATCTTTCCTAATCACGTTACTTTTTCAATAAAAAATTGTTTAGCTCCAGCTACTGTACTACCCACTCTTAGATATAAGCTTTGCTCTGATAAATACTCATCTGTTTCATATTCAATAGTGTTTATAGTCCTATATTTGGTTGTCGACAGGAGAGCACCGACGCGGCCCCTGTGTTGCTGGTGGTGTCTCCTCACGGGGTCAAGGTATGCGACCCCGCGGATCAGGTAACTATTTGCTTAAATGTTTTTTAACAATTCATCATCCATCATCATCTTCAGCCTTCCGTGATCCAATGCTGGGTACAAGCCTCCTTCTGCCTACGCCAACCTTCTCTGACCTGGGCCACTCTACTCCATTGTTGCCAGTAATATTTTAACATCGTCGACCATCGTGTATATAAGTGTGTTTTTCAACTACTCTTAGTAATTGTACGCTCATTGAATAAAATAATTTACAATTATTTTATTAAAAATATTAATTATGTGGTTTGGCTGTCAAAATTCCACAAACTATTCATGTTTAACTAATATATCATGTTAAACTTTATTTTTACCGTAAATAAGTATTCGTCTAGTAAAACAAGGTTTTTAACAATTTCGCTTTAAATGTATAATATCTCGCACGTTGCGTGTGTCGCGTTGTGTGTGTGTGTGCTGTTCTAGCGAATAAGTTCTGACACTACGCATAATATTCCAAGCTGACTCGTCTCTACGCAGAGTGCGCGCATGACGCACGCGTTGCGGCGCATCTCGTACGCCGCGTGTGACGCGTTGTGTGTGTGTGCTGTTCTAGCGAATAAGTTCTGACACTACGCATTATATTCCAAGCTGACCCGTCTCTACCTCTCTACGCAGAGTGTGCGCATGATGCACGCGTTGCGGCGCATCTCGTACGCCGCGTGTGACGCGTTGTCTGTGTGTGCTGTTCTAGCGAATAAGTTCTGACACTACGCATTATATTCCAAGCTGACCCGTCTCTACGCAGAGTGCGCGCATGACGCACGCGTTGCGGCGCATCTCGTACGCCGCGTGTGACGCACCGCGCGCGCTGTTCGCGTTCGTGGCGCGCGCGCCGCACCCCGACCCCGACCGCTACTGCTACGCGTTTCAGACTGACACGCCTGAACAGGTAATAATTGGTACCTTTGTAACACTCGATTTTTAATAAACATCTTCACTACATCAACGATACTTTGCATGTCATTTGTTAGAATTTCTAGTTTCTGTATTTTAAAATAATAAATTGAAAATGAATAACTTCTTCTGATATACAGAGAACTGCCAAAGTTTATTCCATTAACCGTTCATTTCACAAAATAATCACCCGGCGACCCAGCACTAAATAATACGAACAAACCCTACCTTCCAATAACATTATTTTTAAGTTACTTTTATGGCGCATGCAATGTCAACTCGGCGTTCTTTGTGGAGGTAATAAAAGGTGAAAGATGCACTTTAAATGCGATAGATGCAGTGAGACTTTTACCACATGTCTGGAGCAAAGGAATTGAAGCGATATTGTCGCCCAGAGGGGAGCTGTAGACAGGATAAGGATGTGGTTGTACAAACTAGAATGGGGAATAGGAGCTTTGTAAGATATTCTTAACGCTTGAATTTTGATATTTAGATAGTTTGTTTATTGGTCTAAATAAGCTTTATATTTGTCCGCATCGTCGGAGCTTGAGTCCATTCATCTCCTTATAACACTTACAAAGTTAAGACCAATGTATTCCTAAATTAATTTACCGACGTTGTACTCCGCACGGATACAACAGCAAATATGCAAATCAAAACGGTAGTGTTTCATTCTGTCTGGCCTCCCCGAGGGTGCTATTGACCTGTCGTGTGTGAGGGTATCGACACCTCAGCTGCTGCATTACCTCCTTATTGCCTATTGTTTAGCTGAACTAGAGTCCGGTAGCTGATCGCAAGTGTCTAAATTACGCACAAGTTTGCAGTCACTTATAAATAGGTCTTACCAGGAAGTTGCTTTTTAACTATTACTTTATTACTACAATACCCAGTTTTTTAATACTGCTAATCATGTAAATGATTTTGAAAAGTTGTGAATATTTAAGCAATAAGCACTACTATTGAAGTTTGACACAATTGTGATTTAACGTAAGCTTTACACACATGTCTTCATGGTTCATGAATGAGAGTTTTCATATCTATAGCTACTGTATGCATCTCAGGTATGCATAGATATTTTGTAGGAATCCTTATGATAACATAGGCTAAACTGCAATTTAGATTTAACTTTGTAACTCTATTTTTTTTTTTAGTTTGTACATTATATTGAGTGTTTTCTCTTGGTATATCGATGATTTAGCTGTAGCTAAGGCTTAGACAGGCCTGCCACGCCTCGTGAAGTTAGATTGTTGTGTTAAACTTGGTCTGCCGGCGCATTCACTTAGCGGGTATTATCTCGGCTGCCTACAGAACTACTCGAGACTTCCTCTCCTCGTTATGAACAAGCTATATGTATCAGTTGTTTTATAAATACACTGCAATCACTGCAATACTGTTTCATTGAAAATAACAGTTCATGTCACACACAGTCAACTCAAACTAAAGACCCAAATAGTGGATAACATGAGGTTTTTTTTTTATTCATAAAAGTTATAACAATTCTAGAAATAGATTCTTATATAGACTATTTATTTCCTTTCACAATGTTCGGTAGCACTGTAAACTAAACAAAACTTGGCTCTGGGTAAGTTCATACTTCGTAGAGACTAGTATATACAGCCCACATGCACCGTTATTTATTTTAACTTTACCGCCATATTTCAGCCGCATGCAAACACATAATAAACCGTTATTAGTGGAGCTCCTTCGAGCCATATTTCACACATAACACTGTAATTTGCTAGACTTCCGAACGTTTGCGGCAACGTAAACGTAAAGGCCGTGATAGGAATGATAGCTCTAATTGATTTCGATGGATGGTTGTTTGTATTAACCACCACTGAATGAGAATTATTACATGTTTCTAGCAACTATTCTTCGACTGAATATATACTCAACAAAAGTATTTTTTAAAGTTCCAAGTAAGTCACGAGAGTCAGATCGTCGAGTGACTCTCGTAAACGAAGAATTCGTCATGGCGAATCAGAAAGTGCTAACTCATCTTTTTTATTCTTACTATCAGGACACGAGTTGTAATTTTTTCATACAACTATTAGTTTCAAAATACAATCAACAAAGATTTCAAACGAATTCGTTTATTGCGTCAAGCACATGCTTTATAGCCATTGCAAGCCTTACCACGTTAGTCAAATTATTGTACGAAATATTTCAAAACAAATCTTTCAAACTTAAAAAACTTTTCAAGACAATAGCCTCATGTTGAATGAAACCAAGATCTAAATACAGCTTCATTGATGGGGAGATGAAGACACAACACGTGTCCAGAGAATTTACCGAGCCCATTCGCGCCGCGTGACGTTTAAATCGATCTTAAAATAACAAGTCATCTGTTGTTAAGGCGATTACTGTCATATTTACGAGAAATAATTCGTGTGACGACAAAAGAGATGTAACAGAGACACAAAACATTTGTAATTTTTATTTGCTTAAAAATGGTGAATGAAATTTTACAAAAGGACAGTTTTCACGTCCTTTCAACATAGTAGCGTCTGGCTATTAAATGAAGTTTAAGTTAAATTGCACTTAATGTGAGCTGAGTCTGCGTTTTCCTTCGAGCAACACGGACTTCCGTGCCCAGTCCGCGTGCAGAAATCCTTGTTGCTCGTATGCGCTTTTTCATTGTATTAAACATAAATAAAATAAATTATTGTTGTAAAGCATGCCGACTCCGGTGATGAAAAATAATGTGCTTATATTAAAAATGGTAAATTTTGTCATATGCAGCCGATTTAGTCAAGTCAGTTGAAAGCTATTAACTTATAGTAACTTGGATTGAAAGTCCATTGACTATCATGTTACAAGTAAAATGATAAAAATGTTATTTTTCAATAATTCTATCCATCCGTTCCTTGCTCTCTCATATTGTACTAACGTACGTTAGTACAATATTTCGATGCTCTGCTCACTGTTTATTTTGCCGGTTGTTGAAGACAGCGCGCGCATACCTCCAGCACGACCGACCTTGCGGCCGCGACGAACGCCACCGCGGGAGCGCATTCCAAAGCGACTGCCTTCATAATACACAACTAGAATACTTTCAACCGTCAACTATCATTCGCTTTTAATTCCTTTTGCTAACCATAACTCAAGTCCTGTCCCGTCAGCCCCATTCATACGTCGACGAGTTAAAAATACACTGATGAATTACCGACCATTATGTTAATCTCTTTCAATTGAAACCGACCTGCCGATTGCCGACTATTAGTATAGAACATAAATTGACTCGTCTCGGACAGGCAGGCAGGAGGGACTCATTAAATTATCGTTAATCGCCGCAGAGGTCGTCAACCGTGCGGAAAGATCTGCAAAAGAAATAAATAAAAAATATATGACGGACGACACAGGTGCGCGGGCGCTCGCATTTCCCATTGTACTCGCGCCACTTACCATGAAGGTTTTACTAGTCCCGAACGGGTTCTTTGGCTGTATGTGATGGTGTTCTTTCCCCCGTACGTACCGGCGTACCGGCTCAGTCAACGTTGAGCATTCGACCGGCGCACACGCTTTTGCGCGTCGTCTCCGTGTTTTCGGGAACTCACGTGTCATCAGTGACGTGGTTATACTATAGTGATTGATTATCTCATGTGGAAGTGTTACGTTGAGTTCTGTGAGGTGTGACTGACCCGGGATCGTCCAGTTTATTGTTTAACAAATCGTGGGATCACCGCTGGTATGCAACGCTTGCTTTGTATAAATGACCTGAGTTATGTCGAGAGAAATTCCTGTTTGATTGTCCGGTTAATAATCTTTCGTTTGCCATAAATTATTTATGGTAATACTAGTTTTTGCAATGGTGTGACAGGTTACAAGGGGCTTATCTGTGACTTGATTCAAGTTATTGATCGCGGGGTAGAGTTGGCTCGACAAAAGCGGCGGGTGGTCTACAAAATATAGACTACCTGATCTTATAATTACTCCCTTTGGAGTTTTTGCATTCGCTCCCCTTTGTTCCAGGGTCCATTGTATCTGTCTGACAAAGCAGTTTGTAGATAATACAAAGTTGCACGTTTACTCTGTAAACATCAGTCTATTATTGTGTAGTAAATCGGTTTACTACACAATAATATTTTTATTGAAATTGCCTCAAAACGTGGTCCTTTACGTTTGCAGCATCTTTCTTATAACAGTCGGCATCATTGTAAAACGTAATTAAAATTAGATGAAATGTAAAATACAAACAACAAAATATGTATGTATATTCATTGTTAATAATTTAACTAAAAGTCACAAGGAGATTAAAGAGCCTCTTTATTTAATTGATTTCGTTCGAACTAATCTTGCAATATCAATTGTCCTAATAGAACAAGTGATAAGTAAATGGAAATTTAATCAAAAGTAAATTAAATATATAAATTCCAATCTTGGCGAATACTAAGAGAATACTTACAACTAACATTTGATACTTTATGTGAACTTGAGTTGAAATATACTGCGAATAAACCCAGCAGGATGGGTCTCCCGCGTCGAGCGCTGAAACCTGACACCTCGAGCCGTCGGCGTTTCTACTAAACTATGACTTGCTAAAGGCAATGTATTTGAATCACAAAGCGTATTGATGTGGTAACAACAGCTAGGCCTTTGACAAACACATAGGAAATCTTCTATTTCACACCGTGAAATGGCTTTCGTTTAACTCTGAAGGCGATGAGTTTTTCATTTTAATGTTCAAGATATTTGATGCTTGTATAAAAATCAAAAGTGCAACCAAGTCCAAAAGTCACATTCAGTTTTTCAAATTTAACATTTTCTCCTCTTTCTAATCTAGTTCTGTTCCGGTCATCGCGTCGATGATTAGATAAATTAAATGCAATGAGAACATTTCAAATTAAAAAGTGAAAGTCTTCCTCATTATAAAGATCTTATTAAAAGGGATCTGTTAATAATAATTGATTATTCCTAAGTACTGAAAAATGATATAATATTTAACTAAAGTACTGTCACATAGAAATTAGATATGGTGAAAAAATTCCATGCGAACAGGACTTTAACCCGATGCAGATTTGATTTTTGATGTGCAGGATTGAAATGCGATAGCTCAGTTGGAAGAGCAAGGTCGTATAAAGACCTGGTCGCGGGTTCAAGTCCTGCTCGCATGGAATTTTTTCACCATATCTAATTTCTATATAAGAGTACTTTAGTACTAACTGCATCTGAGATGCATAAAAGATCCAAAAATAAATACTTAACTTAAAGAAGAAAGTCTAAGCGCTGAAGATCTCTTGTCATTTTTGACAAGTTGTTTATCCGCTGGCGAAAAGCTCCTTTCTTTTTGTGGTTACGAATGACTGACTGGTAATGAATGAATTTTAAACATTAGCCGTCTTATTCATAAAAAAGTTAACGAACGTTTTAGTTAAAATATGTTTTGTCTCGTTCTTTCAATTTCAAATATTGGAACGAGAGATAAGGACAAAACCTATTTTAACTAAAATGTTCGTTAACTTTTTTATGAATAAGAGGGAAAGTTTACAATCCCATCTGTTGGACTACCTATTGTTTTCTAACACGTACATCCTTTTGTTATGTTAACTTTTGTTTATCCTTTGCTGTATGTTTTCATTCATATTTTTTTATACAGTCTCAATCTCAATGTGTTTTCATTCACGATTGTCAATCGACTCAACTTTTTCACCAGACTCAGTTTGACTTTACTTCACTTCTTTAGAAATTTGCAAAAATAAAGTATAACATAACTTACCTATATGTTGGTTGTGTTGGTTAAATCCTTTTCATAATTTACTGAGAGTGTGTCATCTATCTGTGGTAGTACAGGTAGTTGTATGTAATGAGACTGGAAGAGAATTTAAGAATACGCAAACATTGTATATTTTATTTAAACATGTATATTTATTTGCCTATTTCATACCACTAAATTTCCAACTTAATAGTATAAAATATATCGTGCATTTGCCTGGATTATAAGTTCTGTAAAAAACTGTTCTGTTCTGTGTTCTGTACATTACCGAAAACTTCATTTCCAGTACCGCAAGTCTCAAACTTTACGTCTGATCAATCATATAATCGCTTGAAATTGAGATAATCGCTTGCTATAACTTACTTTCTTTTCGTGGCAATTTTCTTGAGGCGATATAATATGCAAAATCCTTAACTATCACATCAATAATGAACCAAAATATCATATTAACAAACTATAAACACCAATTTCACCGTTTTTAATAAAAAATAGAGGCCGCAAAGATTTTATCGAGCATTCATAACCATAGTTGTAAGTCTGTCCAATGTCAATTAGGCATCTACGGTTATAGCTAACAATACAATCGACGAATTCTATCGGCATCATATGAGCCGCCGATAACTGTAACCACAATTGCGATACAAATAAATTCATAGTATTTTGATACTTTCACGTGTTTTGGATTAGTTTTTATTTCATTTTATTGTTTTCTTGATTATTTGACACTTATAACATTATCTTAATGCACATTTCCATGAAATTTTAACAAATTTTTAAATTACGATGTTAGTACTAGATGACAGCACTGATGAGCACTGTAAGTATTTCCTTAAATCGCCCCGCGCGGCATTCGATTATCTCCTTCCAACTGGCGGTTTGGGTTGCGACCAGCCAATTACAAGAGAGAATCTGTTCGCTCGCGCCTGTTGCACAGTTAACCATACCGAATAATATTGTTCGCTAACTTAACTTTACCGGACTAGCAAGTTATACTGTTTTCGTTATGGTAAACATTGGATTCTAGTTAAAGATAGCTCTAACCACGTTTGGGACGAGAAAAGTTACCATTCTAAAAATGTTTGCCAATTATGGGGAAATGGGGAAATTACCCTAAGCGATTTTATGAGTGCAATATTGTACCTCTGTTTTTATTATTACCTAACAATATTATTTAACTTTGCTATAATGAGTGTTGGTTTAATTTTAATGCTGATTTATGTAAAAAAACGGGCGTATTAGTTTTAGTTTCTTTTTCTTGGTAATACTTACGGTGAATAGTAAAAGTTTTAAAAAGTGTTGGTTTAATTTTTATGCTCATTTATTTAAAAAAACGGCCGTATTAGTTTTAGTTTCTTTTTCTTGGTAATAATACGGTGAATACTAGAAGTTTAAAAAAATCACAAATACTGATGGTATTTTATTTATTATGGACATAGGCTTTATATTATTCCGTCCGTACAATAAAATTTTACATAGGTAGTAATGGAATTTGCAAATTACCTGCGAAAAAGTTTTATGTTACAACAACTTAAGTTTTTCTTAGGGTAGGCAAATGGTGTTCTCTGATGACTCTTTATGAACGCTGTGCAATGAAACCATGCTTACTGCAAAAGTGCATGCATGTACTTTGTCCGATTTAAATGTAAGTACCTAAATCATAGAGATGAAGAATCAATAAAAAAACAAATATTATTTCAATGCATCGTTTGATATTAAAATCAAATCGAACAAATCGGTGCATTGATATAAAAGAACGACTTCTATTCTAATATATCAACGTCTTAAATCTGAGTGAGTGACATAGACTAAGTAAACAAGCTAATTATTATTAAAAAATAAAAACACGATCGACAACTCACATAGCCTATGTCACTCGGAGAAATGCGAGGAAATATGTTTAGCTGTTCAGGACTTATGGTGGAATAAAGAAACTTACATACATACATACATACTTACATACATACATACTTACATACGTGAACCCTGAAAACATAACACTCCTGTTTTGGTCAGTCGTGTAAAAAGAATAGACCCGGCATAACAATCTATATACAAACAGTAGTTATGCGGTCGGTCGCCATGTTTTGTCACTATTATTAGTACGCGCAGGCGGCCATCTTTGTGCCAAATTCTTTGTTAGCGCCGGCTTTATATGTGCACGATTTTTTGTAGGTATGTCATCATGCATATCTTTTCTTTTTCTTTCGTCTGAGGTGAATGAGCATTAAGTTCTCGTATTTTCTTTTTACTATTATATTTGACAGTAGGTACTTACTACATTTTGCTATATAAATTAAGATGCAAAAATTCTATTTTTCGTTACGTCGATTTCAGAACATAGTTTAGTAAAATAATTTTTAATTACTGGCAACATTAGGACAAATGACACTTCTTGTCACTCTAAATAATATTGCTATCGTTTATCGCTAGAGCTATTGTATATCGGTTAAAATAAGATCCCGACTTGCATTTTGCGCTAAAGTAAGGTCATTGGCGTTTCACCAACGAAATCTCAGTAAAATCAAGTGTATATTTGTAGAGACTTCCACTGCAGTCTGTCTATATTAGGAATGCTATCTACGTGCAAGTTAGCCTTTATTTGCCGTCACGAATAAATGATACTGATACTAGAGACAGTAACATCCAAACCCACATTACGAGTAATCCATGTCAATATTGCTTGTATTCGGATATTAGTGATGCTATTCCCATCACGTCCCGGGAACATCGGTTATTTACGACGCTCCCTTGATCTGCATTACGTGGTTAGTGAATATCTCATTATTGTCGTTCAGACGTGAGCTGGCTGGTTACTGCGGATTTCACACGTCTGTTATATGATGTTTTGTTACTACTGTGATACTGTACTGGGGTTTGTTGTATTGTAATGTGTTATTGACTTTATTGAGTTGTACAATACAAATATTCTTTATTCATTCTTACCATTTGTTTATTTAGGCATACACAATACATTTGTTATAAAACATCAATAACCTAGTTGCAAAAAAGTAGTTTTATTCCCAACTTCTTGTTGTCAGCATAAAAATCACAAAGTGATTTCATACAACAACAAAATTCATCCATAAGGATCAACAACGGTTCCTCTTTCTGTAACAATAACAACTTCTCAGCGGAGGAGTTATGTCTCAGAAAGACACGCATATAATAAGTATCCTTTTTGCGTTATCTTATTACTGTATTAGCAACGTAGTTACTAAATAGAATTCCATATGTGTGTTGATATGTTATGTTCATGTCTGCACAAGTCATCAGGAAAGCTTGTCGTCTCGTCACGGCCTCGTTAGCTTTAATTAGCGAGTACCGATACATCGTCCAGCAACGATACGAGTATCGATACTTCGGCAATTACCGCGAATAATTCGTGAACATGGGCGCGCGGTCAATAAATTGCGAATGATACCATCGTGTTCGGATAAATTGTTTTTAGGTTCTCTCGAGCGAAGAATGTGATCGTGTGGGTTGACCCGTTATTCGAACGATTTGTATTTCATATGCTAATGCTTTTGAAATCATCATCGTGTTAATATTATGAGTAAATGGTCGTGAGGATACTGGATTGCTTTTTCACGTTCAAACTGCTGAGAAATTTGCACATGAAAATTGGATAGTTTACACAAATACATATTATGCCGTTGAGTAAAATTTTAGATAGATAAATAACCCTTTATAATGCACAATTAGAGCAGCAGTAAATTAAAGAAACACAAGTACGTTGATTACATTGCAATATTATGCGTTTCAGCGTTTGGATGACATGTTCAAACATTTTTAGATTGTTTAATTTATTGATTTTTGAGTCCATATCGCCGGCATTAGAATTATCTGATAGATTGCCAGTAAATTTACGAGGAACAACTAAATATGCACAAAATGATTTACACGAGTCGTTATAATTGTTCTATTCAATATTCCCTTAAACTAAAAAGATCTCTTCCCAAAGTCTATACCGATATACTAACATCGTACATATCGGATAGAGTATTCAGAGTACGACAAGAAGAAGCTTATTCTGAAGTTAAAGAAATAAAAGCTGGAGTACCTCAGGGTAGTGTTTTAGGTCCGGTCCTGTATCTTTTATACACCTCTGATATTCCTTATGAAGATAGCAACACTATTGCGACCTTTGCTGATGATACCGCCATAATGGCGGTAGGAAGAACTCACGCAGAAGCAGCAGAGAAGGTCCAAATAGCTGTTAATAAAGTCCACGATTGGACAAAGCGATGGCGGATACAACTTAATGAAACAAAGTCGATCCATGTCAATTTTACAAACAAACGTGAACAATACTACCCCATAGTTATAAACCAGAATCGAATACCATACGCAAATTCGGCTAAATACTTAGGTATGACGCTCGACGCGAAGCTTCGCTGGAAAGCTCATGTTAAAAAGAAGCGAGCGGAACTAGACTTTAGATTCCACAAGATGTATTGGCTACTTGGTAAACAATCCACATTGTCGGTACCCAATAAATTGCTTTTATATAAACAAGTCCTTATGCCAGTATGGACTTATGGCATACAGCTGTGGGGCTGTACCAAAAAGAGCAATGCTGAATGCATCCAAAGATTCCAAAACAAAGTACTGAGGGAATTGTGAATGCGCCGTGGTACATAAGAAATAACGACCTGCACCAGGACCTTAATGTAGAGTTAGTTAGTGATGTAATAAAAAAAAACGCTGAAGCTCATGAACATAGACTGCTTCACCATGTGAATGTTGAGGCGATCCAGCTTCTCGACACCACGGACACAGTAAGAAGACTCAAAAGGACTAAACCGTGTGATTTAGTGCAGTGATAACAAAAAACAATTTGATAGTGATAGTGAAATAATATTAGTGTTAACAAAGACACATGAACAAAGTGACTCCCCTTAAATAGAGACAGTAAGAAAAGTGCCGATGGACACATTCTTATACTACGAACTTTATAAAATTAGGACATTGTAAAATTACTCATTAGCCTGCAATCAGGCTAGATCGTAATGATATTAGCATATTTAACTTTAGTAAATATGTTAAGAAAAGGAAAAAAAAAAAAAAATATTCCCTCGGTTATGTCCATAATTTTAGTATTGGCCAATTATAACAACTCATGTAAATGATTGTGTGCATATTTAGTTGTTCCTCGCCAATTTACTGGCAGTCCATCAGATAATTCTGATACCGGCGGCTTGGAGTCATGACTACAACATTGTTGCATGAGCGCTTCTAGGAAGCAGGTGCAAGCTTAATTGGTGAAGAAAGGGAATACTGGAACGCCCGAAGGAATGATCGCTTTTATGATAAAAATATAAATTTCTTTAAAAATGGCGTGAAATCATTTATTCTGAGGCGGCAACGCGCGCCCCAGGCTGCGGTGACTGCTTTCTATCAAGTGGGCCGCATGCCTGTTTACTTGTATATAGTATAAAACACAATTTAAAATTTGAAGCACTTTAATATTTCTGGCTTTTAATTTACTTCATATCATTGCGATTATAGAAGTAAGATGATTGTAGACCTCTGTCTTCGGGAAGAATTGTGGTCAAGAGCAAACCCATTTTGTAAAAAAGTAGGAAGGGCAGCACGCGTGCTTCCTACTTTTATGATTGCGATAGAATGATTGTCTGTGATAATATTGTGCGTAATTTTAGCTCAAGCAAGACCTAGGCTAGTGTTGGGTAGAGCAATACAAACAGGGAAATAGGTAAACTGATTGAACTGGTGCATCTACATACAAGCTTTTATTTTACATAACTTATTTACGTTACACAGATAAAGACTGTCACAGTATGTTGCGACATTATTTTGAAAACAATTCAGTAAATTAATTTCTATGTTATTTCTTAACTTTATAATACCCGCCAAGTGAAACTAGAGATAGTGTCCGTTTGTAAGAGAGTTGGAAGGAAGATATCAATAAACGCGGGATCAAAGCGGTAAAAATAACTTTATTACTTATTCATATCCGCCGGGATGAGTCTAAATAGAAGAGACAAAATAATAAAGAACAGATATAGTGCCTCTTATAATCTGCTCAAAAAACGTAAAATGGTCGAAAATGTGGTACGGTGGCCGGTCGTCTTTTCAGTTGAGCAAAATTGTATATGCAAAATCATGAGATGTATGCAGCATATTCCTATTTCATTTTATTTAAATACTGCCTACTACATGTTTTGCCCTGTAGATTAATATATGTTAAATTGTCATAACTATCATCTATTAGATTATTTTTGCAGCTTTTAAAAGGTAGATTAGATATATTTATTAGACACTAATTTTGCCTTCGGCTTTTCCTGCGTGAATTTTATTTTTCACCTATTTCATCCCCTTAGGTTTGCGATTTCAAAATTGTTTTTATTTTCGCTACATGAAGAACCATATTGCAAATTAAGTTCAGCGGTTTCGTCTCTACCTTAACTCTATCAGTGAGTAAGTGCCCAATATTGTTGAATCGCAAGAACACAACAAATTGCGAAGTATGAAAACATAAGTCTTTAACTTCTATGCTTACTGTTATTGTACCTGGATGAGACCAGATACGAGCCAGTTTCATGTCTGATTACGCTAATTGAGCCAATTAATTTGTTTACTAATGTATGTGAATGAGGGCGATTAATCATTTAGATGACTACGCTTGTATATGGTGGCGCTAATATTAAAAAAAAATGTATCAAAGTATGCATTACGTAAGAATCTGGTTACCTACGCCACGGAGCTTGGCTTCTGTGGGAATTTCACTATAACTAGATTGGTCATTTCGGGATACCTACTATTATTCTTTATCTGATTATATTGTAGCCGGACCGGCTCTCTCATACTACCAGTCGAATTGAAAAGGAACTTTCAATGGTAGGTTTTCAGTTATAGATTTTATAATTTATGATAATTCTAATTTATCATATGATAAATTAGATCGATATCTATTTTTGGATTTTTGAGCATCTCAGATGCAATTAGTACTAATGCGTTTTCAATAGAAATTGGATATGGTGAAGATTTTAGATGTGCAGGATTGAAATGCGATAGCTCAGTTGGAAGAGCAAAGTCGTATAAAGACCTGGGTCGCGGGTTCAAGTCCTGCTCGCATGGATTTTTTTCACCATATCTAATTTCTATATGAGAGTACTTTAGATCGATATCTATCATAATTTGATATTCTCTCTCTCTCAACCGAAAGACGTCCACTTCTGGACAAAGGCCTCCCCCAAGGATTTCCATAACGACCGGTCCTGCGCTGCCCGCATCCATCCCGCGACCTTCACCAGGTCGTCGGTTCACCGAGTGGGAGGCCTGCCAACACTACGTTTTCCGGTTCGTGGTCGCCACTCGAGAACTTTTCTGCCCCAACGGCTATCTGTTCTACGAGCTATGTGCCCCGCCCACTGCCACTTAAGTTTGGCGATTCTGCGGGCTATGTCGGTTACTTTAGTTCTCCTGCGGATCTCCTCATTTCTGATTCGATCACGCAGGGAAACTCCGAGCATAGCGCGCTCCATCGCCCTTTGGGTGACCTTGAGCCTTCTTATGAGGCCCAGTAAGCGACCACGTCTCTGTTCCGTATGTCATTATTGGCAACAAACACTGGTCAAAGACCTTAGTCTTGAGACACTGCGGTATTTTGGACGAGAAGATATCGCGAAGCTTCCCGAACGCTGCCCAGCTGAGTTGGATTCGACGGTTGACCTCTAATTTGATATTAACAATCATAATTTGATAAAAAATAGGAATAATCTCCCCAAGAAAAAAACAGAAAAGCTATCTAACTACTACGAATAAACTGTGTTCTAATTTATAAGTTAAACAACAAAGCCTTACAACAAACATTCCCCTGATAAAGTGATTGAAAAATGAATATAGTTCACACATGGACCACCAATTTGTCCGCATTTAGCGACTAAAGACGGTGATTACGACCCACTCAATCAAGCGATCGACTAAACTATAACAAACAATTTGGCCCGATTCGGGAGCAATTTGTTGGCCGTGTGTGGGTTGGAAGACTCCATGAATTAACGCTGTAATAAGACACCGTTTTGTAAAAGGTTTTGATAAAAAGTGTTTTGAGATCAGTACTAAAGGTCGGTGGGCTACGCAGATTATGTGCAAAGACATAAGCAAGAAATAAGTACTTAAAAAAAAATTAAAAAGTCTATAATTATAAGTAAGCCATATTGATTGATGTTTGTCGGCCTTAATACAAGAATTTAATTAAGGGGATATACTGCTCCAAAGACAGGAACACCCACTATATCAAGCGATCAATGTAATCAATTTAGATTAGGATCCATTTGTCAGTGAGGGGCGTTAGAATCAATAAGAGTACTGTCCTTGCCTATTTGAGAGAAAATCTGCTATTTGTCTTCGATTTCCTTAAACGGAGCGAAAATTATGTGATGGAAATTTAAGCTATATTCTTCACATTCATTTTGAATATAGTCTACATTGACAGAAGCACAGTGCCGTTAAAACCCAATTCATAACCAAAGAGTTCCTCTCATAACATTTTTACCTTCCTTCTTTCTTTTTTCTAGACTTCTCGATTACAATCTGTAAGAATGTAGGTAGAGTCTTTTCGAGCGTACATTTCGATTTAATCAGAAATGATTTGAATATCGACTAAAATGTAGGAATATTTTCAGGCGTAGACCTTCTATATCTATGAATATTAGATATAATTACTAAGACAGATACAATGATTCAATACTTACTTACTTGTAACCCACATTCACAGGAGCGTGGTTCAGTAGCGCTTCCAATTTTAAAATAAACCTTTACCCAAGAATGTTAAAAAGTATAAAGAATTTTGAGTGATACAGGAAACAAATTGTTACTTGGGTCGGATGCGGGCCAGTCATTAAACTAGTAGTTTGTGTGTGTGTTACACTTGTGTGTGTGTGTAATAAAGGTGTGTAGAGGGGAAGGGACCACGTGGTATGGAGTCTCGTTTGTAATCGCCCTGTGTAAACATCCGCCCAGCTCAATAAATACTTTAGGGGTAATATTGGTTTTCGTCTAATTGAGTTGTTATCATGTTTATTTTATTTTAATATTGAATCACAGACTGTAAAATGTTATTAATATTTTTTTGTTTTTATACTCTACTAGCATTTATCTGAAGATTGGTTCAGTAGATATACAAACAAACTCACTTTCGCATTTTTAATATTAGTTAGGATACTAATATAATAAGGCCGAAGTTACTCGTAATATCCGCGAAAATAAATCAATTTAAAGATAATGGTAGCTAGATTGATGAGAAATGGTAAAGACTATATAGCATTATAGAACTCCTTATTACAGCTTGTTCAATTGAACTAATTATAGCGAACTAAATATTGCTTTTAGACGTTTTAGTTTTCCAGAGTGATACGCTATAAAAATTGATTTTATATCTGTAAATTCTTTCGAAGAATTGTACAAAATGCAACGTTACACGGTGAATATATAAAACGCTTTCACATAGCGGGCGGGCTCGGCCGAGTGTAATGTTACTGCGTCTTCCCAGAACCCAGATGGAGTGGCCGATATCAGAAGGTACCTCTAAACGTTACTTGATATTACAAGGGTTCTCTGCCAGAGTTGATAAAACTAAGCTGGTACATAATAAATTTTTTACAAACATTTCTGGCTCAAGTCTTTATTGTCGCCACGCCAGTAGATCTTGGTGCAAAAATTACATATTTTTTAGTGTTTTAAGTTGAATTTCCTCGTTGAAAACCGATCCTAAGTGCATCATCAGGTCACGCTTTTTTTTTCTTATCATGACAATGCATTATAGAAAACTCTTTCTACCTGATAAAATGTTTTCTAGAATACAATAATATTAAGTATTCGTAACAATTTTTTAATATAAAGTCTAGTATTTAGTTTATACCAGGATGAGAAATTTTTAACGAAAACTTGATGATCGCTCCGATAGAATTTTAAGTATCAAATCTATTTCTGTATACAGATTTTTTAAATTTGAATTAATGAGAATAAGGTATCGAATACTTATTAGAGTACACATAAATTTAAATGGTTGTATAATATGACTATTTAACAAAAAAATAAACTTCACACTTGTAATGCTTATTAGGTCACAATGATGTTTCAATAGTAGCAGCGATTTGTTCACAGTTCTTGTTACTAGCATGTAAATGAACACTACTAGTATTGAAAATCCATTGAGACTTAACAATGACTTAACAGAATCGAGGCCCAGCAGGCTTTACGTTTATCTCCGTGATCCCGATAGCAAAGTGTGACGGTTAGAAGCCGCCGATAAATCCACATTAGAGCGACGGAGATCGCGATCCACGTAATACCAATTACGGCCGCTAGCTGGCGGTTTGTGCTGGATATGTCTACGTTACATACCAATTGTTGGAGGTTAGGGCAATTAAAAGCATTGATATTTAGTTATAAATGTCCAAACTATATTTATATTTAGTTCGCTTGGAAGCAAAGTACACGTCTATAGACTCCCGTGCCGCGATACAATATAAGCTGAATGAAATCAGTTAGAGCAAAAAAGTTACAAGTGTCGCGTTGAAGAATGACATCATCTATAATTGTTTACATTATTTTTTGTATAATAGAGCCAACTAGATGTTATTGTAGGTTTTGATTATTCAATACCAGTTTAACTATTGAACTTATAACAAAATTTAATGATATATCTGTCTCGCACGAGCGTCGCGGTTCAATAATGTGCTACTTTCCCTCATTACATCACTCATCGTCGGGCCTTATTGACTCATCGTCGGGCCTTATTCGAAGTAGTCACGTACTGTCGTATCTCCGCCTAAAGTTATATTTTAGTGTGAAATAAGTGTTCATTATATAAGAAAGTTAATATACAAACAAAGATAAGACAATAATTTACCTAGTTTTCTAATTTGCATACGTTTGTGGACTAAATATTGGCATAAATCAGTTAAAATTAACCTGCATTCGATCATTCTAGTTCAAAGTGACTCATCATTATTGCGCATAAAAACTCACAGTGCGAACTCGTCGTGACAAAAGAGTGATGTATATAGAAACACCACATCTATAAGCTACCATCAAGCACATATACGTCGAACATTAAATTGAAATATTTCGCCGCTTGAGCTTAACGAGGCGCAGCCTTGTGGATAAGGCACTCGAGTC
>CM031572.1:1167400-1199804 GCA_018467065.1 Ephestia elutella
TCTCTAAATTTTAGGGAAAAGCGTATTTTAATTACGAAGTTAACACTTCAGACAATATTTCGCAGGTTATTGTGAGGGATTTAGTTGGGATCGGGAGTTATTTAAAGTTATGCGCTTTATATTAGGGTACCTGGAAACGCCAGTATTGTACTTGGATTTGCCGCCACTTTTGTTGCTACCATTGCGAATATGTCTTTTGAATAATCCTACCAAAATCCTATTTGTTGTCCCATTCCCTCACGCACAACCTTGCTGCATTCGAGTGAGACAAAAAAACTCACAATAGTCAGGCGCGTTTGACAAGTGGAGTGTCATTCGTTCAAAAAGATTAGAAGCCAATTTCTCCTCGCGTGGAGTGCGTCGTATTGCCGTTAAAATATTGATAGAACAAGCTAATTTATTCTTTGAGCCCTTACATAGTGAGAGGAAACCGTCGTGAGCTTGGTGAACGTTTATGTGGTGAAACAACAAATCGTCGTGAAGTGCCTGCAGTTCCCGCCGCCGGCTGACATAACCTCAAAACCACGCCAACTCCTCATCTTTCATCACAAGGTTGGTGCAATTTCCTCTATCCGCGGCTGCCTTCCAACTAGTATCGTCCTTACCCAGGGCAGCAGCAGTTATCAGGTTCAAAGGACATATAGCAATACATCCATTAATTTGTTTTTCACAAACGGCATACTGGCGCATCCAGTACCGCTTTATTTTAGGATACCCTAACGCTCTATAGTTTCAGACTAGAGTTGCGAAATCGCTTCTATGCTCTCTCCCAACCTGATAATGACTTGGAGACTATGTGGACACATATGAAAACGGCGTACGATGAGGCCGGTTCAAATGTTCTCGGCCATGCACAACACAAGAAAGAGGATTGGATGTCACAAAAAACATGGGATCTTATTAACCAAAGGCGCGAAATGAAGATACAACTACTAAATACCAAAAATGAAGAAAATCATATTCACCTAACGCATTTTTACAAATTGCTGAGGCGAAAAATCTATCGCAGTTGCCGCAGTGACAGACGGGCATGGGCGGATAGCCTGGCACAAGAAGCCCAAGCTGCATCAGCCAGAGGTGACATGAGAGCCCTATATAATACGACAAAAGCATTGTCAGGACGTAAAACCCTCAGCAGGGGACCCTTAAGAGCAAAGAATGGCAATTATATTACTACACAAGAGGGACGGCTCCGTCGTTGGTTTGAGCACTTTAGCGAGGTTTTCAGTGCCTCTGACACGTCTGACTCCGCAACTCAATTATCTGAGCTACAAGAAGTCTCGACCACACTCAACATCAGTACGGAGCCACCATCAGATTCTGAAGTTTACGAGGCTATATTGAAGCTCAAGGACGGCAAAGCACCAGGGCAGGACCTTATTACCGCCGAAATGCTAAAAGCCGATTTGCGCGCAGCCGTCACTTTTCTCGGTCCCTTGTTAAGAAAAGTCTGGACTGAGGAGCGAGGCCTCTTGATAACAGTGCCAAAAAAGGGAGACCTCAGCAAATGTAACAACTGGCGAGGTATCACACTTCTATCTGTGCCCTCTAAGGTGCTATGCCATATCATTTTAAGTCGCCTTTCGAAAGTCATTGACCCCATCCTCCGCAACGAGCAAGCCGGTTTTCGCCCTGGAAGATCTTGCGTGGACCAGATCAACACTCTGCGTATTATTCTGGAACAGGCATCAGAATTCCAAAGAGAAATTTACACTCTCTTTGTAGACTTTGAAAAGGCCTTTGACACGCTTCGGTGGTCGGCCATCTGGACAAGGCTTCAATCAATCGGCGTCCCTGGCAAGATAATTCAAGTTATTAAGGCAGCCTACGAAAATTACTCGTGTAGGGTTCGCTGCGATGGCCTGTTATCCGAGGAGATAAGGGTGTTTTCAGGTGTAAAGCAGGGGTGCCTCCTCTCACCGCTTTTATTCCTCGTAGTACTGGATGGCGTCATATCGCGTGCCAATACACTTCGGCCAAGAGGTATAGAATGGGGTCCAACTGACCATCTTCAAGACCTGGACTACGCGGATGATCTGTGCTTGCTAAGTCATCGACGTGTAGACATGCAAAGTAAGCTGTATGATCTGCAGAGGGAGGCTGCAGGTGTTGGGCTGAAAATAAATGTCCACAAGACTCGAGACATGCGAACGGGTGGACGTGACAATACCCCACTTTATGTCAACGGCGAAGAGGTGCAGAGAGTTCCCGAATTTACCTACCTTGGGAGTATTGTGTCGGATGCGGGAGGAACAGATCTTGATGTCGCCGCCAGAATTAATAAAGCGAAAGGTGCCTTTGCGAGTCTGCGTCCCGTATGGCAGGCAAAATACCTCTCCAATAGAGTGAAACTAAAAATCTTTAATTCAAACGTGAAGTCGGTACTGCTATACGGATGTGAGACATGGAAGGTGCTAAAAGATCTGACACATCAGCTCCAGGTTTTTGTTAATCGCTGCCTGCGATACATATTGAGAATCTTCTGGCCGGAGGTTATTTCTAACGAAGATTTGTGGAGTCTGTGCCACGAAGACCCCATAGACATCCAAATCAAGCGTCGCAAATGGCAATGGGATTGGCCACACACTCCGCCGTCCCTACGATCATATTCCACGACGGGCCTTGGATTGGAACCCGCAAGGCAAACGCAAGCGGGGCCGTCCCAAACAGACATGGCGCCGTACTGTCCTGGCGGAAGCAAAATCATTGGGTCTTACCTGGAGTGAAATAAAAAGTGCCGCGTCGGACAGATCGCGATGGAAAAACTTTGTGTCTGCCCTTTGCCCTGACGGGGGATGTAGGAAAAGAAGAAGAAGAACGCTCTATAAGTTTGGATCTATTTAGTAAAATTTCCGTATTTATAACCGTGACTATTTGACATTGGAATTTATATATTTGAATCTTTTTGTTATGAACATTAGATATTTATATAAATCGAGAAATGTGTGTATTAATTTATTTTTGCTTTATTCATCATGGTATATAATTTCCTAAATATAACATTTTAGTAAATTATGTAACGTGAGTCTTATTGAAAAAAAAATCAATGTAATTTTTAGGCTCAAAAAGTAAACGCTGACTATACTTATGCCCTTAATGATGGTAGTCATAGTCATGTCAGAATGCCTTTAGGTGCAATAAAAAAACACCAATGTTACAACTCACACGAAAAAGAAGAAGATTGTACCAATACTTATCACGTAATCCATTTGGGTATATTAAAGGAAAATAACAGACCATACCAGTTCTAGGCCAGTCGGTAATCAAGCGTGCGATTGGGACAGCAAACACATCCCTCCTTAATTAGATCAGATAGATTATCGGGATAAGATCAGGTATCTGTTTCGGCCAATTAAATACAGGTAAATGGGCACGTACCCGAGTAATGTCCAACGGAATTGCTATTGGACTTAAGTTGCAAGACTATAGATTCAAGTGATGAGGAGTTTGGAGTTTGTTTGAAAGTTTGAGTGTGGGTGTCGCATAGTATAGCTATCATGATATAGGACCGTAAATGTTTGCATATTTTACTTATTTCAGAAGGAAGTCAATACCTATTCTCCACAGGTACTTCACGACGACCTAGAATCATAAAAAAATGACAAAAAGCAAGGTCTTACAGTACTTGTACAGGTATAAATCTAAAAACTGAAAAATATGTAAGTAGCTTAAATTAAACTAAGCGAGATAAACAGGAAATTATGTGACGTTTCATAGAAGCCGTGATCTTGTACGGAATCCTCGGATTGCGTGTCTAATTTGTACTTGGTCAGTTTTTATCTTCTCAAAAAGAAAAATAATAATATCTTAAAAATATTGCAACCCACTCTATAAAAAGCCCTATCTTAAAAAATAAAAACCCTTTTATAACACAGTTTTCTATTTACATTACATTATTAAACCTCTTCGCAGCCTCAGGCCCAACACAATTACTCAAGGGCCCGGAAATGACACGTATTTCAGGGGTCCAACAAAAAAAAACAGCCGGAAGTCGACCGCCATTGTGTCCAAAACATGTTTCAGAAAATGGCCGCCGCAGAGTTATAAGTAAAAACTTGCGCGTACGTGGGTCCGGACACGCTTTTATTGACCTTATTTTTTACAAATTCTGTTACAACGTAGCAACGTACATTATTTTTCTTGTACTTTAATAATAATCATATTTTCTTCTATTTTCGAGAGAATGAAGGGAGGATCGTGGCGTCAAATCAGCCTACCTGGGAAAAGTGTCAGGCAAGCGTCTAGTCGGGCGCCCCAGATATCGCTGGAGAGACACTGTGGAGGCTGATCTGCGTGAGCTGGGAGCGGGCAACTGGCAAGCCACCGCGCAGAATAGGAGTCTATGGCGCTCTCTCGTATCGGAGGCCAAGATCCACTTTGGGGTCACTGAGCCAGCGGAGTAGTAGAAGTAGTTTCATCTATTTTATTTATAAGGGTAAGATTCAATAATGTCTTTGGCAATATTGCAGAAAGAATTTTTGACAATTAGTATAAGTTAGGACAACATACAACATACCTAATCGATCAGCAAATTATAATTTTACTTATATAATTTATTAACCAATTGACATGAAGACTACAATCGGTATACGTAGCCTCAGAGTCCCTCAAGTAATGCCCGACTTAACGCTTCTTCTTAGAGATGGACTGAAGCCAAGATAATGCACATATCTTGATCATTTTGGCCACGTCATTGCAACGTCTCATTTGCTAAATCGATCAGTTCATCTAACAGACTTGTGTTTAGGAAATATAAAGCCTTTATAGGCATTAGTATATTACTACCGCGGTCTATAATGACTACATTGCTGGTCGCGCTGATGATGGCCGACAGCGCAGCTCCAGGCCGACACAGCGCGGTCAGCAGTTGATGGTCGAGCTGAGGTTTCACATAGCGAGACACAGACGACACAGATGACACAGCGAGGACAGCAAGGGCTGCAATGATGGCCAAGCTGGAAGGTCTAGAGCGAAGCTAGGCTAGCTCGAGGCAATCATAGCGTGACCAGCGAAGCAGTCATTGTGGGCCAAGGCTTGTATAGTGCTTTACTCAAAAAATGCAAGTACCTAATCTAAATAAACCAGCAAGTAATTTAAATAAAAATATATTTAAAACGTTGCCGGCAATACATTGCCGGCCTGTTAGAGCGGACAGCAAAACTTTGGCGGCCGCTCTTTGAAACAGAACGGCAAGGTCGATTTTGCTCAAACAAGGTTGTCAAAATAATGACAACATCACATGCATTTTTTAGTAAAAAATATTACATTTTCTTATAATTTTATGGCCGATCGCACTATGGCTGCAATTTCGTAAGAATTTGAAATGTACCTTTGATATGCTCATAGTACCCTAGCTGTAGGAATATTTTAATAGCTAATGATGTTGATAATTGACTTTAGATGCCGTTCGGCAGTTCAGTAAAACGGATAGGTAAAAACTTTGGTAAGATAAATAAATAATAAATAAATATAAACGGATAAATCACATAGTTTGAGTTAGCCCCAAAGTAAGTTCGAGACTTGTGTTATGGGATACTAACTTAACGATACTATTTTTTACCACCGAGGTCGTCATCGGAGGTCGTCGAAAGAAAATCCTGATCCTCGCTACTAATATTATTAATGAGAAACCTACTTTGGATATGAGTTTTTGAGTATTACTCAATCACGCAACATCTACGAAATGAATTTTTAAGAAATTTGGTAGGTACACGGTCGGTTAACCATCCTGAAATTCCCACGGAAACGAAAACCTGGAGGCTGATGGCTAGTTAAGTAGATCTGGGTGAATAAATGCGAAAGTAAACAAATGACACTAATTTTGTTGAATCCATTCACCTGGGTCACTTGGGTGAATAAATGCGAAAGTGAACAAATTTTAATGACACCAATTTTGTCGAATCAATTTACTTGGGTGTTATCACCTAGGTGAAATGAGTCCAAGGTGAAATAAAGACACTAAAAAGTCTACTCTTTTCACCCAGGTGAACAGAATGAAGAATACCACACTTACCTGTAAAAAAAATTTAAATGTCACTAATTTTGAAACACTAATCACTCCCACAGATCCTCAAACAAGAAGCCCATATAAATTTCCAAATTATTTTGATTACAAACGAAACCCAATTAGGGTCAACCTCCATTATGACAAAGGTCAACATCTGAGTCGTTAGTAATTAACATTTTAATTGGGCCGGATTGAAGTGTGCGAGCACCACTTGACTGCTGAAGTTTTATTCAGCGTTTGAGCTCAACGTTTCCAAGAGCCGATTCATGGAAGTAAGTAATACCTAACTCAATGTAACTTGAATTCAATATTTATTACTTAGATTGTATTGAAATGCCAGTAAATCTACTAGAAATTTGATAAGTTAAGTGCTAAATAAGTAGGAAAGTACTCAAAAATTTATTCTAAAAACCTCCGAATTTATTCTTTTTAAAATATTTGACCGAGCGAGCGAGGGCTATAATTCAAGTTGGGGCAAAAACATATTGTTTGTATGTATGTACCTATGTATTTATGTATGTTTGTTCCGCGGTAACTCTCGAACCGTTGAATTAATTTCGATGATATTAAGAATACGCGTAGCAACTACTTATCCATAGAATTTTTAAGTTTGTTGCGCAACAAAATCGCGTTCAGCCGTTTTTGAGATATACGCATATTTTTAAAATAATAATCGCGAGGTCTAAGTTCGCGGCGAACCACTAGTTAATACCTGTCAATAACCTCTTCACCAAATATTAATTACATACATACACACATAATATTATCAAATATTAATACCTATAAAATTGAGATCTGAATGTTGAAAGTAATATTCTTGCAACAAAAGTAGTGTTTTGTTTTCCTTTTGCCCGCAGCATTGACGCGTGGTTACACTTCTTCTACGCAAAATCTACTTTCTTTATTCCGAACTTACCAATTTAATACTTTAATTAATTAACTGGTTTTAAAAATACTATTCTAGCATTCCGATCCAGTGCGAAACGGCCAAAGTTTAAATTAAGTTTTTCAAGTGTTGGCCATGGACTTCTGAATCCAATTCGCGGATCAAGAGATTTGGGATTCATACTCTTATTTTCTTTTTCTAGTGAAATATTTTAAAATAATTGAACTACATCGACCCAGACTAACCGTGGCTTAGTCAACTATTTGTTGAATAGGGGACCGGACATCTCACAATAATAGAATCATCCGTAAAAGAATTACATCAATAACCAAAGTATTTCCCAAGATATAGCAAAAAACATTTCACATTTTTAAGCGATATTTGGATGATACCAAAACGCCCTGTGCAGAGCAACTACGCTCTGCTGCCAGAAAATGTGCGCAGAGCGAATCCGGACAAACGAAGCGGCGGGAAGAATTCTGTACCGGAACTTCACCGGGAAAAAAACCACCGGTAAAAATAAGTACCGGGAAAAAATCTCCACGCGGCACCACGTTTGCCCGACTAAAACCTAATTAACTTAACGCAGTCTGCTACCACCGTAGCTTATGAAGGGAGCTACAGGGCCCTATATAATAACCTAACCTATAAATTAATTACAAGTGAAAACTACTTACCAAGCTAAATCTTCTTTCTCTTCGGATCCAAACTTGAGTGTCTTCGGGAAGGGGGAATTCCTAATCACCCTACCTAACCCATGAGATCTCAATTCCCCAGGACAACTAAATAGATTTCTTCCCGTAGTTTCACTCGGGAACAGCCAGATGTGAACAGCCAGCCACGTTTCACCTCTCACAAGAAAAGGTCACAATAACAGAGTTTTTCACAAACACAAATTCAATAGTTATTTAACAAACAGGAAATTCACAATTATCACTCAAACTAAACAACAAGCAAAAGACGCGAGACCGCTCCGCGTATTAAAATCAAACCGATATCGCCCTGGACAATGCAATGGCGGACTACACGATGCATTCCACGCTAGCAGTGTGAAAACCCCGAACGCCCTCTGGCGGCAGCAATGCGAAACGCCTGCGTTTAGTTTTACCCAATATATTACAAACATCCCCCCGTCCCGGTCTGAGAAGCAGACCGCTAGCTTACTCTACGGGAAGGCGGGCGAGAGAGGTCACACCTCTCCTTAAAATCGAACCGTCGACCAACACCTCAGCCACACGCGGAGTGCCATCTCCGCCAAGAATCAAACGTAATATGCGAGCTCGTCGCCAAAGCAATGAGGGCAAATTTGCCTCTTTTAACAATACTAAATCACCCTCCTGGGAGGCTCAGTCCTGTCTGTCCACTTCACTCTTTGCTGCAGCAAATGCAAATATTCAAGCGACCAGCGACGCCAAAAGTCCTGGCTCATTTGCTGCAACATTTGAAAACGCGACAACCGATATACGCGTTCATCCTTCCACGGGTATTCGGGCAGGGCATTCAACGGCCCTCCCACCAAAAAATGACCAGGGGTGAGAGCTTCCAAGTCATTTGGATCTGGAGATAGCGGACAGAGAGGACGAGAGTTGAGGACCGCCTCAACTTTACAAAACACTGTGGCCAGCTCTTCAAAAGTTAGAGCCGTTTCTCCGATAATGCGGCGGAGGTGGGTCTTTGCGGATTTCACAGCCGCTTCAAAAATCCCTCCCCAATGGGGGCAACTTGGGGGACTAAATTTCCAGGTTATTCCCCTTTGGGCAGCAATTTGACTTAAACTAGTACAATTTTTATCAATAAACACGGAAACATCCTTAAGATAATTTACAGTTCCTTTATAGTTTGTGCCATTATCAGACCTAATAAGGGAAGGTAGACCTCGACGCGAAACAAAGCGATCCAACGCGGCGACGAAGGCCTCCGTAGTCAGAGCCGATACCACCTCCAAATGGACGGCCTTGGTGGCCAAACAAACAAATACACACAAATAGCCCTTCACAATACGGGCATTACGAAAGGGAGAAGCCTTGATCGAAAAGGGACCGGCAAAATCGGTTCCAACGCCGTCAAACGGCCTCGAAGGTCGAATTCGATCAACGGGCAAATCACCCATCTGTGGTTGCATCGTGGATGCCTTCAACCTATAACATGCAATACATCGAAACAGAACACTACGGATTGCTCTTCGGGCAGACAATATCCAAAATTCGCGTTGCAAAATAGCCAACAAAGCATTGCACCCAGCATGGGCGTTACGAATGTGTCGATCAGACACCAAAAGCTGCACCAAGGGTCCGCCCTTGGGCAACAACAGAGGATGGCGAGTCTCATATGGAAGATCCGCCTTCCGGAGCCTGCCTCCAACCCGAAGAAGCCCATCCGAGTCGATGTACGGGTTCAAACGAGCGACCGCGCCCTTCAACTTAGCGCGTCCGTCGCGCAAAATCTGAAGCTCTGACTCAAACCGTCCGGTCTGCACGACACGGACCCAATGCAACAATGCGCTCCGGCGCTCTTCTGCACCTGCAATCGGCTCCAACCGCTTTGCCTGTGGGTTTCTACAATTATGTATGAAACGCTTAATCCAACTGGTGACACCCAGAAGCTTATCCAAGCTGCTATACCGAGCAAGTAGCCAATCCGGCTCCGACGTCGTCTCAGCGACTACAGCATGTACACGGAGCCCAGTCAAACTCAAAGAAGTAACATCTGTCTGACAGACAGGCCAAGAAGTTTCTGATCCCATCAGCCACTCTGGACCCCACCAGAGCGGGTGTGACACCAATTCTGGTGCCGTGCAACCTCGGGAAGCACAGTCCGCTGGGTTAAGCTCTCCCGGCACATGTCTCCATGTTATATCAATTCCGATATTCTGGATTTGGGAAACCCGATTTCCCACAAAAACCTCCAAGGTATGTGGGGCCGCGCGCAACCATGCAAGCGCGACCTGGCTATCCGACCAGGCGAAGATGTCCCGTATCTCGACCGTGGCCGCCAGCTCACATGCAACGTGATGCAACAATTTAGAGAGAAGGTGAGCTCCACTCAACTCAAGCTTGGGAATAGTCAGCCTAGTCCTGATGGGGGCGACCTTGCTCTTCCCTAACAAAAGCGAGACATTGACCCGGCCATCGGCGTCAACTGTCCGCATATAGACTGACGCGGCGTAGCCTCGCTCCGACGCGTCACAAAAGCCATGCAGGCTGGCTCGATATTTCCCGGGGGCAATATTCGACGAGGCAAGGCAATCCGATTGACTTCCTTAATCGATGAAAACAACTCGAGCCAATCATCCAATGGAGAGCCAAACAGCGGCTCGTCCCACGAGACGCCCAAAGTCCAAAGTCTCTGAAGAAGACACTTTGCAGAGAATATCACTGGACTGATCCAACCGCTTGGATCAAACATACGGGCTATTACGGACAACACCGTTCTCTTAGTCCAGACTTTTGGTATTTCCAAGTCCACTTGAATGTGAAAATATCGGTTAGCGGCTGGTACTGCATGCCCAGCACCGCTATCCTGTTGGGATCATCCACATCCTCAAACAGGTGAGGGTTCTGTTGGTGATCCTCCGGGATCCCTTCTAGAACTTTAGGCTCATTAGACAACCACTTACGTAGCTCGTAGCCACCTGTCTTCAATATTTCAATCAATTCATCCCGCAGTAGGAGGGCCTCCTCAATACTTTGGGCTCCGGTGCACACGTCATCAACATACAAGTCACGTGACAGCACGGAAGCCCCACGGGGAAAGCGGATCCGTTCCCGCTCTGCCAATTCAAGCAATGATCTGATGGCGATATAGGGACTAGATTTCAAACCATAGGTGTTTGTGTTGAGTTCATACACCGTCACAGGATCCTCAGGGCGCTCACGCCAGAGTATCAACTGGAATCGCCTGTCCTCAGGATGTATGACTGTCTGGCGGAACATCATCCGGATGTCCGCACCAAAAACCACTTGATGTCTTCTAAAGTTCAAGATGATGTCAATTATGTCCCTATGCAATTTGGGACCTGAATGCAAACATAGATTCAACGAAACTCCGTTCGAAGTGGGTGCGGACCCATCAAAGACAGTCCGCAACTTGCCCGTTGAGGCCTTCACCACCGCGTGGTGGGGCAAAAAATAATGCTCAGTTGAGCTCCAATCAACTCGAGCCGGAGACATGTGACCCAAATCCTCGTACTCGCGCATAAATTCAATATATTTATCGCGAAGTACGTGGTCACGCTGCATACGTCGCTCCATGGACAGCAGTCGTTTCTCCGCAAGCGCCCTACTTTGCCCTAGGCTAGGACGAGAGGCAACAAAGGGTAATCTAGTTACAAACCGACCGGAGGGCAACCTCTCCGTGGTCGATCGAAAAAGGGCTTCGCACTCAGCGTGTTCCGGATCCACCCTGGAACTCATAGGTGGCTCCTCCACCTCCCAAAACCTTTGCATGGTCTTGGCCAAGGACGCAGATGCGACGACCGGTGGCTCCTCCGCGGTGCCATTATCAAACACAGGGCCCATCAGGGCAAAACCAAAAATCGTAGACACTGCCATCAGTGAAGACGAACCCAGAGCCTTCTGTGTACCCAACAAAATCCAACCCAATACGTCCGAGCCCAGGAGCAAGTCCACTGGGCCGGGATGAAAGACAAAGGGGTCGGCCAAATCCAGACCCGAAACCAAAGACAACACACCCGGCGGTATGTCTGTCGAGGGGTGCCAACCCGCAATGGTATCCATTACCATAGCCGAAGTCGTGATCCTCATTGTGGAGGACTTCAGCGAAGAAAAGGTGACAAGTGTCTGGCCCGTCAGACACTTCACTTGTATGCCACCAACTCCAAGAAGTGGCACAGGCGAGTCTTCCACGACTAAACCTAACTGGCGTGCCACTCGAGTGGTAACCAAACTGCTTTGAGCCCCTGAGTCCAACAGAGCTCTCACATTAATGGCTTCCCCCCCACGACCCCATACGCGGACCACCGCGGTAGGGAGCAGAACCGTCCGCGGCTCTGTCCCAGCAAGGGAGCAAGCTAGTTACGGGCTCCCCACTCTCTCCAAACCAGGGGCGCGCCACTGACCCGGATAATATGGCGGGCGAGTGCACATCCCCATCTGAGGGGGCAGAACCCGCGGCCCGGCCATACATATGGTACGGCGGGTGGTACTCCAGCCGTGGTACTCGTGCAGCGGCGGAGAAAACCGCTGCGGCTGCATGTGTTGGGTATTGGTAACCCGCGTGGAGGGGGGTGTCCCCACTCTCACGTCCGATCTAGGGCCCCCGCCCATGGGGGCCCTATCCGGGGCCTGGCCAGCTACATACTGGCCATGACCTTGGGTCGCGTGGTCCCGGTCCGCCAAGACCCGCGCCGGTACGCGACCCCCCTCCCGAGGGGGGGTGCGACGAGCGAAGCCGCGTCCTCCGTCCGGTGGTGGAGGGCTTCGCGCAGGAGCGCCCCCGCCCATAGGGGACCCCTGCCTCAACATCCGGGTGCCATCCCCGTTGCGGTTCATGCAAAGCATCGCGTGGTGCCGCCCACGGCATGCACTGCATGGTATGGCACTGGGACAGTCACGTGCATAGTGACCGCCCAAACAATAAAAGCAAAGTTCATGCCGCTTTGCCATGCGGCGCCTATCTTGTACTGGCAGTCTCTGCCAGTCCCTGCATTGTAGCAGGCTGTGGCCCATCCGGCCACATTGCAGGCAGTCCGCGTCCCTCGCGACTGCTGCCGTGTGCGCAACCCGCACACCAGCTCCACGCGGTGGCGGTTGCCGTCCCTGTTGGGGCCTACGTTCAGGCGCTCTGGATGGCGCTGAGTCCGTCATGGTATTCTCAGCAGCCCGTGCCTCAAACTCCAAAAACTTCACCAAGTCAGTGAATGTTGGTAGGGTGGTGCTATCCCGTTCCGCATTCTCGCGCTCAAATCGCGAGCGGATGTCATTGGGTAATTTGCCCAATACAATGTGCACCAGCAAAAAGGACCATTGGTCCACCGGCAGCCCCAGTGTGCGGAGCGCGTTACAGGCCACTGTAACGGGCGTGAGCAACTGCAGGCGCAACTGTGCCCTGTTGGCCACCTTGGGCAGGGCCATCAACTGTGCGGCGTGCGCATCCGCTAACAAACGTAAGTTTTGGTAGCGGGAGTTCAATAACTCCCAAGCCGTATCGTACTGGTCGTCCTCCACCCGGAGGTGCTGGATGAGCGACCGCGCTTCATCCTCAAGAGTGGAGAGGAGGTAGGCCATCTTCTGGGCCTTCGACAAATCCTGTCGTGCTACGACCAGGGACTCAAACATATTTTTATATGCTACCCACTCCTCCATCCTACCCCCAAAGTGGGACAGCTGAAGGGTGGGGAGCCGACCAGTAACCGCTGGTCCTTCCTGTCTAACAGGTGTGCGAGGGGCTGGTCCGCCAGCCTGTCTCGCCCTTATTGCGGTCACCGCCTCCGCGATATCATCGTGCAGACTCAGGATCTGGTCCATGTCCGCCATGTGACCTGCGTAGGCCTCCGGGGTAAGATCGGCTTCGGTAAGCGCCGCCATGGCCGCTTCCGCGCTAATCAATCGTGAGTGGAGGTGATCCGCTCTTAGCAGTATGGCGCCCTCCCTGTCCTTCCGGGACAGGAGTCCTCCGGCCGTCACAAACCATCTCAATTCGTTGGCGAGTGTCGCCCTAGCATTGGAGGCCTTCGCCATCGCGTCAAGTCACAAACAAAAAATAACAAAAGGTAAATAAAAAACAACAAAATCAAGCAACTACACGAAGAACCGCGGTAGGTATGAGAATGGCACAAACCCGGAACGCACGGTACAAACCGCAAACAAATACAAAAAAGGTTACAAATATTCTTATACAAACAAACTAAGAAAAATCTAATAATTTTTACAAACAATTAATTATTTTTTACAAACGAACAAATAGAGGGTAGATTAACTACGCTCTGCTACCAGAAAATGTGCAGAGCAACTACGCTCTGCTGCCAGAAAATGTGCGCAGAGCGAATCCGGACAAACGAAGCGGCGGGAAGAATTCTGTACCGGAACTTCACCGGGAAAAAACCACCGGTAAAAATAAGTACCGGGAAAAAATCTCCACGCGGCACCACGTTTGCCCGACTAAAACCTAATTAACTTAACGCAGTCTGCTACCACCGTAGCTTATGAAGGGAGCTACAGGGCCCTATATAATAACCTAACCTATAAATTAATTACAATTGAAAACTACTTACCAAGCTAAATCTTCTTTCTCTTCGGATCCAAACTTGAGTGTCTTCGGGAAGGGGGAATTCCTAATCACCCTACCTAACCCTTGAGATCTCAATTCCCCAGGACAACTAAATAGATTTCTTCCCGTAGTTTCACTCGGGAACAGCCAGATGTGAACAGCCAGCCACGTTTCACCTCTCACAAGAAAAGGTCACAATAACAGAGTTTTTCACAAACACAAATTCAATAGTTATTTAACAAACAGGAAATTCACAATTATCACTCAAACTAAACAACAAGCAAAAGACGCGAGACCGCTCCGCGTATTAAAATCAAACCGATATCGCCCTGGACAATGCAATGGCGGACTACACGATGCATTCCACGCTAGCAGTGTGAAAACCCCGAACGCCCTCTGGCGGCAGCAATGCGAAACGCCTGCGTTTAGTTTTACCCAATATATTACAAACACGCCCCTAACTAAACGTGCATTCATATGACGTCACGCGTAGAAAATGGACTTTCCCAAAAAGTTTGAACTGTAATAAATTTGCTCAGGACGAAAAGTCTCAAATATACTCGTGATGAAAAGTCACAAAATGTGTTTAATTATATGTATTCTATCATAAAATTACATATTTTTAACAATTCTCATACCTTGGCCGGTCCCCTATTGCAAACCAAAATACAGAAGGTTCGAATTTCAAGCTTCAATATCGTCTAATATAATCAGAGGAATATTGGAGATTTAGATCAATTTGGGGCCATTTTCATTGTCCAATTTTGAATCTTAGGTAAAAGAAAACGCCTAAGAAAAGATGCAGCAAGCTTGTTTGTGTGTAATCTGGTTGTCGCTAAGTTATGATAGTCCAGAAAAAATTGATGTTAGAGTAATCTAAGTACCTTTGACACTCGACAAAAAGAAAAAACAAAGTGCTCAGGTAAGTAAAGATTTCCTTGAGTGCTTTTTAATAAACGCTAAGTGCTTTTTAATACTTAATTAAAACAATTTTCGATTAGAATTAATAGAGATAGAAATAATATTTTTCTGCATTGTAATGCTATTTCTAGAATAAACAACTGATCTCATTTTTGCTGAATTTTGAAATAATGATAAAACTTTTACAGTTAAAAATATACTTCATACTTATTAAGTATCTCATTATTTTTGTAACCGAACCAACTTTGTGATTTTCAATAGATGTCAAAGAAAAATAATAAGAAACGAAGCAGCGCTTTTATCCAAAAAATATCTTATGTTAAAAATAAATCTTGCTCGGGATGGCAAAATTTTCATTAGGCACAAATCAATCCAATCTTTTTCTATCTTTTGTGACCTGAAAAGAAAGACTTTAATATCTTTACATCGATCATTTGTCAGAGATTCCGCCCGTGATTTAACGGGCCGCGACGTCAAACGTGGACGGTTCGGTTTTATTGGATATCGGCACAAGTTACAGACGACAGAGAGCATTGTTATAATAGACTTAACATTCTGGTGTCGCGCGTATGAAATGCGACCTTCGATAGCTAAATTTAAAATAGGAGAAAAAACGACTACAGATATTGGCTTGTGGGCAAGGTAAAATTGGAAGACATGTGCCTACCTTAAGTACTCCAGCCGGCACGCTCCAGATCCCTCAACTCGACACTTGAATTCACCAATTCACATCAAATGTCACAGCACAGTCGTTCATAGATTTTTCTCTTAAAGTTCACACGCGGAAGACACGCATTTGAAACAGCGGAACAGGTACGGCTTACGGGGCATATCCCGTATCACCAGCGAAGATACGAGAACCAAGCCATGAGCTGGTTCTGGCGGCGGTATCGCGACACAACGCGATGCGAACAGCGGTTAACGAGCGAATGTTCTTGAATGAATCAAGGCACATGTCAAAGTAGGTTAGGGATGGGAAAATAGCCAATATCTTAGCCGATAGCATATATAGTTGATAGATGGCGCCACCACATTCATATTTTGGCGAGAGCGAGGTGTGTTGCTCACAAATCTATGGATGCTCGACCACCTAAAAGGGAAGATATTTCAGCCAGTCTGGGTGTTATGCCTTTTTTTTACGTGTGGAAAGACCCTCGTCTCGTCCATGCAGCCACGGGAGGCCGGACAGGTATGTGGGAGTCGAACCCACTAAAACCACACGGTGTCAACGCCTACGCATTTGTGCCGGGACCATGTGCTATTCTCGCTCCACAGCCCCAGCGCGGCGGCCTCTACCACGGCGGCCTCGGCACGGCTCGCTCACACGAACACCTCTCCATCGAGAGGGTCGGAGCGGCCAGCGGGATGGCCCGTCGGCCTACACATTTTCCCGCTAGGGGAAAGGCACGCTTGAAATGGGCGCGCCTTTCTACCCGGGGCCGTTGAGCCGGATGACGTAATCCTGTTTCCGCCGCCCGACCGGCCGTTATTGTGGGAGCAGCTGGAGCAGGCCGTAAGCCCGCCTTCTGCGCCCCGGGCGCCGGCGGTGGATGTCGAGGTCTGTGGTATCTTCGCGCACCCTCTCCGCCGAGGGTAACCGCGGCTCCGGTTATATCGAGGTTGTATTTATGCATCCAATCTTGAAAACTCCTGTTAGCGATATTTGATTTTCCATAGAAGCTGCACGTTGATGTGAGACTATTAATGCCGTTATTTTTTTACTGGCTAGCCCAGGTCGACTCTTTCAAACCTGGATGCCCGTCATAAACAATGACTTAAAAAAAGCTCGAGCCAACACAGCAACGACCCAAAACTGCAACACCTGGCGGAGAATGATGAGAAGAGCCGACCCCAAATGAAACTGAAGAAGGTTAGGCAAAGAGATAGATTGTTTTTTGCTTTACTGGCTAGCAAAAATGATCTATCTCGATATTGCAAAAATTTACTATAAATTGTGGTTTAAATTTAGAGCTTCAATTAATGTGATAAATAATATGTAGATAAAGCCAGAAAGGTCTTTAGTTCCAGATTACCATTTCCCGTTGATCAGAGTCGTACAAAATGAAAAAACTGTTTTTCGTCATTTCCTCTCACTTGCACCACTCGCACCGCGGTGGTCGCGAAGCGGAAATGCGTCGTGATTGTCAATCTACCGCCGTCTCACCGGTTACGCTGTTATTTTGTTCCTGTACCGTATAGCAGAAACCACATTGTATTTTTTTCTGTTTTTTGGTGGAAAAACCTATTATTTTTGTGTATGATAGTCACATTCATGAGGAAGACTATCCGGAATTCCCACGGTATCATAAAGTATAAAATAAGATGCTTTTAGTATAAAATTTAGCTAAAAGAAAGTCTAACTTTGTGACCTTAATTTTACTTATAATGATGTGTAAGATTTTTTACTCAATTTCTTTCAATTTCACCAAAATCTGGTTAACGATTGAGATGTACCTAACATCTCAATCGTTAACCAGATTTTGGTGAAATTCTGGTGCATGGGTAGTTATGAGGTATAATAGCCTTGGGGCGTAGTTGCGTAATTAGTGTCTATTATGTCCATAAGTAGTATTATGGGATTCCTCCACTCATAGGTGATGGGCTAGCAACCTATCACTATACCTGAATCTCCATTTCATCAGAGAGCCCACTATTCAGCTAAGCGTGGCCTTCGAGTGTCACGACCCTTGGCTCTGTCTACCCCGTAAGGGATAAAGACGTGGTTCTATGTATGAATGTATGTTAACCAATTAGGTATATATTTTTTCCAAAACTATTTTTTGTTTAAACCTTAAATAGTTAATTTAAACCGTGGAACCCACGGTTCAATTTACTGGTGTACGTCCACACTTATCTTCGGGAGGCAAGTAATTAAGTAGGCCGGACCCAAATATATTAATCTGGGGTCGAACTGACGTAATATATTGGTTAGTATCTGGTAATGAAAGCCTAGTATTAAGATATTTAGTATTTGATAAAGAGACGTCCGAACTTTCGCATTTAGGGAAGTGGGATTTACACTTTATTTTTGGAAATAAAATAATCCTCTCTAGTTTTTACAACAATACCTTTCATATTTTAAAGGCTGAATGGAGGATAATTTGGAAATTTATTGAATTTTTTGAAACTAGCCTCCTGTCTGAAATAACTCAGCGTATGAAATTCGCTTTGAAAGTTTTTTAGAAAATATATAAGCTATATAAATAAAAATCCGATGTTACGGCAAAATATAGTGTGTTCAACGAGCTTTTCCTTGTTTTTTTTTTAACTTTTGATTTGAAATGAAATTGTTTATTTTTAACATTTACAATATCGCTGACGTCAATAAATTTACATACAGTTAAGTTTACTCCCGCCTCCTAAGCGCAATTAAAAAAGATTTTCAAGAATCTCTTACGTTCAAAAAGATACTTACTACTACGTATAATAATAATATGAAAACATTCCAAGATCGTAAAATGGAATTCGACAAACAACCTAATAGGGTGGTTTGTGTACTCTCTTAATCTACTTTAGATTATGAAATTTCAGTACTTATGAAAGTTGTTTTCCGAGAAGCGTATCTTGAGCTCTCTTGAGTGCACTGAGTTACTTTCTTGTAGACGGAGTATGTTGACGAGGTTAACTTGTGCTGGTAGACTCTGAAATCGAGTAGGGTTTCTATCTACAAAGACTGCATTGATTCAGTTTTGACTTAAACAAATCATTCATTATTGCTAGAGGTAATAGCCGTCTGGTATTCAATTATAAAAATTGCTGATGAATGATAGAATACTATTTTATTGTAATATTATTGCAGTATTTTTAGCTATGAGTAAAAATTATTATTATTTATTTTAGATGCAGACGGTATTTTAAAATACGTAGGAAATTTATAAGAATAAATAGTGGTTTCTTTATACTATGAAAAAGGAGTGAAAAATAAATTACAATAAATACCAAAAACTATACAAGTGTTCAGAGCAGTACTTAGCATATACGCGCCGACTTCACTCAACTATGGTGCATTATGCAATAAATCCCACTAACTTTCAGCAAACTTCAGACCGGTGGAATTCCCGCATTGCTCCACACAGCGTTCCTTTCTACGCAAATTCAGCGCACATTTCCCGAAAGTGAACGGTCTCCGAATTCTTTGATAATTTCCGAGGGAGTTTGAGATTTTGAGTAATTAAGTCGAGAGCTAGTCGTGTTGTACCTATTAAATTTGATATTGGATAAATAAGTTTAAACTTAGTCTATCCTGGGATATGTTGTTAATGCTACAAAGCGTTATTTGCAACTCTGAACAAGTTTGCGTGTACAAAGAGCATATTCACTTATGAAAATGTCGAAGCTACGAGTATTTTGAAAATAATTTCAGGTTATTTTCTTATTTACAATTTTTAAATTCCCATCCGTTCGTATGGATTGTAAATATGACAGTATTTTTATTTCTCCACAAAATATATTCAGCGTTGCCCTAAGATATTGTATTTAATGGCAGCAACGCATAACGATATAAGTGATATAAACCAACGTGATTTATTACCACCCGGCCAATAAGGAAAGACGCAATATTTTCGCCTTACATACTTTGTCACGATTATGTTTACAACCGAGTTTGGAAAGAAGGTTTTCGGGGCACTGCTTTTTTGGTTTATTCTTCATAACACAAGTCTTAAACTTACTTTGGGATGAGTTAGTCATTCGGCCACTAATTTTAGCCTAGGTGGCCCCGGATACTTTAGTTTTTTGCTCAATTAGGGGCATTTACTCCTTGTTATATGTGCCTTTATATAATTTTACGATGTTTTTTCTTTGTCTCTAGGTATAACAATTTTATAGCTGTCATACAGAAATTGTGTTAGTATTTTATGTGAAAAGATAAATCTTTACGAGTGTCAGTGAAGTTGTCATCCGGATCAGAAAAGCATAACGTTGCCAACGTCGCCGATACTCGAACAGTAGTTTATGTTCTTACTAATTTTATGAACTATGAAGCTTTTATGAAGCTACAAAAATGTAATAGCGAAAACTTATTTACTCTTACGTTTATATTTTCTACTAGCTATGCGCTGCTTTATTCCCTTGATATTTTGGGATAAAACGTACCCAGCCTAATTTTTTTTCGCCAAGTCTCTTCGTCTACTACAAATTTTGTCGAAATCTAATAAAAATATCATCAATTATATAAAACCTTAACATGATGCGACTTGGACATTTCAAGAATAACTAGACTTTGGTGCTGCGTCTGCTTCAAATATTTATGAGATTATTGTACTCGTAACTTTATAGAAGGATTGCAGATATTTTGTATGAGTACAACTCGTATGATCTGCGTGCGTGCTTCAAATGTTTCCTCAGAACGATTGACTGGGTTATTGAATAAAGTTCATACTGGGAGAGTTTACTCGGGTAAGCTAAATTTTGTCTGTTGCATCTAATGCAGAAGTAGAAGTTGAGTCTTACTGTGTTAAATCTACAGAGAATCTCGACTTTATCTCACACGGGGTAGACACAGCTATAAGATTCCGCTATTGAATGTTGAAGTATAAAACTGTGTAGTGAGACTCGAAGGCTACGCTTAGCTAATTAGTGAGCTTATTTTTAATATGTGTGGGTATAATAACTAATTTTGAAAAAGTTAGTAGCTCTCTGTGAAATGTTTTTCGTCAAGAACCAAAGTTCAAAAGAGAACAGATATTGCAATTTCAGATGATTTTCAATATGAAACATGATTTGTGAGATATGAAAAAATCTCTTTCGATTTTTATATTGAAATTTAAGAAGTTTGTAAACCATTTCACGTGCAATACTTTGAAATAAACAAAACTATATCATCATCATTGAATTTAAGAGCAATGCTCTTGTCTGTGGAGTTCCTTCCATCTTTCTCTTTCCATTCACTTCCCTATACGACACGATGCTATCTATCTCCTTTGTTATAATAACATATAACTCTGTCTTTGTCTTCCTGGACACCTATGTAATGCTGTAAAAAGGTACTCATACAATGGAAAAATATGAACTGTAAGAGATGTGGAAATGGGCTTGAAATCCAATATAGTGCGGATATAAGTTGAGAGCGAAGGATCCTAGAGATTTCAAGGGAGTGTTGAGATATTTTATCATGACTGATACATGATAGATTGCCTTTTGTTTCAATATAACGGATATATAAATAAATAGAGTTTTACATCATGTACCAACAACATGTACAGTCGTCAACAAATAAATCTGTACTTGGGGTCAGGTTCATCTGCCATTGACTGTACCTTTTTTGCACGCGTTCCTGGCAGAGCCTTTAGTTGTAATATATTATTCAGATTTGTATAGTGAAGACAAACAGCCAGCAATATTACTAGTAAACACATTCACATCACCTTACCCTCCATATACTCTGTCTGCAATCGATCACCGCCGATCGTTGCAGGAAAATGATGTTTTATATTGAACTTACCGACCATTGGACCTGAGATTATGTGTGTTTAGGATCCCAGCCACCTTTGCCAAGAATCAGCTTACATTGCCTCAAAGAGATTGCATGCAGATCTGTGTGAATTTTTAATAAGTCTTCCAAATATTATCTAGAAAATATGAAAGGTTAGAATATAGACGGAGTAAATAAATTTATTTTGTGTATAAAAAGTGATATTTAAATATCATTAACTTATAAGGATACCTTATCTAGTAAAATAGTAAGCAAGGTTGATGCTAAACCCCGTTAAATAATACATAATTATTGTATTTACTCAAAAATGCATGTAATGTGGTCATTATTTTGATAACCTTGTTTGAGCAAAGTCGACCTTGCCGTTCTGTTTTCAAATAGCGGCCGACAAAGTTTTGCTGGCCGCTCTAACAGGCCGGCAAAACATTGCCGGCCGCTATTTTGACGTTTCAACATTTTAAAAATCGAACGCAAAAAGATTTAATTTAAAACACAGCTGTGTGTATTTTATAGAGATAGCATAGAGATAGGTACAAAAGATTTTATTCCATATTTGGCTGTATAGTTCCAACTACCATTGCTTAAAAATAAAACAAAGAAGTAACAAAAGCGCGGTTCAGCGAAAAATTTGTTTTTATTTAGTGACTTTTTGGCTAAAAATTAGCTCTCAAAGCGAAAATTCTTCCGATTCAATGTGTTTAACACCACCAGACATTAAAGATGAAGCTAGATTAGTGGTTGAAAATTGGATACCGCGAAACTCAAAGGAAAAATATAAGCTTGCATATGAAAAATTTGTGCATCAATCCGGGAAAGTCGGTGTTGAATTTTAGTAACTGTACATTTCATAATTGTCATTTTAATTAAATTTCTAGTTAATTAATATGTTTTTACTTAAAATACTTGCTGGTTTTATTTAGATTTGGTACTTGCATTTTTGAGTAAAGCACTATACAAGCCTTGGCCCACAATGACTGCTTCGCTGGTCACGCTATGATTGCCTCGAGCTAGCCTAGCTACGCTCTAGGCCTTCCAGCTTGGCCATCATTGCAGCGCTTGCTGTCCTCGCTGTAAAGGCCTCGACCTACGGTCTCGGCCTTTATCTCAGCTCGTCCATCAAGTGCTGCACGCTGACCGCGCTGTGTCGGCCTGGAGCGTAGCTACGCTGCGCTCTCGGCCATCATCAGCGAGACCAGCAAAGTAGTCATTATAGGCCGCGGCAGTAATGTACTATTAAATGATGCTTCTAAAATACATGGATGGATGAGTTAAATTTGAGTTTACCCAAAACATTTCCAAACTCAATATTTCCAAGAGAGTGATCACAATGACGAAGCTAATAAAAATACCACCTAACCACATGATAGCCGCCTAAAACTTGCAATTAAAATGTCGTCCGCCTCTCTATCAGTACTCGCAGTAAGAAGATTAACAGACGATCCTAACCATTAACGGGCAATCGCCAGACCATAAGTGGTCTATTTCAACCAGTCTACTTCCAGTCCCATTTGAACCCACTGGTCTGAAACTGGCCGGTTTGAAAAGGACTGATTCTAACCCACTTTATCTCCAGTGGCCATTATTCTATGGTGCGAGCCACGCGATGGCCGAACCATCCATTTTATGCTACTTTCGCAACGAGATGTTTCACTTTTAGATATGTGTTTGTAATATAATGGGTGAAACTAAACGCAGGCGTTTCCTATTGTCGCCGCCAGGCGTTCGGGGTTCTCACATTGCTCGTGCGAATGGCTCGCGGACGGTCGCCATTGTCCTGTGCGATATCGGTTTGATTTTTAATACGCGAGAGGTCCCGCGTCCTTTGATTGTTAATTAGTTTGAGTTATATTTGTGAATTTCCTGTTTGTTAAATAACTATTGAACGTTTGTGTTTGTGAAACCTTTTACTTTGACTGTTTCTTGTGAGATGCGAAACGTGGCTGCCTGGGGACACCGAATCCGTCGCCGAGTGGAACTGTTGGAAGAAAGCAAGGTATTTTTTCTGGGGATTGAGATCTCATGGGGTAGGTTGGGTGATTTAGGGACCAACCACCACCTCCTCCGAAGACACCCCAACTTGGATCGAAAGAAAAGTCAACTTGGTGAGTTGAAGATTAAATTTATAGTTTTTAGTTTAGTTAATTTATAGGTTAGGTTATTATATAGGGCCCTGTAGCTCCCTTTATAAGCTATAGTGGTAGCAGGCTGCGTATAGGTTAGGTTTTAGGCTCTAGTCGGACAGACGTAGTGTCGTGTCAGGTTCTTACCGTTATTTCGATTTACCGCCATTTTAAGATCCGGTCTGTTTTTAAGACCCGGTCTTTTCCGGTACAGAATCTTCCCGCCACTTCGTTTGTCCCGGATTCTCTGCGCACATTTTCTGGTAGCAGAGCGTAGTTTATCTACCCTCTATTTGTTCGTTTGTAAAAAATAATTAATTGTTTGTAAAAATTATTAGATTTTTCTTAGTTTGTTTGTATAAGAATATTTGTAACCTTTTTTGTATTTGTTTGCGGTTTGTACCGTGCGTTCCGGGTTTGTGCCATTCTCATACCTACCGCGGTTCTTCGTGTAGTTGTTTGATTTTGTTGTTTTTTATTTACCTTTTGTTATTTTTTGTTTGTGACTTGACGCGATGGCGAAGGTCTCCAATGCTAGGGCGACACTCGCCAACGAATTGAGATGGTTTGTGACGGCCGGAGGACTCCTGTCCCGGAAGGACAGGGAGGGCGCCATACTGCTAAGAGCGGATCACCTCCACTCACGATTGATTAGCGCGGAAGCGGCCATGGTGGTGCTTACCGAAGCCGAACTTGCCCCGGAGGTCTACGCAGGTCACATGGCGGACATGGACCAGATCCTGAGTCTGCACGATGATATCGCGGAGGCGGCGACCGCAATAAGGGCGAGACAGGCTGGCGGACCAGCCCCTCGCACCCCTGTTAGACAGGAAGGACCAGCGGTTACTGGTCGGCTCCCCACCCTTCAGCTGTCCCACTTTGGGGGTAGGATGGAGGAGTGGGTGGCATATAAAAATATGTTTGAGTCCCTGGTCGTAGCACGACAGGATTTGTCGAAGGCCCAGAAGATGGCCTACCTCCTCTCCACTCTGGAGGATGAAGCGCGGTCGCTCATCCAGCACCTCCGGGTGGAGGACGACCAGTACGATACGGCTTGGGAGTTATTGAACTCCCGCTACCAAAACTTACGTTTGTTAGCGGATGCGCACGCCGCACAGTTGATGGCCCTGCCCAAGGTGGCCAACAGGGCACAGTTGCGCCTGCAGTTGCTCACGCCCGTTACAGTGGCCTGTAACGCGCTCCGCACACTGGGGCTGCCGGTGGACCAATGGTCTTTTTTGTTGGTGCACATTGTATTGGGCAAATTGCCCAATGACATCCGCTCGCGGTTTGAGCGCGAAAATGCGGAGCGGGACAGCACCACCCTACCAACATTCACTGACTTGGTGAAGTTTTTGGAGTTTGAGGCACGGGCCGCTGAGAATACCATGACGGACTCAGCGCCATCCAGAGCGCCTGAACGTAGGCCCTTGGAACCCTCATGGCGAGGGAAGCCCCAACAGGGACGGCAACCGCCACCGCGTGGAGCTGGTGTGCGGGTTGCATACACGGCAGCAGTCGCGGGGGACGCGGACTGCCTGCAATGTGGCCGGATGGGCCACAGCCTGCTGCAATGCAGGGACTGGCAGAGACTGCCAGTACAAGATCGGCGCCGCATGGCAAGGCGGCATGAACTTTGCTTTTACTGTTTGGGCAGTCACTATGCACGTGACTGTCCCAGAGCCATACCATGCAGTGCATGCCGTGGGCTGCACCACGTGATGCTCTGCATGAACCGGAACGGGGATGGCCCCCGGTTGTTGAGGCAGGGGTCCCCTATGGGCGGGGGCGCTCCTGCGCGAAGCCCTCCACCATCGGACGGAGGACGCGGCTTCGCTCGTCGCACCCCCCCTCGGGAGGGGGGTCGCGTACCTGCGCGGGTCTTGGTGGACCGGGACCACGCGCCCCAAGGTCGTGGCCAGTATGTGGCTGGCCAGGCCCCGGATAGGGCCCCCATGGGCGGGGGCCCTAGATCGGACGTGAGAGTGGGGACACCCCCCTCCACGCGGGTTACCAATACCCAACACATGCAGCCGCAGCGGTTTTCTCCGCCGCTGCACGAGTACCCACGGCTGGAGTACCACCCGCCATACTATAGGTATGGCAGGGCCGCGGGCTATGCCCCCCCTCAGGTAGGGATGTGCACTCGCCCGCCATACTATCCGGGTCAGTGGCGCCCCCCTGGTTTGGAGAGAGTGGGGAGCCCGTAACTAGCTTGCTCCCTTGCTGGGACAGAGCCGCGGACGGTTCTGCTCCCTACCGCGATGGTCCGCGTATGGGGTCGTGGGGGAGAAGCCATTAATTTGAGAGCTCTGTTGGACTCAGGGGCTCAAAGCAGTTTGGTTACCACTCGAGTGGCACGCCAGTTAGGTTTAGTCGTGGAAGACTCGCCTGTGCCACTTCTTGGAGTTGGTGGCATACAAGTGAAGTGTCTGACGGGCCAGACACTTGTCACCTTTTCTTCGCTGAAGTCCTCCACAATGAGGATCATGACTTCGGCTATGGTAATGGATACCATTGCGGGTTGGCACCCCTCGACAGACATACCGCCGGGTGTGTTGTCTTTGGTTTCGGGTCTGGATTTGGCCGACCCCTTTGTCTTTCATCCCGGCCCAGTGGACTTGCTCCTGGGCTCGGACGTATTGGGTTGGATTTTGTTGGGTACACAGAAGGCTCTGGGTTCGTCTTCACTGATGGCAGTGTCTACGATTTTTGGTTTTGCCCTGATGGGCCCTGTGTTTGATAATGGCACCGCGGAGGAGCCACCGGTTGTCGCATCTGCGTCCTTGGCCAAGACCATGCAAAGGTTTTGGGAGGTGGAGGAGCCACCTATGAGTTCCAGGATGGATCCGGAACACGCTGAGTGCGAAGCCCTTTTTCGATCGACCACGGAGAGGTTGCCCTCCGGTCGGTTTGTAACTAGATTACCTTTTGTTGCCTCTCGTCCTAGCCTAGGGCAAAGTAGGGCGCTTGCGGAGAAACGACTGCTGTCCATGGAGCGACGCATGCAGCGTGACCACGTACTTCGCGATAAATATATTGAATTTATGCGCGAGTACGAGGATTTGGGTCACATGTCTCCGGCTCGAGTTGATTGGAGCTCAACTGAGCATTATTTTTTGCCCCACCACGCGGTGGTGAAGGCCTCAACGGGCAAGTTGCGGACTGTCTTTGATGGGTCCGCACCCACTTCGAACGGAGTTTCGTTGAATCTATGTTTGCATTCAGGTCCCAAATTGCATAGGGACATAATTGACATCATCTTGAACTTTAGAAGACATCAAGTGGTTTTTGGCGCGGACATCCGGATGATGTTCCGCCAGACAGTCATACATCCTGAGGACAGGCGATTCCAGTTGATACTCTGGCGTGAGCGCCCTGAGGATCCTGTGACGGTGTATGAACTCAACACAAACACGTATGGTTTGAAATCTAGTCCCTATATCGCCATCAGATCATTGCTTGAATTGGCAGAGCGGGACCGGATCCGCTTTCCCCGTGGGGCTTCCGTGCTGTCACGTGACTTGTATGTCGATGACGTGTGCACCGGAGCCCAAAGTATTGAGGAGGCCCTCCTACTGCGGGATGAATTGATTGAAATATTGAAAACGGGTGGCTACGAGCTACGTAAGTGGTTGTCCAATGAGCCTAGAGTTCTAGAAGGGATCCCGGAGGATCACCAACAGAACCCTCACCTGTTTGAGGATGTGGATGATCCCAACAGGATAGCGGTGCTGGGAATGCAGTACCAGCCGCTAACCGATATTTTTACATTCCAAGTGGACTTGGAAATACCAAAGGTCTGGACTAAGAGAACGGTGTTGTCCGTAATAGCCCGTATGTTTGATCCAAGCGGTTGGATCAGTCCAGTGATATTCTCTGCGAAGTGTCTTCTTCAGAGACTTTGGACTTTGGGCGTCTCGTGGGACGAGCCGCTGTTTGGCTCTCCATTGGATGATTGGCTCGAGTTGTTTTCATCGATTAAGGAAGTCAATCGGATTGCCTTGCCTCGTCGAATATTGCCACCCGGGAAATATCGAGCCAGCCTGCATGGCTTTTGTGACGCGTCGGAGCGAGGCTACGCCGCGTCAGTCTATATGCGGACAGTTGACGCCGATGGCCGGGTCAATGTCTCGCTTTTGTTAGGGAAGAGCAAGGTCGCCCCCATCAGGACTAGGCTGACTATTCCCAAGCTTGAATTGAGTGGAGCTCACCTTCTCTCTAAATTGTTGCATCACGTTGCCTGTGAGCTGGCGACCACGGTCGAGATACGAGACATCTTCGCCTGGTCGGATAGCCAGGTCGCGCTTGCATGGTTGCGCGCGGCCCCACATACCTTGGAGGTTTTTGTGGGAAATCGGGTTTCCCAAATCCAGAATATCGGAATTGATATAACATGGAGACATGTGCCGGGAGAGCTTAACCCAGCGGACTGTGCTTCCCGAGGTTGTACGGCACCAGAATTGGTGTCACACCCGCTCTGGTGGGGTCCAGAGTGGCTGATGGGATCAGAAACTTCTTGGCCTGTCTGTCAGACAGATGTTACTTCTTTGAGTTTGACTGGGCTCCGTGTACATGCTGTAGTCGCTGAGACGACGTCGGAGCCGGATTGGCTACTTGCTCGGTATAGCAGTTTGGATAAGCTTCTGGGTGTTACCAGTTGGATTAAGCGTTTCATACATAATTGTAGAAACCCACAGGCAAAGCGGTTGGAGCCGATTGCAGGTGCAGAAGAGCGCCGGAGCGCATTGTTGCATTGGGTCCGTGTCGTGCAGACCGGACGGTTTGAGTCAGAGCTTCAGATTTTGCGCAACGGACGCGCTAAGTTGAAGGGCGCGGTCGCTCGTTTGAACCCGTACATCGACTCGGATGGGCTTCTTCGGGTTGGAGGCAGGCTCCGGAAGGCGGATCTTCCATATGAGACTCGCCATCCTCTGTTGTTGCCCAAGGGCGGACCCTTGGTGCAGCTTTTGGTGTCTGATCGACACATTCGTAACGCCCATGCTGGGTGCAATGCTTTGTTGGCTATTTTGCAACGCGAGTTTTGGATTTTGTCTGCCCGAAGAGCAATCCGTAGTGTCCTGTTTCGATGTATTGCATGTTATAGGTTGAAGGCATCCACGATGCAACCACAGATGGGTGATTTGCCCGCTGATCGAATCCGACCTTCGAGGCCGTTTGACGGCGTTGGAACCGATTTTGCCGGTCCCTTTTCGATCAAGGCTTCTCCCTTTCGTAATGCCCGTATTGTGAAGGGCTATTTGTGTGTATTTGTTTGTTTGGCCACCAAGGCTGTCCATTTGGAGGTGGTATCGGCTCTGACTACGGAGGCCTTCGTCGCCGCGTTGGATCGCTTTGTTTCGCGTCGAGGTCTACCTTCCCTTATTAGGTCTGATAATGGCACAAACTATAAGGGAACTGTAAATTATCTTAAGGATGTTTCTGTGTTTATTGATAAAAATTGTACTAGTTTAAGTCAAATTGCTGCCCAAAGGGGAATAACCTGGAAGTTTAGTCCCCCAAGTTGCCCCCATTGGGGAGGGATTTTTGAAGCGGCTGTGAAATCCGCAAAACCCACCTCCGCCGCATTATCGGAGAAACGGCTCTAACTTTTGAAGAGCTGGCCACAGTGTTTTGTAAAGTTGAGGCGGTCCTCAACTCTCGTCCTCTCTGTCCGCTATCTCCAGATCCAAATGACTTGGAAGCTCTCACCCCTGGTCATTTTTTGGTGGCCTTTGGGCCTTTGAATGCCCTGCCCGAATACCCGTGGAAGGATGAACGCGTATATCGGTTATCGCGTTTTCAAATGTTGCAGCAAATGAGCCAGGACTTTTGGCGTCGCTGGTCGCTTGAATATTTGCATTTGCTGCAGCAAAGAGTGAAGTGGACAGACAGGACTGAGCCTCCCAGGGAGGGTGATTTAGTATTGTTAAAAGAGGCAAATTTGCCCTCATTGCTTTGGCGACGAGCTCGCATATTACGTTTGATTCTTGGCGGAGACGGCACTCCGCGTGTGGCTGAGGTGTTGGTCGACGGTTCGATTTTAAGGAGAGCTGTGACCTCTCTCGCCCGCCTTCCCGTAGAGTAAGCTAGCGGTCTGCTTCTCAGACCGCGACGGGGGGATGTTTGTAATATAATGGGTGAAACTAAACGCAGGCGTTTCCTATTGTCGCCGCCAGGCGTTCGGGGTTCTCACATTGCTCGTGCGAATGGCTCGCGGACGGTCGCCATTGTCCTGTGCGATATCGGTTTGATTTTTAATACGCGAGAGGTCCCGCGTCCTTTGATTGTTAATTAGTTTGAGTTATATTTGTGAATTTCCTGTTTGTTAAATAACTATTGAACGTTTGTGTTTGTGAAACCTTTTACTTTGACTGTTTCTTGTGAGATGCGAAACGTGGCTGCCTGGGGACACCGAATCCGTCGCCGAGTGGAACTGTTGGAAGAAAGCAAGGTATTTTTTCTGGGGATTGAGATCTCATGGGGTAGGTTGGGTGATTTAGGGACCAACCACCACCTCCTCCGAAGACACCCCAACTTGGATCGAAAGAAAAGTCAACTTGGTGAGTTGAAGATTAAATTTATAGTTTTTAGTTTAGTTAATTTATAGGTTAGGTTATTATATAGGGCCCTGTAGCTCCCTTTATAAGCTATAGTGGTAGCAGGCTGCGTATAGGTTAGGTTTTAGGCTCTAGTCGGACAGACGTAGTGTCGTGTCAGGTTCTTACCGTTATTTCGATTTACCGCCATTTTAAGATCCGGTCTGTTTTTAAGACCCGGTCTTTTCCGGTACAGAATCTTCCCGCCACTTCGTTTGTCCCGGATTCTCTGCGCACAATATGCTTTTCGTGTGTCTTTTTTTAAAAAGGGAGAAATAATAGCATTTACTTCAATATTAGTTATTATTGTAATTATTTACAGGTTACATTGTACTGGTATATCAGGAAATCTATGGAGCCTGAGTTACCTGGGGCCTTCGAGAAAAGAGCCTATAGCTTTCTCAAAAAGTCTGCAACGCATCAGTGACCTATAAGTCGTTGGTGTCTATGGACTGCGGTGGTTTGCCCACTATTCTATAAAAAAAAGTCTAGTGTCTTTCTATGATTCGCTATATCACTAAACAACTATGTTGGCGTATTGACTATTGTTTCTTTCTTGAGAAGATGTAATACAATATTGCACTTGTCATGTATTCGGAATATTAAACTGATGGTTTACGCTTGCTTGTTGCTTCACGTTAAGCTGTCAAAATAAATAGCAAAGTACGGTGTGCCGCATCTATATTTATATTTTACTCATAGACCCCAGTTTTGGAAATAAAATGTTCACGCAGTATTTATTGGTAGGGTCTCGTATATCGACTGTGAAAATGGCTACCCGAATAAATAGTAAGAAAAAAGAAGCTTTTTTTGTATTTTATTTAATTTACAGCTGCTAACTGCCGTGTTGTGGACTCAAATAGAAAATATGTCAAGTGCGAGTTGGTCGCATGTATTGAGGGTTCCGTACAGTTTTTATTTTTGTTATAAGCTAGTCTTATATAATGTAAGTGTCTTATATAGTGTTAATGTGTAAATAAGTGAATTTGTAATAAATAAGTGGAAAACGAAAACAACGCGAAAAATAAGTGTTTATTTTTTAATATACAAAGATGGGTTTGCTCTTGACCACAATCTCGCCCAAGGACAGAGTTGAGTCTACGGTGTAGCGAGCTACCCAGCAACTAACCTATAAAAAATTATAAACGAAATAGATAATTATATCTATTTTAGTAATTACATAAAGTGAATAGTAGCGACCGTTACGACCAGCTTTTAGTCTAAACCACTTTGATCTCCAGTCTAGACAGATTTCTAGCCGTTCGAGTCAATGAACGATTACATAATAATATTAAGATTTCTCATCATCATTATAGAATTGCCATTTAACCAAATAAGTTATTTTTTTTATTCTAATATGACCTGAATTATTTTAAACACAGATACAGTATCAAGTCTTTATACCTTACGGGGTAAACAGAGCTTTGGCTCTCAAGTCTTTTGAGTCGTGACGTGATGAGACTCGAAGGCCACGTTTAGCTGAACAGTGGACATATTGGTGGAATGGAGTTTGAGTCGCTAGCACATCGCCTATGATGAGAATACCCATTGACTTTTGAGAACCTGGCATAGTCTATGCTTTTCCTTCGCTCTGAGACCATCACGAAAGTACTAAGTATCACAGAATTAGGAAATAAATTAATACATTGATCTTCTTCTTCTTGTCCAGTCAGAATTAGGCGACCAAGACTGTTTCATGAGTTTCTTTCGGCATTTCTTCTCAGCAGTGGTCGTTCCGAAATGCCAGTTTTGTAGCTTTGAGACATAATATATTATGATTAAATAATTAGTTATCGACGTGAAAAAGAGCCTTCTTTGAAGGCCAAGTTTCAATAAAAAATTTTGACTTTGACTTTGAATGGTTATACAGATCAACATGGACTAGTATTTGATATTTTGAGTAATTTTGGATTTGAGCCTAGCTAAGTTTTTCTAACAATAACCAGTGTGACCTGCGATATTCAAATATATAGCCAACCTGTTGTCATGTCCCAAATGCCCAACTTCCTGCACAATGGAAGACTTGAACGAGGCCAATGACAGGGCAATCAACGTGGTCAAATACTGGCCCAAGTAAATTGATGTATACGAGTTACATGAATAACAATACAAAGACAAATGAATATCAACGTAATAATATATTTTAATAGGGATAACGTAAGCAATCAAAATCGGCAAAGACGTAACTCAAATACATACATTGTGCCGTTG
>CM031572.1:1199904-1262900 GCA_018467065.1 Ephestia elutella
AGACTTTGGTGCTGCGTCTGCTTCAAATATTTATGAGATTATTGTACTCGTAACTTTATAGAAGGATTGCAGATATTTTGTAAGAGTACAACTGGTATGATCTGCGTGCGTGCTTCAAATGTTTCCTCAGAACGATTGACTGGGTTATTGAATAAAGTTCATACTGGGAGAGTTTACTCGGGTAAGCTATATTTTGTCTGTTGCATCTAATGCAGCAGTAGAAGTTGAGTCTTACGGGGTAAATCTACAGAGAATTTCGACTTTATCTCACACGGGTATACACAGCTATAAGATTCCGCTACTGAATTTTGAAGTATAAAACGGAGTAGTGAGACTCGAAGGCTACGCTTAGCTAAATAGTGAGCTTATTTTTAATATGTGTGGGTATAATAACTAATTTTGAAAAAGTTAGTAGCTATCTGTGAAATGTTTTCGTCAAGAGCCAAAGTTCAAAAGAGAACAGATATTGCAATTTCAGATAATTTTCAATATGAAACATGATTTGTGAGATATGAAAAAATCTCTTTCGATTTTTATATTGAAATTTAAGAAGTTTGTAAACCATTTCACGTGCAATACTTTGAAATAAACAAAACTATATCATCATCATTGAATTTAAGAGCAATGCTCTTGTCTGTAAAGTTCCTTCCATCTTTCTTTTTCCATTCACTTCCCTATACGACACGATGCTATTGTTACGGGCTACTGGTCCGTGGATTTGGATAAAAACACCTGATGACACTGATGAGACTTTATTCAGTTCACCACAAGAGTTTCCACACAACGATGTCCAAATTGTCCAAACACTATGATCAGAGTCCAGTAATTAATCGCCAGAGTCGTCACTTAGTATTTCGCACTTGTATCTCTTCGATCTTTCTCTTAGCTCGTCTAAAGATGAACTGTCCTCGGCGCTGAACAACCACGCTTATATAGGCAGATAATTTCGCTCTACTAAATTCTCGAACATTCGCGGCCGGAACTGTATCGAACGATCGAGTCTATTGCTATTCCGCTCTCACACATGGCTGTCCTTTTCCTTTAGGTTGCAAGCGACTATAAACCCTATCCGTTAGGTACGTAAAGCTCATTATTGCTTGCACCGCCGATCATTTCTAGAACCGAAGAGGGTTCACGAAGCGTAAGTCTAGAACATTTCAGTTTGCGTACTTTTCTAGACGGCGCCCGTGCGTTTTCGTAACACTGCCCCCTTTTCTTAGAGATGCTCGTCCCGAGCATCATCATTACTACCGTGATATTTCGCCAGACGGTCGATGTGGACAATTTTCATTGCTCCTCTCGGCTGTCGTTGGATCCTGTAAGTCACATCATTTAGTCGTGTGATCACTTTGTACGGACCCTCCCATTTAGTCTGTAGCTTCGGTGATTTCCCTTTTCGTCGAGTAGGGTTATGCAGCCATACTAAACTGCCTTCCTCGAAACCACCTGTATTAGTTCTTCTGTCGTATCTGGTTTTCATGTTCTCGCTTGACTGCAATCCATTTTCTCTGACTAAATGATGGATGTTCCGCATCCTTTCCCGTAGATCAGAGATGTAATCTTGCACAGTTTGAGATTCCTCAGGTGGCCCTCCAGTTAGTATGTCTACTGGCAACCGAAGTTCTCGACCATAATTCACGAAAGCCGGAGTCGCTTTTGTACTCTCGTGTTCCGCTGTTCTATACGAGAGGAGGAACAGTGGAATGTACTTGTCCCAGTCTTTCTGGTGATTGTCCACTATTTTTGCCAAATGCCTCTCCAATGTCTGGTTAAATCGTTCCACCATACCGTCAGACTGAGGATGGTACGCAGTCGTTCGTGTTTTGTGCATTCCCAAGAGCTTGCATACCTCTTGAAATACTTGGGACTCAAAGTTTCTTCCTTGATCTGAATGGATTTCCAGAGGCACGCCATAACGACAAATAACTTCTTCAACAATCTTGGTAGCCACGGTTATAGCTTCCTGATTGGGTATGGCGAACACTTCAGGCCATTTGGTAAAATAATCCATGACAACCATGAAGTACTTATTCCCCGACTCAGTCACAGGGAATGGCCCAGCTACATCGACTGCAATGCGTTCCCAAGGCGCACCAACGTTATACAGCCTCAAATTTCCTCGACTCCGTGTTTGTGGACCTTTTACTGCAGCGCATGTAGTGCATTTACGGCACCAATCTTGCACATCCTCACGACAGTGCAGCCAATAAAACCTCTCTCGTACTTTTGTTAGTGTCCTCTTGACGCCTAGATGTCCTCCCGAAACGCCATCGTGTACTATACGGAGAATCTCTGGAACTTTGGATCTTGGAACAACTACTTGTAGGTGGAACTCTCTACCGTTAGTCTTTTCCCATTTCCGGTAAAGTATGCCATTTTGTAGAATAAAGCTGTTCCATTGCGCCCAGTATGCCTTCGTTATAGCGCTCGTAGGTGCCACATCGCTCCACGTTGGTTTACCGTCCCCTTGCTTCTTCCACATGATGATATAGCGGAGGTCCTTGTCTTCTTCTTGGGCTTTCCTCATTGCATCATCTTCCCAGGATTCACAAGGAGTTGCCCGAGTAAGTTTTAGAGTCAGTTCTTTTGACTCTTGTTTGATGCAGTGCTTGCAGTCTTCTGGACATGGTCTCCTAGAAAGAGCGTCTGCATTTCCGTGGGCCTTTCCACTACGGTGTTCGGTATGGAAGTCATACTCCTGCAATTGTTCAATCCAACGTGCTACTTGACCTTCAGGGTTTTTAAACTGCAATAACCATTTTAATGCTGCGTGATCGGTACGCAGTAAGAACTTTCTGCCGATGAGGTATTTGTTGAAATGTTGCAGGGTCTTCACCACAGCCAAGAGTTCTCTCCTTGTAACGCAGTAGTTTCTTTCAGGCCTCGATAGTGACTTACTGAAGTAAGCAATAACGACCTCCCTGTCTCCCTGTTTTTGAGACAGAACTCCTCCGATTGCCGTATTACTTGCATCAGTATCGACGATGAATTGGCCCTCTGGTTGTGGATATCCCAAAATAGGAGTCTCACATAGATGTTCTTTCAACTTTTCGAAGGAATCCTCGCAGGTTTCGTCCCAACAGAATGTTCGTTTATCCTCGGTCAGACGATGTAAGGGTTTGGCAATCTCCGAAAATCCTTTCACAAACCGCCTGTAGTAAGAGCATAGGCCGAGAAATGCGCGTACTTCTGTTTTATCTTTAGGAGTGGGCCACTTTTTAACGGCTTCTACCTTCTCTGGATCAGTCTGGATGCCTTCACTGGTAATGACGTGGCCGAGGTAGCTAACTTTGTTCCTGAATAAATGACACTTCTTTGGATTTAATTTCAGATTGGCTCCATGTATCTTGGCAAAGACTTGCTCCAGGTTTCTCAAGTGATCCTCGAAATCACGGCCAACGATGATGACGTCATCCAGGTACACCAGGCAGGCTTCTCCAACCAAGCCTGCTAGGACACATTCCATCAGTCGTTCGAAAGTGGCTGGTGCGTTACATAATCCGAAGGGCATTACGTTGAACTGCCATAAACCTTTGCCTGTTGAGAACGCTGTCTTCTCTTTATCCTTCGGGTGAATTTCCACCTGCCAATAACCAGATTTTAAGTCCAAGGTTGAGAACCACTTCATGCCACTCAGAGTATCTAATGTGTCATCGATTCGAGGCAATGGATAACTGTCCTTCTTGGTGATGTCATTGAGCCGTCTGTAGTCTACACAGAATCGCGTACTACCATCCTTCTTCTTTACCAGCACAACAGGTGAACACCATGGACTCGAAGATGGTTCAATTATCTTATTTCTTTCCATTTCTTCTAACAGATCTTTGACCATTTTTTCTTTCGCTAAATATTGGTATTCGCCTTGCTCGTTGTCGGATGGGTCTCTCATTCCCGGTGTCAATTCTGTGTTGTACCAAAGATGTTCTTCCAATGTCTCCTTCTTGGTTGGTGAAGATATTTGCAAAGCGTAGTAGAAACTCCTTTGCTTTAAGGCTCTGGGAGTAAGTCAAGTTGCTTTTGCAGTCATCAAGCAGCTGTTTGACCGTAGTATTATTTCTGTCTTTTATTCCGTTTGAGCTTGGCACTGAACTGCATCTCTTCATCCAAAGGACTTCTTCGCATCTTCCTATGACATCACCTTGACTTAAGTTAACCTCTTCGTCATCCAGATTCACCACTTTGACAACAGCTGTATCTTTACCTAACCAAAGTTCTGGCGGTCATGAGTTTCCGGATCGTTGTCTTAGAAGGTACTTCTTCAATTAGTACACATCTACTTGACTTATTTCGGTTAGATGGCAACTTTACCAATACTTGAGCCTCCGAGCGTCTGGGTATGACGATGTTTCTTAGGCAGGTAACTTTGCCGTGGACTCCTCCGAGTATAAATATTTCTTCTTCGCCGCACTTGAAAATTCCATCAGCAACATCTATTCTGCAGTGGTTTTTCTTCATGAAATCCAGTCCCAATATGCAGTCGTCCACTATGTCAGCTACAATGACGTCATGATGGTACGCCGCTTCTCCCATGTACATCGTAACTGACATCTCTCCAAAGACGGGTATTGGCTGGCCGGAGGCGGAAAGAAGCCGGCAAGTGACTTTCCTCTTGCTTCTCATCTCGGACTTCACTATATCCGGTCGAACTATTGTTCTAGAGGCTCCTGTGTCGATCGTTATTTTACAGTCATTACCATTTACTTTACCAGCTATCGCAATGCTTTTCCCATTGCATACCTGTGAGATGATGGTTGTTGGGGCTTCTTTCGCGCCACCAGCCAGTACTCGCCCCTTAGTTCTGGCTGTTACTCGTTTCCCTGATTCATAGTCGACGAAGATTCTCGTTTCTTCGTCAGCTCTTCAACCAGGTCCTCGAGTTGCTTCTTTGTAGCTGCACATGAGTCCTTCTGTGGACAATGGAACTGCATGTGCCCTCGCTCTCCACACTTGTAACACATGACCCCAGAGCCCTTCTTGCGTGGAGCCTTTACCTCGTTGACTTCCTCCGTCACTTCTCGCACTTTGTGAACCTGTCGCAAGTCGTGCCTGACAGCTTCGACTTCCAGTGCGTGGGCCAGTGCTTCCTTCAGAGAAGCGTGATGGCGGAGCCTTACGGCAGCTCTCACTTCCAGATCCTTGATGCCGTCTACGAAGGCTTGCACGGTGTTTGTTACCACCATGTTCGCCTCTGCTGATGGGTACGCTTTTCTGACAAGCTTCTCTATCTCTAGAGCCCACTGCTGGAGTCCTTCTCCTGAGCGCTGGACTCTGTCGCGCAGTTGAGCTCTGAAGACATGTTCCAGATGCCTCTCTCCATACCGGGATTCAAGAGCCTCCAAAAGATCTTTAAATCCAGCGTTAGGTAGCACCTCCAGAACGTCCACAGCTTTCCCTCGGAGCGAGCCAGTGAGGGCGGTTAAGCACGTTGGTCGTCTGTCCACCCATTGGCAGTGGCGATCGTCTGGAATTGTTGACGATATGCAGCCCAGGATGAGGTACCATCATACGGAGGCAACTTCACGTTGGGTCCACGGACTACACCAACAGAACCACATGGTGCGACTGATACTCCAGAAGTTTCCAGACGAACAACCTTTTTCTCTAACTCTGTAAACCCAGTCCTCATGTTGTCGACGTCATTCCCAAGACTGGTGACCCTTTCCTCTATTAAATCAACATCCTTCCGTAATTCGGTTACCACGCCGCTAACCTCGCATACTGCCGACAACACTTTTTGTTCCAGCTCCTTCTGTGCTGTAAGTTGTAAGTCTTGCACACTTTGTACAGCAGTAAATTTTTGATTCAAGAGTGCCTCTTGTGCAAGTTGTTGTTTTTGCAGAGCCTTAAATTGTTGCTCTTGAGCCGTGAATTTATTCTCGAGCATCCTTATCAGACCCGTCAAATCGAAACTGGGCGTGGCGTGTTGAGTGGGCGTGGTTTGGTGGGCGGGGCCAGTGGGCGGAGCCACGCTCGAAGTAGGCGGGGCCACAGGGGGCGTGGCCTGGTGGGCGGGGCCAGTGGGCGGAGTCATCCTTGAAGTGGGCGGGGCCACGGGGGGCGTGGCCTGGTCCGTAGATCCAGTGGGGGAGGCCTCAGCAGCACGCTGCGCCCGCGTCTTGACACCCTCGCTGGTGACGTCGTTGTCCCTCGGAGTCAATGGCATTATCCAAATTCCGCTTCTGACACCAAATGTTACGGGCTACTGGTCCGTGGATTTGGATAAAAACACCTGATGACACTGATGAGACTTTATTCAGTTCACCACAAGAGTTTCCACACAACGATGTCCAAATTGTCCAAACACTATGATCAGAGTCCAGTAATTAATCGCCAGAGTCGTCACTTAGTATTTCGCACTTGTATCTCTTCGATCTTTCTCTTAGCTCGTCTAAAGATGAACTGTCCTCGGCGCTGAACAACCACGCTTATATAGGCAGATAATTTCGCTCTACTAAATTCTCGAACATTCGCGGCCGAACTGTATCGAACGATCGAGTCTATTGCTATTCCGCTCTCACACATGGCTGTCCTTTTCCTTTAGGTTGCAAGCGACTATAAACCCTATCCGTTAGGTACGTAAAGCTCATTATTGCTTGCACCGCCGATCATTTCTAGAACCGAAGAGGGTTCACGAAGCGTAAGTCTAGAACATTTCAGTTTGCGTACTTTTCTAGACGGCGCCCGTGCGTTTTCGTAACACTATCTATCTCCTTTGTTATAATAACATATAACTCTGTCTTTGTCTTCCTGAACACCTATGTAATGCTGTAAAAAGGTACTCGTACAATGGAAAAATATGAACTGCAAGAGATGTGAAATGGGCTTGAAATCCAATATAGTGCGGATATAAGTTGAGAGCGAAGGATCCAAGAGATTTCAAGGGGGTGTTGAGATATTTTATCATGACTTATACATGATAGATTGCCTTTTGTTTCAACAGTCAATTTTCATGGGTGCTTTATACATATTGCCACCATAGACTTATTATATACATATTATAAGTCTATGATTGCCACTGCCTGACAATCTTCATAGCTCTGAAGTGTTTTCGCTTACTCACACACAATAAATCAAATCAAAAGTAGTTTTCCAAGAAAGCGAATAAAATAGTGCATCATGATCTTATTTTCTACGTCTATACCTGGCGGCTACTTCAGGTAGGTATAGAATGTACCTAATACGTCCATGAGTGTAGGTACCGAGAAAGAAAGATGTATTTTTATCGGATGTATAAATAAATAGAGTTTTACATCATGTACCAACAACATGTACAGTCGTCGGCAAATAAACCTGTACTTGGGGTCAGGTTCATCTGCCCTTGACTGTACTTATTTTGCACGCGTTCCTGGCAGAGCCTTTAGTTGAAATATATTATTCAGATTTGTATAGTGAAGACAAACAACCAGCAATATTACTAGTAAACACATTCACATCACCTTATCCTCCATATACTTTGTCTGCAATCGATCACCGCCGATCGTTGCAGGAAAATGATGTTCTGTATTGAACTTACCGACCATTGGACCTTAGATTATGTGTGTTTAGGATCCCAGCCACCTTTGCCAAGAATCAGCTTACATTGCCTCAAAGAGATTGCATGCAGATCTGTGTATATTTTTAATAAGGCTTCCAAATATTATCTACAAAATATGAAAGGTTTGCATATAGACGGAGTAAATACATTTATTTTGTATATAAAAAAGTGATATTTGAATATCACTTATAAGGATACCCTATCTAGTAAAATAGTAAGCGAGGTTGGTGCTAAACCCCGTTAAATAATACATAGTTATTGTATTTAAATGATGCTTTTAAAATACATGGATAGATGAGTTTAAATTTGAGTTTACCCATAACATTTTCAAACTCAATATTTACAAGAGAGTAATCATAGCGACGAAAGAATACCACCTAACTACATGATAGCCGCCTAAAACTTGCAATTAAAATGTCGTCCGCCTCTCTATCAGTACTCGCAGTAAGAAGATTAACAGACGATCCTAACCATTAACGGGCAATCGCCAGACCATAAGTGGTCTATTTCAACCAGTCTACTTCCAGTCCCATTTAAACCTACTGGACAGAAACTGGCCGCTTTGAAAAGGACTGATTCTAACCCACTTTATCTCCAGTGGCCATTATTCTATGGTGCGAGCCACGCGATGGCCGAACCATCCATTTTATGCTACTTTCGTAACGAGATGTTTCTACTTTTTTTAGATATGCTATTCGTGTGTCTTTTAAACAGGGGGAAATAATAGCATTTACTTCAAGATTAGTTATTATTATAATTATTTACAGGTTACATTGTACCGGTATATCAGGAAATCTATGGGTTGCCTGTGTCACCTGGGGCCTTCCTTCAAAGAAAGAGCTTTCTCAAAACTCGGCAAAACGCCTCAGTGACTTATAGGTCGTTGGTGTCTATGGACTGCGGTGATTGCTTACCATCAGGCAACCCGCATGCTCGTTTGCCTACTAATGTATAAAAAAAGTCTAGTGTCTTTCTATGATTCGCTATATCACTAGACAACCATGTCGTTTTAACTATTGTTACTTTCGTGAGTGAGATGTAAAACAATATTGCGCTTGTCATGTATTCGGAATATTAGAAAGAACGGATGCTTTACGCTTGCTTGATGCTTCACGTTAAGCTGTCAAAATTAATAGCAAAGTATGTGCCGCATCTATATTTATATTTTACTCGTAGGCCCCAGTTTTGGAAATAAAATGTTCACGCAGTATTTATCGGTAGGGTCTCGTATATCGACTGTGAAAATGGCTACCCGAATAAATAGTAAGAAAAAAGAAGCTTTTTTTGTATTTTATTTAATTTACAGCTGCTAACTGCCGTGTTGTGGACTCAAATAGAAAATATGTCAAGTGCGAGTTGGTCGCATGTATTGAGGGTTCCGTACAGTTTTTATTTTTGTTATAAGCTAGTCTTATATAATGTAAGTGTCTTATATAGTGTTAATGTGTAAATAAGTGAATTTGTAATAAATAAGTGGAAAACGAAAACAACGCGAAAAAATAAGTGTGTATTTTTTTAATATACAAAGATGGGTTTGCTCTTAACCACAATCTCGCCCAAGGACAGAGTTGAGATCTACGGTGTAGCGAGCTACCCAGCAACTAACCTATAAATAATTATAAACGAAATAGATAATTCTATCTATTTTAGTAATTACATAAAGTGAATGGTAGCGACCGTTACGACCAGCTTTTAGTCCAAACCACTTTGATCTCCAGTCTAGACAGATTTCTAGCCGTTCGAGTCAATGATCGATTACATAATATTAAGATTTCTCATCATCATTATAGATTTGCCATTTAACCAAATGAGTTATTTTTTTTTTATTCTAATATGACCTGAATTATTTTAAACACAGAAACAGTATCAAGTGTTTATACCTTACGGGGTAAACAGAGCTTTGGCTCTCAAGTCTTTTGAGTCGTGACGTGATGAGACTCGAAGGCCACGTTTAGCTGAACAGTGGACATATTTGTGGAATGGAGATTGAGTCGCTAGCACATCGCCTATGGCGAGAATACCCATTGACTTTTGAGAACCTGGCATAGTCTATGCTTTTCCTTCGCTCTGAGACCATCATGAAAGTACTAAGTATCACAGAAATAGGAAATAAATTATTACATTGATCTTCTTCTTCTTGTCCAGTCAGAATTAGGCGACCAAGACTGTTTCATGAGTTTTTTCGGCATTTCTTCTCAAACATTGAATTATAAATAAATATGGAAGTGTAACTCTCATACAACGAACGCTCTAATCTTGGTTCCATTTACGCAAACAAATGTACTTAAATACAACAAGACACTCACACATTCTCATAGAAAAAAGCTAGTACACGATTGGGCGCGTCAAGGTCACGGGGCGGGGTCAACACACCGCGGCAGCCGGCTACCGCTCAAACAAACGGCTCAGCCGCTTCGCGTTTGAAGTCACAGAATTAATATAAGTACTACGTAGTCTCGGCAAAGGAAAAAAAGGTAATTCCGCTGTTCTTCATATATGTGATTTCTACACCACTTTACGACACACGATGGCATATTTTTTCTAATTAAACTTGCGAAATTACTCGATGATACGTACAATTGACACTTGATGTGTTAGGTACAAGTACAACCGTTGAACTCGCAGCGCCACGGCGAACTGAGGCGAAGTGAGGTGTGTATTTTACGCCCCGCCCACAGAGGTGCATATTTCGTGGAACCATTTTTTTGGCGTTGTTAGAGTTCTATGGTATATTAGTTCGTTGGTCTCAGCAGTGGTCGTTCCGAAATGCCAGTTTTGTAGCTTTGAGACATAATATATTATGATTAAATAATTAGTTATTGAGGTGAAAAAGAGCCTTCTTTGAACCCTATTTATTGCAAATAAATGAAATGAATGAATGAATGAATGAATGAATGAAGGCAAAGTTTCAATAAAAAAATTTGACTTTGACTTTGAATGGTTATACAGATCAACATGGACTAGTATTTGATATTTTGAGTAATTTTGGATTTGAGCCTCAGCTAAGTTTTTCTAGCAATAACGAGTGTGACCAGCGATATTCAAATATATAGCCAACCTGTTGTCATGTCCCAAATGCCCAACTTCCTGCACAATGGAAGACTTGAACGAGGCCAATGACAGGGCAATCAACGTGGTCAAATACTGGTTCAAGTAAATTGATGTATACGAGTTATAAGAATAACAATACAAAGACAAATTAATATCAATGTAATAATATATTTTAATAGGGATAACGTAAGCAATCAAAATCGGCAAAGACGTAACTCAAATACATACATGATCTCTAAAAACCCACCTAATTTTTAGGCAGTCTTTTATCACATGGCCGGGATTATTACACAAAGTTATCAGTCCATAACTGACGCAGCGTTTATAATAAACATAAAATTGAACTAATCCAGCCGGTCGTAAGCCAATGGTTCTCAACCTTTATTAAGTGAACGTTTTAATATCTCTGGTTTATGGCTCACATTCCAGGTTTATGGGGGCAAAACGCTGCCTCAGGATTTGAACACGTGACCCTACGTATACCGGGGTAAAGTACGGCATTTCAGTTTTAAACTTGTATTAATATTAGTACCTTTTGTGTAAAAGTTTGTAGGTGAAAGAGCAGCTAAGATCCATCTCCTTTCTTTATCACTTTAAAAATACAACACATCTTTAATCATAAAATACGAGTACCTAATTAAGTATCTTTAAAACCGACTTCAAAATAAACTTGCCTAAAAGTTACATTTCATTCTCTACTATAAAACATAATGTCAGTAGTATTATTTGTTTAAAAAAAATATCACTCTCCGCTTCATTATATTTTGTAGATATATAATATAGTATCTAGTAGTATTATTTACCGGAAAACGTAGTGTTGGCAGGCCTCCCACTCGGTGGACCGACGACCTGGTGAAGGTCGCGGGATGCGCATGGATGCGGGCAGCGCAGGACCGGTCGTTATGGAAATCCTTGGGGGAGGCCTTTGTCCAGTAGTGGACGTCTTTCGGCTGAGAGAGAGAGAGTTTTATTTACGAAATAACTATTTAGTAATCTGTGGTATTATGTAATCCGGGATATATATGTATTTGAATTTCATATATCTGGAGCCTTATCTCTGGGGCTACCGGTACGATTTTAAATTATTTTTATGGATAACAGCTACATGAGGAAATCCCTATGGGAGTGAAGCCGATGGGCACAGCTAGTATTTTAATAAACCAAACCACGTTCAAAATAACATTCCCACTCCCAACAAAGTATTGGCTCGCCGCGAAATATTTCATTAAAAAAGTGCTGGCCGCGAGTTGGCAACTAATTTGCCAACTTTTATTTACCTGCGAACGGCTCAGGAATAAGGAAATCGATTTTTGCTGTTTCACGGCATCTCCCATTTTCATGGCATAGACTTTTATAACCCGTTTGAGCTTGGATTGAACTTGAGTATCTAACAATTCGGATATAATGTAATTAAGTTGTAGTAATTTACACTCTTTTACCTAAGGGAAACCAAAGTTTCCCTTATATTTTCTAATTATTACAAATATTTGCTCCACAAGGAATCGAGCTCAGAACTTCAAGACGGCGAACAGGCCCATTGACCACAGGAGGTCTTCAAAATGACACTGCAATATTTTTCTTCTTTTCAGTGTGTTTCGTCATAAAGGAGAGTATTATAGTTATTTTTATTTGATTAAATTACAAGATGATTTTCTAAATAAATGAAAATAGTGAGCTTCCTGATCTTTATACTGTCTAGTAGGTATCCTGTTAGGAGTCTATGTTTCGAACGAACTCGTGTTTATTTAACGCACGTACAGTATTTATCAAGTTTCAGATACTTGGAATCGAATTTGAGTTTCACACTCGAATACCTATATACGAACGGACGATACTCTCTCTAGAACCGTAGGTAAATTTGTAAAGGATATTCAATTATCTTTAGTTTTTTATTTATTTTTCTTTCTGTCTATAAATTATTATCTTTTTACGTAAAAATCACGAGTCACGATATTTTTCCGCGTTAAAGTCTAAAACTACTCGACCAATCTTGATGAAGTTTTCAAAGTCAAAGTCAATTTTTTTATAACTTGGCCTTCAAAGAAGGCTTTTTTCACTCCGAAAACTAATTCCAAAGAGCCGACTGGCAGGAAGTAGCGCAGAACAGAAAGGAGTGGAAGCTTCTAGTATCGGAGGCCAAGATCCTCTTTGGGTCGTCGAGCCATCGAAGTAAGTAAGTATTTTTTTCTCTTGTATGATAACTAACCTTAAAATACCGCTCAAGTCACACCTCTACATATTCATCTAGTATACGGTAGATCGCATAGCGTAATAGCCGTTTTAAACTATTCCTCCGATGTTATCAATCATTGTCTAAAACTAATCAAACTTGTACCCGGCGTTTCAAAGTAACATACTGTAATATGTTACTCCGGTAGGCATAGTTTAGTTTCCGCCGATAACTTGTAAGTTTAACAAGGTAGGAACTTGATGGATAAGACGATGTAATACCAAAGATATATATATTTGTAATTATATAACATATCATCGTTTGTATAGAAACAAATTTGCCTTCGAGTCTCACGACCCTTGGCTCTGTTTACCTCGTAAGGGAAGAAGACGTGATTCTATGTATGTATAACAAAGGGGGGTTTGATATTTGTCAACGTGGCTAACCTGATGTATTATTTAAGTTGTTTATTACTATTTTCGATGTACTGCTTGTTAAAACCTAACCTAACCTAGTTTGCATGTAACCACATGCAAACTAGGTTAGGCATAGGCTCTTTGCCTCAGGTGATATTATGAAGATCATAAGTTCTTTTTTTTTTACTGTGGGGTAGGAAGGCAGATTTACGAGTATATTATAAACTAGCCGCGCCCCGGGGCTTCGCTCCCGTGGGAATTTCAGGATAAAAAGTACCCTATGTGCTATTGCCGGTATTTTTCTACACGTACACCAAATTTCATCGAAATCCGTCCAGTAGATTTTGTGTGATTGATTATCAAACATCCTCACAATCTCGCATCCAAGCATTCTGATTTATAATTACACTAGCCTGTGCCCGCGACTTCGTCTGCGCGTATTTCAGGTTCTAAGCGGCGTATCAAGATGAAACTTATGCCAGATTTTAAGTAAGCCCTCCTTTAATACAACAGTGAAAACCGCATAAAATTTGGTCCAGTAGTTTTTGCGTGATGCGCGAACAAACATACAGACAGAAAGACAGACAGGCAAAAAGACAGATAGACAAAAATTCTACAAAAAATAGTTTTGGCTTCTATTGGCCCCATGAAGACGCCACATAGTTTATTTTCTTAAATATCTTCTATGTCCAGACACAGACCAGTTACAGTTTTATTATATGTATTGATGATAGTCCACATGGGGGCAAGTTAAAAAAAAAACAATATTAGTCGTGATAAAAAAAAATCCAAACTTCCTACTGCCACGAATTTCTTGGTAGCAGCTATAAAAATGTATTACCTAATAGATAGAAAATTCATAAGGTAAATGTTTCACCCAAATTAAAATTTTAGATGACTCGAAAATCGAGTTTTGCTAAGCTGTCGTTTTTAATTAGAATATTTTTTGAGATGGGTCTGACATTTCTCGGAAATATACAAATTGTTACATAGGTACTCTACTAATTTATTAGTAGTAGCTTTTTTGATGTATTTACTTATTTTTATTAGACTATTTCAAGCGGTTAATTAACTTTTTTTTTGTATGTCAAAGATTTTTTGAGTTATTCGTCGACCAACCCCGCTTGACCCATGAGACCAATTGACGGATTGGTAGATGAGGCTACATGTCAATTTCTAATTCTCAAAGCCAGTTATTTGGCCAGATGTGGCATCCTTATCTCGCGACTGTTGGGCTCAGTCTACCCCGTAATGGACAAAGACGTGACAGGTACTTTAACTGCCTGTAGGTAAGTCAAGGCTAAAAAGTCTTTACTTCATTGCAGCAACAACCTCTATCTCCTTGTAATTTACTATATATAAAGATGCTTAAATATTCCATACATACATAATACCTATCACGCCTTTTTCCCAGTTGACGAAATGCTAGTAGTTTGTAGCTTTGAGACTTAATACACTATGATTTATATAATTAGTTTTCGACGTGAAAAAGAGCCTTGTTCGGCCAAGATTCAATAAAGATATTCTGATTTCTTAAGGTAGATGGACTAGAGATTTCCACTTGCTAATACGATCCTAATAGATTTATATCGCTTTCTCTGCACTCATCACTCTCGTTCAATGCTCGCCGGTTATGAGTACATACTCTTAATATCCCCCACATTATGAATTATAATCATCAAAATTTTAAAAAGTACTTTATATTGTAAAGTAGCAAACTCGGTTATTTGACTGTCAAATAAATTATTAACTACAAAAGTAAATAACGCTTTTATAATACGCCTTTCTGAGCGGCAGGCCTCCATTATCGCTATTAAAATTAAAACAACCGGTAAATATTTAACTGTTTGAGTAACTGGACGTTTTGCCGGATTAAAGGAAAGGTTCTATAAAACTGATCAAACTTTTGCACGTTGAGAAATTTGTTTTTACCGGAAGTTAATTTTCGGGAAATAATTCATGATGTTTATTTTAGGGCTGCATTGTAGGAGCAGAGTATGTACATATTATGAATATATTCAAAAAGTATATATACATACATACTGTCACGCCTTTTTCCCGTGGGGATAAGTAGAGACTAGCGATTTCCACTTGCTACGATCCCTAAAGATCTCTCTTGCTTCACTCCACTCATCACTCTCTTCATGGTCTTAAAGTATGTATGTTTATATTTAAATTTATATTTAATATATAAAATCAGATTCAGCTACCATTTTTTTTATGTAACATAAGGCGGCAAACGAGCAAGCGGGTAACCTGATGGTAAGCGATCACCGCTGCCCTTGGACTACTGCAACACCAGGGGTATCACAAGAGTGTTGCCGGCCTTTCAAGAAGATGTAGACTCGTTTTTTGAAGGTTCCAATGTCGTATTATTTATAATATTAATGTTCAAATTATTCAAAAGACTGTACTGGAATTGTGAATCACAAGTAATTACAACTATATAATTACAGGACAGTCTTGTATAATAAACTAGTTCTTTACTTACTCTGTCCCATAAAGATGCTGAAATGAATTGCTTTGAAAATGGCTTCTTGGAATGTCATTTGCTAAGGACTTATTTTCTTGAACTGTAATAAACGTCATTTTGTTATCATTTTTAGATTGCAACACATTTTCTTTTAAGTCTTGCTGTTATACTGTTTTTATAATATCATTAGATATATTAGGTATATATTTTACTAGTGTAATAAAAAAACACAAAGTGTGGAATACAAAAAATGACAATGCAATATGAGCAAAGAAAATTTTGGAGTTTCTGATGATGAAGGCGAAAAGGCAATGAAAATCTGAAATACAATAATGCAATCCATTTGCAATTTCCATCCAATAGCATCTAAACAAGAACAATAAAATTATGTACAGAAAATAAAGTTATAAGTAACTATATTTTTCTAAATTATAAATTCCATTAATTCAGCCAAGCTCAAATTTGCCTTTGGTCATAACTTTGCATGGATCGAAAATGTATATAACGCTGCTATGAAATTTCTTATTTGGGTTATATTTAGTTATCCAGTTCATCAAAATTTTCAATTTAAAAAAAATAATTAGGTTTATAGCATGCCAGTCTTTTATAGGCCGAGCAAACACAGCAACAGCGTGCTCGCTTCCACCTCGTTATACAATGGGCACAATGCCTTTGTTCGCCATTGTCGTAACTTGTTGAGGATAATTTCTAAAGTACTAGCGTTGTATAGACCTAGGTAGTTGTTTGGAAAATCAGGTTGTTCAGACTTTTTACTTTAATTGAATTTATTACACGGTGAGCGCCAAGCTCGCCGTGCATTATACTGTACTCGTCAAAATCGCGCCAGTTTCGAAACATAAATTGTCTCTATTTTATTTGCTTTCTTGCTTTAATATACCAAGAATATCTAATGTATATTTTATCATTTATAAGATTGCTTGAGTCAGAGCAAATAGGAATGACCAACAGCTAATAATAAGAAATGGAAAACTTTAGTCCGAGATTTAATTTAAATCTGATATAACTCTCAGGATTAAAAAAGTAGGCTGAATTATTTATAATATTTATTCAACGCATAAATAAAACACCGATAGAACAGATACAAAGCGACCGAATTGAAAACTGATGCAGCGCGCGTGAAACAATAAATAACTTTGTCCTGAATTATTCCGGCGTGCTATCGCGCGAATAAATACAAAGTTTGACAACCGCTGCACTGCCAACCTGTTTTCGAAATAATTTGACTCGTTTCCTCTATTTATTAATAACACAGATGTGAATTACCTAGAAGGAAAGTCACGGTTTCTAGTTGACGCGCTTGACACCCCTGCTATTGCAGGCGTCTATACACAAATTACACTATGGTGACCGCTTTTCAAGAGGTGGGGGGCGGAGAAAGTTTTTTTTTTTTATAACATAGGGCGGCAAACGAGCAAGCGGGGCACCTGATGGTAAACCGCTACCCATGGACAACTGCAATACCAGGGGTATTACAAGAGCATTGCCGGCCTTTCAAGAAGACGTAGACTCGTTTAAGACGGTTCCAATGTCGTATTGGTTATGGAAAAGTTTTAGAAAATACCTATATGTTAAATACTTAATAAAGTTTGTAAGTAAGTTCTGCATTCACTAAAGCACATATTATTTGAAACGCACTTAAAACTTTCTAGCAACGACTTTACAAACAATAACATTCCTTCTAGAGTTTATATATCGAAAGGTGCACTTCTCTGACAAGTGCATAGTGAATGAGCTTGTTTGTTGGGATTTGGTTGTTCGACTGTTAGTATAAAATACTTTTGCCGTCTAGCGCGGTACCAGACCAGACAATCTATCAAGTTTATCTAGATACATAAAATAGAAATCATACAGATATGGTTGTTTAGCTAATCACTATGTTAGGAATTTTCGTGATCTTCGTTTTAGTGTTCCAGGGGTGGACCGCCAAACGCACGAACCTATCAATCCTCTCACAGCTCTAAATAAAAGAGCGTCTTTCGACGGTATGCTATCAGCGTGAGCTTAGCGATTTTGGGCATATAATAACGTGGAGATGACAGCCTCCAAAAGCTGATCATCGTTGGGAATACAGAGAGAAAAAGACCCAGATGCCGCTCACCAAATAGATGGTCTGACTAAATAAAGAATCGAGACACACCAAAATTCTACACTGTCGCTAACATTGCAGCTGACAGAAGCGTTTGGAGACAGTTCGTCCGTTTTAGACTTTAATTCCATCCACCATGACCACGATCTTCAGTCATGAAGGACCGACCAGAGAGAGAGAAGGAATTTTCGTAATAGTCCACACTTTTGTAAGTCTTTTTGAATTTCTGGGTTTGATTTCTATCAAAGGATCAGCAAAGAGCACTTTTTTTCGTCAATTTATATATAGGTACATCTTCACTCGCTATTAAGAGCTATGCTAATGTCGGTATCGTTGCGTAGGATGTAACATACAAAACGAATTTGAGATGTTAATGGAGTGGTTTGCCATTTGTTGATAAAACATCAACAAAGTATAAGTTTCCTTACGATGTTTTTCTTCACCGAAAGCAAGGAGTGGTCGATAAAAAGTACCATACATAAGTTGAATTGGTAAAATTCTTATCAGGCATGAGATGAGATTCAACCCTGATATCGACTAAAAGCGAACTTTTCACCACGCAACCACCACACCCCATTATACCTACTTAACTGAAATGGCGGATTTTCCGAGACTCAAATTAAATTTAAAAAAGTTCCAAATGATTTCCATCATAGATAAGTAAAAGGCAAGTCCTTAGAAAAAGCAAAAAAGGCACGAGAGTGGCAGAAAAAAACCTAAAAAAAAAATACATCTAAAAAGTATCCATATTGTTATTTGTTGATTTGCTGTCAAACTGTTAGGTGTTTTTTTTTCCACCTCTGGTTACCTCTGGTTAGACAGATATTATTATGCCTTGGCTTTTATTAAACGCCACCTGTTGAGATTTTTTTTTCTTAATTTAGCTGTCAGGAAATCACCTGTAACTACATCATACAATGTAGTTACAATTTTGCATACGTCACTAGATGGAAATGTCACTAGATGGAATAAAAAAACTCATTTATCACGAGTATGCGAGGACAATGGCTGTCAAACTACCACATTTATTTTAACATGCCGGCGCTCACCAATAATTCACACGCCAACTTGTTGTTACTCTGCGGCTGTCGGTATTGATTTTAACCTTTGTGTTCTGTAAGTTGATTTATTTTATAAATTTTTTATTTGCTAGCGGTGGGACAGGAAGTTTTGGTATAAAATACCCTATGTATTTTGATAAAATGCAAAATTAAAAGCAAACCAAAGTTGAAATCTATTAGGCAATCTTTGCTAAAATCTATATAACTAACATATTAAATTCCGGTACAGAGAAAGAGAAATACAATTCCAAAGAACCCAAAACCCAAAGAAACCCAAAGGTTGAAGAGTAACCCAAAGGTTGGCTGGAAGGAATTATATTTGCGCTCATTTATGTTTTTACTTTTTGTTACTGCTTTGTATGTACTTTTTTATAAATGGTGCAATAAAGTGAAGATCTATCTATCACATACCCAACCCACCCAAAATATCTTTACAATCTTAATAGTGGGATAAAAAAAAATATACAGCAAAATGTTCACTAGTATTTTACAGTTATATTAGTGTGCAAAATCAAAGACAAAGAGAAATCGGAAGTTATTAAATAAAGTGTAAACACAAAAGTCAATTTCGAGCCACGCATACACAGTCGGACGGAATTGCGTCGGAAACGGTTATGTGAAACATTTTTGAAAACAAATATCCGTTTTGCAGCAATCCCAAAAATTTAACCCTTTAATTTGTTAGTTAAAAACCGGCTGTAGATATTTCAAAATTGGTTATTTCCACAACAGTGAACGAAAAAACATATACAAATCTTTATATGAATCATAAAATATTTTAAAATATATTTTGCTTTGAAGATTAAAAAAATAAATTACAAAATTTTTACGTTTTGATTTTTATTCCATTACTGGCGGTGCCTTGCGGTTCCGGTCTCAGGAGAATTTCCGGATAGCCTTTTTCATCAATATATCAGAAAATAATTTTTAAATCGAACTGGTAGTTTCAGATATTAGCGCGTTCAAACAAAGAAAAAAAAATTACCGGCTTTATTTTATTAGAAAAAATAGATGGAATAAATAACTTTGTAATGCTATAATAAACATTACTCTTATGAGGTACGTACTAAAGTAGAATTTTCATAAAATAATATAATTCAGTCTAATAGAGCTCTTCCATATCATCATAATAGCACAAGATACAGTAATCCCCTTATGATATTAGATTTCCAGAAATAGAAATAAAAAAAAACTTGATAAGGTCCAATAAAATAATTCTAAGTAAGTACAGCTTTTAGGCTGATTTAATCATCAAGGTAAAGTCTTAAATTAAATAAGCTTTTAAAACAAAAGTAACTCAGTATCCAATTACGCTAAGAACAAAATTAAGTACAAGAAGTCCTAAAAATAACCGACAAAAATGTCACTTGACCTTTACAAGTCTTTAGGATAAAGCAAACGGCGCAAATGGTTTGCGAATAGGATCCGATACTTATCCGTTTACGGAACGGACCGGATACGGACCGGACGGACCCCGGACACCCGATGTCTTTTATTTATGCCAAGAAATAACCTTTTTTAATTAACAAGATTATACTAAAGTTATAATTTACTAAAAATATATCAATAAAATAAATAAGTTATCAAATGTGTATCCAATTAAAAAAAAATAGAAAGTGTCTTCTTTGAGATACAGTTCGGCATTAGTGACTTTTTAACTTATTTGTGATTACTTAGGTATGTGTGATTTTTGTACAGAGCCCTGTAAAACAATCCTTATTTTTTACTTATCACAATGTGTTATTTTGCAAATGCAAATTGACTTTTAATGTATGGGGATTTCAAATTGATGGCAAACGTTCGTGATGGCAAACTTACAGTAACCTTAAAAATACAACTAAAGAAATGGAGTTTAAATTATATTGTATCCTGGTGCTTCTGTTTATATTTATAGCAAATTGTTAAGGGGCACGCTAAAACGCAACGTTTGATCCCTAATTTATGAAAACAGAGGGAAATTATTCGTCATGGCGACGAAACTTCATGTATTATTCGTCGAAGCGCCACCTGGCACTGGTAAGGGTTGGTGTCCATTATAACACACAAATTCAATTCAGATTTAATAATTGATCTTTTCGTAAAAAAGAGATTATATCACTTTATCGCCGCGCCGCCGCGAGGAAGGGTTTCTAGAAGGCTGACAACATTGCCCCTGTTCACCCCTATGGTATTATATTTATTGCTTTAAATTTGTTAAAACTGGTTCTAATAAACAAATATCTGTAAAAGATATAATGCAAGAACTACTCTTATAAAATTGCGTATAGTGGATGAACAACTTTAGAGTTCGGCGCGTAATTCATGTAAAATACATGTAAATCCGAACCAACTCTTTCAAGGGTGCTAAATATATTGAATGTTAACAGAAATCGTTTTAAGGAAATTCTTCAAGTGATTCTTACGTAGGTGGTTAATATTCAAATATATACTGTCACTTTTATGAAAGTTTTTACAGCGGCTTCGTCAGACAAAATTGCAGGTTATGGGCACAGACGGTTTTATTAACTTGTGAATAATTCAAATATTTTACAAAGTTCTTTTCGTTTAAAGTTTATATGAAATAACTTGTTGTATTCTCAAACTGATTTTGTTAAAACATGTTGTTTTTAATATTATCTTATTCTTGTTAAAAAGTTTTGCCCTAATCCTAACATTATTGACGCGAAAGTGAGTTTGTATCCTCTTCACGCTTTATCTACTGAACCAATCTTCCTGAAATTACACATTTCAGGAAGCATACATATAGTTAGAAGTACTGAGAAGTACAAAGGGTACCTTTCATCCCGGTAAAAAGTACTGTACCCGTGGGAAATTCACGCGGGCGAAACCACGGGCAAAAGCTAGTATTGTATAGATTTGTAACGATATTTTTTTAAGTTTACTATTTGTACTCTATTTACACAATATGGAAAAAGAAATTTTTCTTTATTTAAGGTTTAAGATCATTTATTCTCATTAAGAATTACAAATTCACTTCACATGAGAACAACACAAATAAATTCAAATAACAACAATATCATTTTCGGTTTGCTTTTTATTATAATTATTTACTTATTATTATACTTTGTCAACTAATATTTGTAGCTATTAAAATATTGGACCTGTCAAAATTGTCTTTATTTCAAATAAAAAAATAGTTTTTATTGCCAAAAAGTAAGGAAGAAAGCTAATAATACAGTAACTATATTTTCCCAACCAATGTAAATCATTAAGTAGCTATTTACCCGAGCTACGTTTCGAGACAGGAGCAGGATATAGATCATGTTCGGCGTAGATCATCAATATCTACGGATTGACAGACTCCCGAGCTGTCACTGTTGGTCCAAGTCATCACCGTACAGCGATTTAACCTTTATAGCACAAATACGAGAATGACAAACGACTTTTGGGGTAAACAGAGAACTTTAAGTGAGTTAATATAAATTGAAACTTGTCAACACCCCTTTGTGCAGGGCCTGTGCAGAAGCAGAGGAGTTCATGAGACACATTTTGTGTTATTGTGACTCGTTGGCAAACAAGCGACTGGACCTCCAAAAATCAGCATTTTCGGCCCTGGAGGACTATAGGCACTTCCCAACAGGTAATATTCTGAAGGTCATGCAGTCCTTCTTCAGAATTTCCGATGCGGGTGAGTAAGGCATTGGGGTAAGTACAAAAAAACCAAAGGTTTGAAGTACTTCCGGACCTCGGACCCTGCGTGTTAAGGTGTTAAGATAAGATTAAGTGAGATAAACTGCCCTACTAAGCGAAAAAGCGTACTGGCTAGGAAATGACAAGCTGCTTTTGCGCTTAGTAGGGCAGAAAATTAATAAGAAGGGAGACAAAATATGAAGCTAATATGACATAAAAATATCAATACAGACAACTTATACACTTACTCCGCTGGCTCCGTGACCCCAAAGTGAATCTTGGCCTCCGAAATGAAAGAGCGCCATAGAGTCCTAGCAGTGGCGTGGGGTGAAAATATACAAAGGTGAAGCCACAGTGCATGTCGAGTATGATAAAAGTGGCTTTAAAAAAAGCCGTTTAAAGCACATGTCACTCACACGCGGATTATAAATATGTAGAAAAAAACCGGCCAAGTGCGAGTCAAACTCGCGCACCGAGGGTTCCGTACACGCAAAGCATCTCACATTATAGCTCTAACTAAAAGACAAACTAGTTTCAAAACCAAATTTAACTTTGCAGTTCAATCCCTCATAGACTAGACTAGACTCATACTGAATCCAGCGCAAGAATAAGTTTGTAACATTTTTTTTTTACTTCCAAAACATATTTACAATTTTCATTTATTCCTGTATAAGCACCGTTAGTCAATGCTTTTTGCCAAATTTCATAATTTTAGGTCAACCTATGGGGTCATACCTAAAATTATGAAATTTACAAAACCTATGGGGTACTTACCCCATAGATTTTGATTGCTGCCTGAAATCACAAAATATTATCGCGTTGACGTATAATTTTGATTATTTTTTTGGTGATCTTTCACCAAAAAAATAATCAACCGTGAATCCGAGTTCAATAGTAATTTTAACTTGATACCTTTATGCGTTTCATATCGCGATGAGCCATGAAAAAGATGTTTAATGATATATTTTTTATTTTCGAACGATTGTTTTGAGAACGAGGTTAACTCATTTAATAGGTAATCTGTAAGACAACAACCTATTTGTTGTTGTTCGACAAGAAACAAAAATAAACAAACATACCTTTACGCCTTTACGATGGAACAATCCATAAACACTATACAATGTACATAACACTTGGCACGTAAAATTTCACCACTTTCGATTCTTATAAACTATATAATATACCACAATCAAGTTAATCACATATCACAACAATAGATAATTAGCGTTCGCCGTGAGTGCAAAATGCAAATGCGCGCAAATCAATCAAAATAACTAAGACTAGGTGACATTAGACATTCGCGGATAATCGCTGTGATTGGACGAAAATTTTTCAAACGAACCAATAAGGTTTCGTTGGAGGCGATCGGCTATCGGCTTAATCGCTGGTCTATATCGACGAGTGGTTGCATATGTAGTTGTAATGTCATGGTGTGTGTGTCACCATACATTTTAATTTTACAAATTCCCAATATTATTACCGAGTTACTTACTACCGCGGCTCGCGACCTGCGATTGAAATCGTGTGTGTGGCGTTAAATAATTTAACCAGGGTGGGCGGGATTACTAATCTCTTCGGACGAAACACTCGTATAATTATGATAGAACTTCACGTACAGGTAAGTTCGTTTAATCATTAATTATACTTCGTGTTTCGTCCTCGAGATTAGTAATATCATACTTAGTAGATATTGAGAGAATGTGGAGGAAATATCGTAAATGAAATACATTGTTTTCCTTTTTCAAATTAATGTTAATGAGAAAAGAACACAACAATAATCCATACTATCCATACTAATATTATAAATGCGAAAGTTTGGATGTGAGTTTGTGAGTTTGTGAGTTTGTGAATTTGTGAGTTTGTGAGTTTGTGAGGATGTTTGTTACTCAATCACGCAAAATCTAATGGACGGATTTCGATGAAATTTGGTACAGAGGTAGATAATGACCTGGAATAGCACATAGGCTACTTTTTATCCCGGGAAAAAGCACTGTTCCCGTGGGAAATTCACGCGGGCGAAGCCGCGGGCAAAAGCTAGTTTCCAATAATTAATCAATGAAAGAAGAGTGATAATCACCTTCTTAACTAGGAATTTACTTATAATGAAACTAGAGACCTGGCTAATGCGACGTTATCGTCATTGCTCGCAATTGGTCTATTGTAAAATCTTGCAAAGGTAGTGGAATGGCCGCTCCATCCGGCTGTTTGTCTAATCAAATCAAGATTGACTCCCATCTTATACGCCAGTGATGTGGCGGCATGGCGTGTGCTGTGAGAAGAGAATATGGAGATGTCAATTCCACTATCTTTTAGGGTAGACTTAACCCAGCGACTAATTGTCTGAGATGATACCGCTTTGTATGGCTTCCGTACACTAATAAATAGATTAGTAGATTTTCTGAGGTCTTTTAGTTCTATCTAAATATACAGTTAGAGCTTTAGCGGGACATACTCCCGGCCGTTCATGAAAAAATGGTAAATACAATGTTGGCTGTTTATTGCCTGCCTTAGAAGTTTTAATGAGATCATTAATTTTAATAATAATTTTATCATTTAATATAATCACATGATCAATTTTAATTTTTGACAATGTTTGCACCCTATGTGCTGTTACAAGAGCAAATAAAGTAGCACATTTTTTAGATAATTGTTCTAAAGATAAGGTTTCATTGGAAGGTAAAGATTCCATATAATTTAAAACTATACTTGCATCCCAAGTAACATTATATCGTGATGAAGGTGGTCTAAGCCTATATACTCCTTTACAGAATCGGATAATACGATCATCATCAGAAATATTTCCTGTTATTAGGGAAAGGGCTGATCTATAGCTATTAATTGTTCCATATTGGCCACCATCATTAAAAATTTTGGTTAAAAATTCTATAATCATAGGGATGGACGGTTGGTACATATCAATATTATATTCGTTACAAAAGTGATACCAGCGTTTTAGACAAACGTCGTACTGTTTTAAGGTATTTTCCGATAGAGAGGCGAGAACGATGTCTAAGGCGGACTCCGGGATGCGTCGTTGAAGTAACGCCGTCCGGATAACAGTCCGGCAACCAGGGTAACATGGTTCTGGATGTGTCGACATCTGAAACTAGGTATTAAAACATTGTTAGAGTCGAATGTAATGGTATCCGAAATAAGTAAACGCATAAATAATGGATACTAGGGTTGTGTTGGCCAATCTGGCACAACCATGATTCCTTCAGCATTATCAGATATTATTTTCCGTAAAGCTTTTAAGATTACTGCAACCGGTGGAAAAGCATAAAAGTAATAGCTAGCCCAGTTTAATGTAAAGGCATCGAAAGCGAATGCTTCGGGATCCCTGTGCCAGGATACAAATTTTTCGCATTTTTTGTTGTGACGGCTAGCGAATAAATCAATTTCTGGGACATTGAATTTATTTACTAAACTCTGAAAACCGGATTTAGATAGTTCCCATTCGACATCAGGATGGGTTTTTCGCGATTCCTTATCCGCGATTGAGTTTACAGAAGATTGTATATAAGAAGCAACGATAATTATTTTTCGATCTTTACACCAATCCCAAATGTCTTTGGTAACTTTATTTAAGTGTGGGTATTGTACGCCCCCCATGCGGTTGATGTAGCTTACAGCTGTAGTGTTGTCAACACGAAGTAATATTTGACAGTTACAATAGTTATGGCAAATATTTTAAGCGCAAAATACGCCGCCAATAACTCAAGATAGTTAATATGTAACTGTTTTTCGTTCTCCGACCAACGCCCACTAGCAGTTTGTCCGTTACATGCAGCACCCCATCCCATTGTTGAGGCGTCAGAGAAAATTTCTAATTCATATTGATCTGATTTGATTCTATGGACACCATGATCAATTGCATGCAACCACCAATGTAGATCTGGCAATAAAGACGAAGGCAGTGTCATGTATTTGTCGTAGTCATCATTTTCTTGTAAATTTAAAAATTTACATCGTTCTAACTGTTTCGTATGTGCCCATCTATATTCTACGGCAGGACATGCAGAGACCAATAAACCTAAAAGTTGTGCGAATTTTCTAATTTTGTATCTTTTTTAATTTGATTAAATCAAGTAACTCTGACTTAATCTTTTTCCTTTTTCTTGGGGTAAACGTAACTCCCAATTGTGAGTATCGACTATAAAGCCTAAATATCTACACTGCATAGAAGGTATTTTAACGCTCTTTTCTTAGTTAATAATGAAACCCAGGGACTTTAGTAATATTTGCGTAATTTTAACATTTTGTGTACATTCTCTATGGGTAGAACCTGACAAAAATATGTCATCTAAATATATAGATGATATATAACCGCAAGACCTAAGCAATTTCATGACTGGTTTCATCAATTTAGTAAAAATAAAAGGAGCTGTACAAATACCAAATGGAAGAACATTAAATTCGTACAACTTATCATTTATCAGGAAACGAAGGTATTTTCGAGAATCTGGGTGCACCCTTAGTAAAAAATATGCATCTTTTAAGTCTAAGGTGGCAACGTACGAGTCTCTGGATATAAGTTTTAAAACAGTACGAACGTCTTCTAATTTAAAATGTTGGGTTTTTATAAATTTATTTAGGTTCTTCAAATTTAGAATAAATCTCATCTTGCCATTAGATTTAGGTACTAAAAATACACGAGAAATGTATTAGCTATGACAAGGTTGACACTCAGAGATGGCGCCAATAGATAAAAGTTTCTTAATAGAATCGTCTATGTGAGGTTTTTCTAAATGACTAAAGTTATTCAATGATGGTGGGCAGGATTGAGAAACGGGCTCATCAAATTTAATTTGATATCCTTTTATCCATGAAAGTATAGTACGATCACTGGTTATCATAGACCACTGTCTATAAAAATGCGAAAGCCTGCCGGCGTAACGTACCGAATCTAATCTCGGCGACTCTGCTTGTGATGACGTCGACGTTCCCTGTAGTTGCGCGACGAGGTCCCGCGCGGCGTCCCGCTCGGCGCTGCTGCAGACGGCTGGTGACGCGTTTGAGTGACCGGCTGCTGTCTGCGAGCCCCAGTCCGCGGCTTCCAGTTTAAATCTTTCTTAGACGAACTTGTTGAGGCTTGAGATTTTTTCGGGTTATCTCGTTTTAAGTCCGTGCTCGATTTCGTAACAGCCTTTGCAGTCTTCAGAGTTTCTGCGAAGTCTGTACCAAAAAGGCATTTGTCAATTTTGGTTAAAGCTAACTGGTCTTTTAGCTCTTTTTTAACTGAGTAAAGTGCGAAGTTCCGTCTGGTCTCTGACTCTGAATGCTGGATATCACAAAGGAGTCTGGCGACATCCATCAGATCTTTAATCAAATCATTATTTTTATCCTTCGAGTCGAGTTGCTTGGATATAACGCGACTCAGTGACGTAATACCAGCAGCAATGATTTTTTGACGAGATTCGATGCACTTGTCTCTTTTGGTGGCTATTTCGGGAATAGCTGCTTTTATTTCCGCATTAAGTTGCGGTGCTGAAATATTTATGCAGTTTGCCGGTACCAAAAACTTTTTTAGTAATTCCAATCTGGTATCTTTGTCGAGTCCAGATGTTGCCATGTGGGCTCATCTTGTTGCCAGGTCTGAATTGATATCCGGTCCATATTCTACAGTAACCGATGGATCTTCACCCAATATATCCAACAAATCTGTGTTGGCCGAAGTTTCTTCAGTAAGAATCTGAGTAGGTACCTCAGTTTGCACTTCTGGCTCCAAGGTAACCGTATCGACTTGGACTTCAGGGTTTGAAACTGGCTCTTGGCCTAGAACAAAACGAAAAAACCGTTTTTTAATCGCACTTGATTAACAGAGAAAAATCTATGCGATTATTCGAAAAGAGGGTAGAAAGAAAAATATCATAGTAACTGATAATTTTCGTTTTCAAATCGAACAAATAAAATATGGATATAAGTGCAAGATAGGCGACTGGTGTAAGTTTAATACTCTAATGCGGCGAGATAGTCCCGCAGACCACTCTGGTGCATTTCGAGTTTAAATGCGGCGAGATAGTCCCGCAGACTACTCTGGTGCATTTACTTTTTCAATGCGGCGAGATAGTCCCACAGACTACTCTGGTGCATTTATTTTTTCAATGCGGCGATATAGTCCCGCAGACTATTCTGGTGCATTGTAGTGAACATAATTGGGTATTACGAGTAATCTTTAAAAAACAAATAAAGTGGGTACTCACTTTCTTGGTTTTCCACGCCCGGCGATTGTGCCCTTGAAGAACAAGACGATGCACTTGATTCGCTTATTGAATCCGACGAAGATAACGGGATGCCTCGACGGCGACGCGACCGTTTTACTTCTTTTTCTAATTTACGTAATTTTCTGACGATAAATTCGAGACTATTTTCATTTTTACGTTTTGGCATTTTGCAAGAAAAAACGAAAAGAAAAAATATTAATTAAATTTCTCGAATTAACACTTTAAGGATGTGAAGTGGTTGAGCACTAATATGCGACTGAAGCTTGTTCGACATGAGCAGCAAGAGGTAAGATGGAGGTAATAAAAAAAATGTATGTTGCCACCTTAAAAGTGTTGCAACATTTTATTTTTAATATATATTTTTTTCTAAACTGAAGTGGTGTCACTAGGCGTCACTACTAAGTATGATATTACTAATCTCGAGGACGAAACACGAAGTATAAATTAGAATCTGCCAAGGGAAGCCGGTAGGAATCGTGTTGTAAGGACGCTTCGCCACTGAGTCCTAGTCATTACTTAAACATCACTATCTGTTTATCAAAGCTTGAGCTCAGTATAGAGGCAGACACATACAGAGATATATAGACAATGTTCGATGTAAATTCGATTTCTTGCTATCTCGCTTTATCTTTGATGTCTTGCTTGCTCGCCTTCCACTTCGTTTTCTTGCTATCTTGCTGCCACTTCGAATGTTTACTTTCTCGCTTCCACCTCAAATTCTCGCTTCATTTCTTTTCTTTCTCGCTTCTTCCTATGACTCAGGCCAGTACAAGCTCGCAGTAATCACATGGACCATTGCACAGCCCCGTCGGCCGCGAATGACGAACTTGCTTCATGCCGTGTCATTGTCGAACTTGAACGACTACAAATAATTGTAAATTACTTCAATTTACTATTTTAACTCTGTTTGAGGACTAAATATTTACAGTTTCAATTGGTAATAAAAATCCCACCCTAGATATTATTTTTATAACACAAAAATGATGATGAATGATGATGAAAATTACCAATACATACAGGATCCGATTTAACATTCATTTAAAGATATAAGCTGGGAGCAATAACTTATTACTTTGCCTTTCAAAGGACGAAGAAGTTTGTGACGGCAACCAATCTAAGTGATTCCATGTACCACATTGCTTGACATGTGTTACCGCTGTGAATACACACACACCTTCACGTATAGACCTTCTTAAAAATAATATAAACTTCCTTAAAAAAATCAAAAATAAACAGAAATCATGAAAGGAAATTTGAACAACTTTCAGATTTTTTCAATTATTTAAGATACAGTGAGACCGAAGTTATCGAGCACTCTGAATCTCAAACTTACGAGTTGAAAACTTCGATTCATACTTTATGTCTTGAAACATAGACATACTTCTAAATAGATACCGTAAGTAAACTGAATTTAATTCGTAAATATTCCTTTAAATTACGCAGCATTGCTTTGTCAATGTCGATCTCCCTTTTATTTAAGGTTAAAGAGAAGGGCTGTTCATTAAACAATTCCCGCTGGATGGCGTTGACAGCAACATTTTCCGTTTTTATTTTATTTTTTGCGTTGTTGCAGTACTTATAGGCAAACATTTTGAATTGGCGAGCGGTAAACATACTCTTTTATTTATTTTATGGCCTACGATTATATTTCAGTCAACATAATGAAAAAATGCTTTAGAATAGAATCTGCCATGAATCTTCGTATCTCTACACTCACTCACACTACGACGAGAGCTTTCAAAAATGACATTAAATATGGTGCAAAGCATTGTTATAAATTAAAAAATACGCTACTAGATGGCACTTATTTAAAAAGAGTGTCTAACTACAATAATGCCAATCGGACTGGCTGGCAGCATAAGAAAAAAGAAAAAGAAATTTAAAAAATACAAATGAGCGAAAAATAACCTATTATTACTTCTTGTCATTGTCATATTTTGTAAGAAAGCAAAAAAATATATTTATAAGAATAGTTCAAGTTCGTATCAGTTGGATTCAGAAAGTCAGCTCTCCAGCGCGTTGCAATGTCTAGACTGTTGTTGCAAACTGTCAAAAAGCGCAAAGTTAAATATTTGGGACACGTTTTACGACAGATATCAGCTGCTTTTACTTATTATGATGGGCAAAATAGAAGGCAAGAGACGTGCTGAAAGACGCAAAAAATCATGGCTGAGTAATATACGCGAGTGGACCGGAGTCACCAGGGTTGAAGAGCCAAGCTTTCGCATAGCGGCGAACAGAGAAGAGTTTGCGAAACTGACGGCCGGCCTCCAGTAACGGAGAGGCACTACAAGAAGAACTTCAAGTTCAATAGTGCAAAATCATAATTAGTAATAACCTGTTATTTAATTAGTTCACGAACAATTTAATGCAAATACCTATCTACCAATAGTTTCAGCAGTTTGAATTTCACCACCTCTTAGATTCCCAACACAAATCTATCCATAGTTCGAACACCCATTTTCAAAAATCAATCTAACTTGATACCATGACTGGTAACAGGAAATACCACCGCATACGTCAGGTCATAATTTACTATTGCCTATTGCATTGTATGACTAGGTTTACATTTTTTAAATAAAACTAAATGGTATATCTACACATTGTTGACTTTTATTTTTAGTAATGAAATGATCTTTTCCGAACTTTTATTTATTAAAGAAAACAAAAAAAGATTACAGTTATTTCTTTCTTTCCCACATAAATTGTTAAATATTGCAGTCATTATTCTGTGCACGATGACTCCTTCATTGCTTGGAATGATGATGATAAATTCTTCATCACGACAAACCTCCGTTACAGTTTTTGTATTTGTATTGCAGAATTATTGTATAAAGAAACACTTGTGCTGTGCATTTCCTGCCACATAATTATTGTCCCTGGACCTTACCTGAAACATTGTGATAATAAGTATCTACTAACAGTTTCAATAAATAAATGCCAAACTTTAATTATTTTACAATGCGGTGATATATAGGTACGTGTGTGATATATTTATGTCTTTGCATTTTTAATGTATCATTCAATAAGACTTTAACTTACGTCAAATCGGTATATTGTTTCAAATCTCCAAGCACTCGCTTCCTAGTCTTTAGCGGGCCAAAATATGCCTACATGCCTCTGATATCTCTTCCTATCAGATCTGGTAGCCAATATTCTCTAAAATTATCAATAAATAATAACGTACGTACGTAACACACCTAGCTGAAAAAATCTATTGCAAAAAAAGAAACTTCTATACAACAATACAACACGGCGGCCCGCGGCGCGGCGGCGGCGTCCGAGATAGATAGATATGTACTTATGTAGTGTAGACTTATATCGATACCACCACGAATATCGATATCTTTTATTATTGATATAAATTAATATCGTTTTTAAATATGCAAAAATAAATCTGCATATAATAAATGCGTATTTTATGCATAAAAAGTAATACACAGGTATCTACCTTTAGTAACATTTTAATTGATAATTTGATAATACTTATCCGAAGCTCATCGATTAGCTTCCGCACTGCCACCGGTCAATACATACTTAATCACACTTTCAATGAAATGTATTTAAATCATGAAAGTAATAAGTACTTATTTAAATAAAATTAAGAAAATTGGAAAAACAATAATTAAAATAAATCACAGAGCCAATACATACCTATCGATACTTCAAAATATCGATAATTCATGCCCTAGAAGTTATAGGATTAAATTAGACGTTCAGAAAATATGTTGTGAAATTCAAACTAAAAACTAAAAAATAATTTATCAGTAAAAATAGTTTTTCAGTTTTGTTTACTTTAAAACTAAATATAAATGTATGCTAGGGTGGAGCGCGGATGTATGGGGAATATTTTTTTTCTTCATTTTGAATTCTAATAGTGAGGGATTTATGTCTTGCCCGAAATTAATACTATATGTAAATTTTGATATAAATCAAACAATATCTTTTTGCCTCCGCACTGACTTCAAAGTTTTAAAATTTTTTGAAAAATTAGCTTTACCTGTCAGACCTTTTATTGACATGTAAACGGGTTCAAATTATGTGAATTGACACAAAATGTGTTAATTAAGCATAAAATAATATATTTTAATGAAAAAAGTATAAAAATTAACATTAAAAAAATAAAATTAATTTGCTCTAAAATGACAAATTTCGGCATTTTCTCTCTTAATTCTAATTCAGCCTGTATGGCTCTCAATTGAGATGTTTTAGTGTAATGTTAAGTGGCTACTTCATCTGTGATCTTCACAACTCATTCAACAGATTGCATGGAACACAGAACTTAAAGAATAACAGCTGATTCTCGCTACCAGGCTGTACTATACTGCCAATTTCTTCAGTCAATAATTGTATAAAAAATGGTGGCTAGAAACAATCGTTTTGCCAATATATTATTTCTATATCATTTAAAATATTGAAATTTATATCTGCCACTACAAAAAATCTTGGGGTTGTTGATGTAGAAATACTGCGTGCCTTCAAAACTACGACGAGCATCCAACTCACGTATTTGCTTCTGCGTGACAATTAACATAGCCAGAAAATATTGTCGTTGTACATAAAATAGCCATTTCTTTGAGTGACTGGGTTCTAATATGCTTTCTAAATCTTCTCGAAGGTATCGTATAAATAATAATGTTAAAAAGAGACCGAGAACCATCTTAACTCTGATGGTTTTTCTTTTAATACAGAACCACAAAGAAGCATATAGTTTCACAATTAATGTAGTCGAAGTGATCAGACCAAGTGATGATTTTTCCGTCGCTATATAAACCTAACAGTCAATTTTTACTTTTCAGTCAACGGGCATGCGACTATTTAACTGTAGATGTATCGTAAAGCCTAAATCTTCGGGAGAATTGCCTGAAATTATTGCTGATACGTACAATGATTTGTGAATATTTCTGGGAGCTTATTTCTTTACAATCGATAATATTTGCTCATGTTTTGGCACTTTTTTATATCTTGGACAATTGCAGTGAGTAAAATCTTTGCATATGCAAGCCAAAATATCAAAAAGCATCATACTATCCCGTCGAAAACTTTTCAAGTCTGCAGATAAAATACATTTGATGGACTTGAGTAGATTTTTACATTTTTTATGATGTGCTGATAACAATTAAATATCTCTGGAAAGTATTCCTGTTGGTATGAATGCAGTAAGCCATAAATATTTAATTTTTTATGACCAACTTAGCAATTTCCGAAAATATAGGCTTTTTTTTTGACGTTCTCATAGTTTACCTCGTCAACTCTTAAAACTTCATATATCTTTGTAAGTTGGTAAAACATTTGACTTTAACATACAAAAATCATTAACTAATGGACACATTACAGGCATTCCGAGCCTTTTCCATTATAGTACTAAGAATTTATACGATATTTGTCAAAAAAATTGTCAAGCGCGTTTTCAATTATTCATGCGAAAACTGACCCTCCTTTTGCACCCCCGTACTCTTCTTTTACGTAGTATTGCACCTTGTTTATTATTTTATATCGAAAATAGAGGATTTTACCTTTTTGAAATTAATATGAATTATACATATATTTGTCATTTTAATAAAATTAAAAATCTACAAACTTGAGTCTAAAATCGACTATTCGTAAAAGTTCAATGACCTTGCGGAGACAGGTTACACCTATTTTTTTTCAAATTATATTTTAAATGTGTATGTTTGAGACCAAAAGGCATAAACTTTTCACTATTAGAAATTTAAAATCAGAAAAAAGTAATTTCGCTCCACCCTAATGTATGCACACATTACTATACTTTCTTTTTTGTTAATGAATACGTGTATAATACCTACCTAGACCTACTATAATTTATTTTGATAAATATTTTTGCAAAAATAAATTGTTTTAGTTTCAGAACGAACTCTTACGGATAGAAAGAAATATCTTTTGTTGTCTTATCATACGTCAATGTTTTGGGTTAAAAAAAGCAGCGTTGCCATCTTTCACCTCGCACAGAACGGCAACGTCACGCAAGCGAGCTGACTGGATTTCTGTCTAAGATGAATTTTTACAAATATTTCCAATCCAGTCATATACGTAATGGCAAGCTTGTAATAATAAATCTAGGGTTCAGTACGAATTTTTATGAATTTTTTTTATGGTGAATTTTTAAATTTGATAATTAGGACTTTTGGATATGAAGACAGGGATAACTGAATATGACATCTTGACATCTGGATGTGAAGACCTGGGTGTCTGGTCATGTGCATATGAAATGCTGGACAGCTGAATATGAAGACCAAAGCTTTAGGAGATGATCTCATGGACATCTGGAAATGAAGACCTGGACATCACCTGGTGATGTCCAGATGTCTAGGTCTTCAGCTCAACATGCCCAGGTCTTAATTTCCAGATGTACATGACATCATCTCCTACATATGAATTTGAAGACGTGGGAGTCTGGTCATTTGGATACGAAAACCTGGACAGCAGGACATAAAGTCCAGGTCTTCACATCCATATGTCCAGGTGATGTCCAGATATCATATTTAGATAGCCTGTCTTCATCTCCAAAAGTCCCAGTAATCAAATTTAAATTTGAACATAAAAAATCTTTCATAAAAATAAGTATATTGAACCCTAAATTGAATTTAATATTAAAACTTGCTATTTTATAATTTTGTTAGCATTTCATAATTTTCTTTTGTTTTTCACGTACAGCCGATGGCGCTGTCAAGGCTAGCAACATCGAGGTAGCATGCATTTAGGTCTCAAAGTGCTTTTATATAAATAGTAGTAGTCAGTAGTTTGTAATAAATCTGCTAGACGTCGCCCCTAAATGTCACAAAATATTACGCACACATCAACAAAAATCTCAATTTTTGTCGTATTTTAAATGCCGTTTTTCTCGTAAATTATTGTACATTATTATGTTAAATTCAACATGAGAGCACAATTACTTCATAAGAATTGGAAATTCAATTTTATTATGAGAATCATTAACGAAGTTTAGAGCATTGCTGTAGAACAAAATGTATGGACAGCCAAAGCTAGGCTTTCACCTTAAGCCTAGTTAGGTAGTAAGTTAGATAAATAAGATATCACAAGAAAATGTAAATGAAAATGCAATACTTTAATATTCTTTTTTTGTCGACTATGTTAAAGATAACACTGTTGTCTTTACTAGAACACTTAACTTGCGAGAATCAAATAACTAGTGACAACAGACGCATTTCTATTAGCTGCTGGTTCGCAGGCTTCCTCGTGAGGTTCTTGTTCTTGGCAATGTAAATTTCAAATACGGATTTAAATATATAGCGTATAGTAAAGTATTTCCCTATATTTCAGGATGTAAACAAACCTACTAACTATTAGATCCTTTTAGAGTAGGTGACAAAAATTACAATGATTTGTTTCTATGGATAAATAGAATGCGTCATCTAGTTTCTTATACATCTATTTCGATCTCACTTCGGGCGAGTTTACGTTTTTACTGGAGTAACTGTTAGTACTGCAAAGGGGATGACTCTAAATTCATTTTCGAAGTTGTGCGGTTCCGTTTTGTTGATGTACTTACCCGCAAACGAGTTTCCGAACGTCATGCAACTTGTTTATCTGTGTTGGAATTATTGGGAAAATTTTTGTTATTGAAAAAATACCTATGATGAAACTCAATTTAATTAGACTTTTGTCGATTGAAAATACCTACTTCATGATGAAACTCGATTGAGACTTTTATCACTAAGAGACAAGAGTCTTTTTTGCCGAATTTTTCACGGAAGCGGGGCCCCGGGGTACAGCTAGTATTTTTAGTCGCACTAAATTCTTTAAAAATTTTAACTACGTTTCCTAGTAAGTCGGCAACACCTTTTCTACCTTGACACGGCTTGTTTTCTTTGCCATCCTTTGTCTACAGTGACTTTAGTCACACAAGAGGCCATTACGTTCTTGCTACAATTTACAACAGAGTACGGACTTCTAAGAAACATTGCGAAGGAAGTCGTTTCCAGAGGTTAAAGGTTAAAAGTGTCAATAAGGTTGTATTTAAGATTCGTGGAAGGAAATTAATAATAGGAATGAAATTCTTAGATCAGCAGATAAGCAGCTTGTCTCGTCTGTTCAATGAATAAATTAATATCTTCTTCTAACTACATGTCGAAATGATAGGTTCAAAGAATAACCGTCAAAATAAGCTCATTGATAAATGTATACTAGGTACTAGTATCTATTACGGTACCACAAAGTTGCAACTATTTATATAAAGTACTTTTCTATTTATACCCCTATGATTTAAACCAAATATTTTGCGAAGCTGGCGGGTCTTCCTCGGTAAATAAAGGGTATGATGAAGGGTCCCAGTAAAATATCTGATGCTGACGATTGCAGTCCTTTTTAAACATACACCTTAACCTGTTCTGGTTCCATGGTCTGTTTAGTTTCATTGTTTTTTAAATAGTTGAAGATGATGATTCTTTTTTAAAGAGGGCACTGATGTCAGAAGTTTAGGTTATCGAGTGTGTTATAACACTAACACTGGTGTCAGATTCTATTCAAGTCGCCTAAAGGCATCTGACGTGACTTTTACGACTACCGCCATCTACTGGTAGTAGCCGTGTACACACTAGTAAACTAAAGTCAGCCAATGTGTGTAAAATTAATACATCTGACATAAATTGACGACTGCCCGTCACCTACACTAGTAAACTAGTAATTTTCTCACGATGATTACCTTTACTGGCAGCAGGTTTTGGTCAATGAAAATGACCATATATGAGTCAGATTTATCTATAGACGTATCTGTACGTACTAAATTGCTGAGATTCGTCTGGGATTCTAACCCGTGCCCTTTTGGACGGAAGTCTAACATCTAGTTACTAAGCCACCATCCTTTTTGACCTTGCAACCCTACCTACTGACCTACGACGTTAAGTGAGGTAACAATATTGGGATTTGATCTCGGCCTCTGGATAGGATAGGATCATAGGTCAAACACATCGACTACTACACACAACATCCATTGTTTGTGAATAAATAACTATGAACTAGATGTCGAAAACAGTTTAAGTCTATATTTGGCATTTTTCAATATAAGTAGATTAGGTTTTCACCAGAACGGAGAGGAGATGTGTTATAACAACCAATTAAATGTCGAGAATTTTGAATGGGAATTTAAATGTGATCCTATTGGTGGTTGTCTTATCATCATAGGCTTTCACGCGGTCGGAGAATAACTAAATCTATGGGTTTTCTAATTTATTATGACATAGATAGACAACAGCAGTGCTTTTTATCAAAACAAATTTCTTTCGTATCTTTGGTCATGTCGAACGATAAATAAAATCCGTCTCGTCTGTTGGTGAGTGCATTTCAAAAATGCACCAGCTCTTGAATTTTCATACTAGAATAAAATTCATAAGGTACATTCCAAAGCTGAATTCATAGTTTCTGCACAGACAGACAGAAAACCCCTTCTGTATTAGACAAAAAGTACGGCGTCAGCAGGGAGTGGATCCAGCGATTGTCTCTCAACCTTTGCATATTATATGCCTTGGAGCTCGGCTTGAGCTGACTTGGTTAGCTGATTAGAGATTGTTAATTTTTTATCTTAGCTGGTTGGTGGCTGACTGAAGTGCTTATAAAATATTTGTATCAATCAGAAACAGTTGCTAAATATAACAAAAATAATTTTAAAAATTAAACGATAGACATCGTATAGAATAGTATTCCACAAATATATTTCTGCTTAGCTAAGTTGTAATTTAATATTTAATAAACATTATTTAGAATTTCTTTAAATTAATCATTTATTTACTATACTTATTTACATCTTGCTCCACATGAAATATTAGTTTGGAGTGGAGATAAACACAATCTGGATATTATTTTATACTAAAATTACAATATTAAAAACAATCAGAGAAACAAAGGCGTGACTAAAGTTTTAAATATTTTAGCAGTTTGAGTGGTGGTGGTTAAGTAGTAAATAAACCAACCTGTGATCGAAAAGATTTAAATTCTACTACGAAAGATAGGAACTATCCATATAGCTCTAAATTAAATGAAATATTTACCAACTGATATCTAATTTCGCTGTGGTTTTGCTCTCGTGTAGAGAGGATCAAATATCAACAATGTTTCCGACACTGCTTACCATGCAGAATATGATATTCAAATAGGAACAAGAGCAAACAGGATCGGGGCACTAACGCGATTGACCCAAACTGTATCTTTGTTACGGCACTGGTGCCACAGCTAAAGTGATGGCCAGAAGGTAACATGCTAAAATACTCTAGTTTCTATATGAGAGTATTTTAGTACTTACTGCATCTTTGCACAAAAATAAAAAAAGTTCCATGCTGTTTATGACGTCACACGACTACGATATCGCGCCTCGTCAAAGTCAAATACTTTATTAAAACTTGGCTTGAACTATTTCACGTCAAAAACAAATTATATAATCATATTTTTTTATAAATCTCTAAGCTACAAACTACTTGCATTTCGGAACGACTGCTGAGAAAAAATGTCGTTATTCGTCATCGGCAAGGAAACCTGCACACTTGATTAATTTAGTTTATTCGTATGCATACAACAACGGCAGATAGTAGGTGTCATGTTAGATGCTTTTATGAGATACCTAACTTGAGAAAAAATTGACAGTTATTGCTAGTGAAGGGTCGGCGTCGCATTTTCCAGGCCAAAACTCCCGACTGGTACATTGGACTTAGTCACTCAAATAGGATTGCATTTATTCTAGGATATCTTGTGCAACCAGTTAAAATGAAGTTACCCGTACATCCATCGTGTTTCCCAAAGTATGATTTAATGCACAAAAATAAAAAATAAAACGTTAAAATAAAGCCACAAGATTCAAAACTGTAACTTTGACTTTCACTTATCACAACTTAATGCCTGAATCTTTACTAGACCAAAAGATTCTTCATCTTATCCTAAAAAACAATAGATAGATACTGAATATTTTTTGTATATTAGAGCGTGATTCTGTTCATAATTGTACTGCTTTTACCTAAAAGAAGGGTTCCTTTGAACGCGGCAATAAATACGAATCCTGAATACCTATCATAATATCCTTTGCGGAAATTGTGTTACATTTCGATCACAAGGGACGTTTGAACTCGTTTTTGTGATGAAAGTAATGTCAATTTAGTTAATAGAATACTATGGTCAGGTATATTATAATAAAAGATCGGGTATTGTATTGAAGTATTCTGATAGTTACCAAACAAAAATGATAGATGTTGGTAAAGATCTGAGAACGTTTCGATCAAAATAGTTGTGAGTGCCAAGTTATATTAATAAGAGTAATATTAATAAAGGTAGGGTGAAAAATTTGCAAGAACGTAATTTTTTCTTTCTCACAATCACATACGCCTTTGAGCAATGTTATTTGGTGGTTCCAATAGCTACAATAACTGAAAATTAGTAATAGATTTAACTAGAGTCTAGTTATAGGTGCAATAATTCGCACGCTACACCACCAATAGTGTTCGCAATGGTCCGCCACAGGGTAGGTAATCGAAAATTTATTATCTTGAACTCTTTCGTGCATTGCAGTTAAATGGCTGATGATGGCTCAAACCTTACCTTTCCACTACAGTTAATTTCCTTACTATTCGACCACAATATTCAAAACTTTGATATCGTAGCATAAATCCTTGGACACTTCTTGCAACTCGGAAGTATCATCGAGAATCGCAGTCTCGCTTCAACATGAATACCGGATGATCGATGCAACGACCGCACGCCGTTGCAAGTTTTGTGATTAGTATAAGTTATGTGCTGAAGCGGCGAGAGATCTGTAAGGATCGTAGCAGGTGGAAATCGCTAGTCTCTACCTACCCCCACGGGAAAAAAGCGTGATAATATGTATGTATGTATGTATGAAGCGGCACGTAAGCTCCAGCATACATAACTTATACTAATTGGAAATACAATTATTCTAGGGCGACAAACATTATTGCGGTGGTTAAGTGGTTAATACGGTCGCTTGTGGAAGTTTTCGCCTTTGAATAATCGTATGTTGGTTCGACAGCGATAAAATAACATAGAATGTACGTACAAGCTGCTTCTCTTCTTGAGCAAATTTACAAGTCAATTAAGTTAGATTTCTCTCATAGGCAATGGGCTAGCAACTATCACTAGCATATATCAAGATCTCAATTTCACTCTTAATTCGACTCTCCAGATAAGCGTGGCCATCGAGTCTCACAATTCTTAGCTCTATCCACCGCGTTAGGGATAAAGACGTTTACTCTATCGGTATACTAGCTTTTGCCCGCGGCTTCGCCCGCGTGAATTTCCCACGGGAGTAGTACTTTTTCCAGGGACGAAAGGTACCCTATGTCCTTCTCAGTACTAATAACTACATAGTTATTAGTACTGAGAAGGACTTGAGTATTCGTAATTTCAGGAAGATCGGTTCAGTAGGTAAAGCGTGAAGAGGTAAACTCACTTTTGCATTTATAATATTAATTAGGAATATTTAAACTTTCTATGGCCTATAGTGTCTGAAATTCACGAAAAAGCATAATCGCTGACTCTTATATATTATACCACGTACGACAACAAGTCGTCTACAATCCAAAGTGCGCGAGACGTGCCCTAACCATAATCAGACTAATGCTGCGCCGCGGCCTGACTTGTGACGGGGGATATTATGGAGATCATGCGGTCGCAAATTTGAACACGTTTTAGTTTTATTTAAAAATTTTCGCACTATTTATTCTGTAAAAATTAAAGTCTTTTTGGCATCATTACCTTTGACTTAAGCTATTCTATTCAGACTAGCTAGGATATCAGATCATCATCATCCACAGCCTTCCGTGACCCACTGCTGGGTATAGGCCTCCTTCTGTCTACGCTAACCTTTTCGGTCCTTGGCCATCCTACACCAGGATATCAGATAGATAGGTATATTTATCTTTTTCTGATCTGGGGTCCACCTGGCAAGTTCACCTGGGTGGACAATGAGGGTGCCATCTTCAAAATGAAGCTTAGAGATTAGCATACGGTATCCTTCTCAATCTTTAGCTGCCTGTTTAGTTCTCCAGTACCTCCAGTTCTGTCCAGGACGTTGGACTACGGAAACTTATATATTATTCCGGTCCAAACCACCGCAAAGGGAAGTATTGGAAAAGTAAAGATAAAATTTAATAGTCATCACTTGAAGACCACCACGTTTTAGTTTAATTAATATAGTACTAGCTTTTGCCCGCGGCTTCGCCCGCGTGAATTTTCCACGGGAACAATACTTTTCCCGAGATGAAAGGTACCCTATATCCTTTTCTGTACCTACTTTTAATTATGTGTATGCGAAATTTCAGGATGATCGGTTCAGTTGATAAAGCGTGGAGAGGTAACAAACAAATAAATAAACAAACAAACAAACTTACTTTCGCATTTATAATATTAGTTAGGATTTCGTTGACACTTAAGTTGTTAATTAACTCTTACGCAGTTCCATAAAGCTCATAACCAGGATCTGAAGCAAGACGTTAGTTAAACATTAGTTAGCTACGCAAACAGAGTTTGTATCTTATGTAAACGTTCTAAGATGTTTAAGCTTATTACTAACATGAATTTAATAGGGTTGATAATTAAGTTAATATTTGAATTTATTTTTACTGTGATCAACATTGAACAGCGCACTAAATAGCAATATTTATTTGCAAGACATACACATACGCGTAGAGTAACAAAGAAAATCGATGTAAAATTAAACTAAAAGCAAGGTGTGAGCATACTGCAACTACTACAAATAGGTGACGTCTTAAAATGTTGGACAAATTAGTCCGCTCCCTAACTAAAGTCAAGGAAGAGGTACGTAGATTGGCAAACTTGTTGTTGTGTGATGTTGATTTAGATATACATAGTTAGGTTTATTATATTTTTTCAAAAGAACGCTAACTATAAAAGTAAATGTAGTCTTGAGTCTTTAATTAAATACACCCAACAACATAACTATCCTCTAATCAGCTATAAACCCGTAATAAAACTGGCGGGCGCTAAGCATTTCTCCTATTCAGCCTTTGCCGCATAAAACAATTCCAACATTTCATTTTATCATCTGTGTAATTATGGCGCTTTCCCAGTAAATGTACCCGCTATTACGCTATTTTAAATGCTACAATTTACATCTTATTTATTGTATTTTAACGATGCTACGGCATTAAGGGCTTACTTTCTACTTTTGAATTGTTTATTTACCGTTTATTTGGTAATGGAGCGGTTGTTCTTTGAAACGTTTGAACGGAGATGGAAATAGAATTTCCCTTTTTCCATTGTCAATTTCTGGTTCTCACTTGCTTTTTGTCTGCGGCTTTGTCTGCCTGATTTTTAGTATTTCTTTCCTATGGCTTATTCAGTTAGTAGTGTCAAGTCTCACACGAGGAAACGGCACCGAAATGAAATGAAAATTATTCTACTTAAATGGGCTTAAAAATAGCACTTTTAAATCGTCATATACCTACTTAGTTAGTTGACGTCAGAAAATTAAAGCTAAGGTTACTACCGCCTCCAAAGCGCAAGTGGAGAAGAGGCGGCGGGGCGGCGCAACAAACTACACTGCTGCATTTTCTCTAAAGACGAAGTAAGCTTTACTGTTACAGTCAACGAACTTAAAGAAAGTGTGTCTTAATCTTAGGAACTAATAATGGGTAAAACAAGCTAATTATTAAAAAAATAAAAAACACGACTGACAACTTGAGCTTGGCCGAAGGCCGAGCTTCGTCTCGTGAGCAAAGAGAGTGACAAGGCCGAAGGCTTAGCCCTTCGTATACATGAATGACCTTTTCCTTTGATCTCAAACCCTCAGTAACCAGCCGAGGGGCCGAGGCCGAAGGCCGAGGGGCGAGCTGCATACATGAAGCCGAGAGGCGAGGCGAGGCTAAAGCACCTAGCGTGCTGTGCTTTAGTGTGCAGGACAATTTTACTTTTGCAGTTTCGAGTAAAGATAAAGATATATTTAAAGAAAAATAATGAGTAATGAGTATGTTGAAGAAAAGTTTTGGAGATAGGCAAAAAGTCATCTACGTAGAAGAGTTTTCGGTTTGGACTAGGTGAAGAGCCGAAAAATTATTTTCGCTTTAGCTCTTTGCTATGAAGACGCCTTCGGTCTCGCTTGCGCCAGCTGGAGGCGGGCCCCGGCCTTCGGCCGACGCAGCTCGGACGGCTGGGGGCTCCTGGTTTACTGGAGATTTGAGATGACATAAAAGTCATCCATGTATACAAAGGGCTCGTCCTGCACTTTGTTCACGAGACTGCGCGGCTGGGGGAAGGGAGGCTTAACCTGCGATTTAAACGCAGCTGCAGCAGCCCCGGGAAATATACCAAAATAGACCTGGGAGTAGACGTGGGGTAATGCGTGCGGAGAGCACCTATAATATATAGGGGGGATGTGCTCGACCGAATGTCATAGAGAACCCTGGCGACGACTACAGCCGGTGGTAGTTTAGACGAAGGCCTAGCCTAGACGAAGCTTGGCCTGCGGCCTCGGCTCCTGCAGCTTTAGACCTAGTCAGAAAGGAGTACCGCCCGCGGAAACTATAATAGATAATGTAATATTTCCGTGTAACATTTCGATTTTAAGCCAGTGATCTTGCAATAGTCGATAGTAGCGTTGCAGATCGATAGTCAGGACTACTATCGTCGAGGGTGACCGTGGTACACCGAGCTGCGTTTAAATCGAGGGCTGCCAGCCACGCAAGCGAGGCCAAGCTCGGGCTTGTGAGCAAAGAGCGGGGCGAGGCCGAAGGCCGGGCCCTTTGTGTACATGGACGATCTAACAGTGTGGATCTTACTAAAAGTCAAAGTCAAAGTCAAATATTTTTATTCATGTAGGCTTAAAAATAGCACTTATAAATCGTCACTTTCTTGTTCTTTCATTAGGAGCGTTACTGATCTTCCTTTTAATACAATTAGCCTTAGCCTGTCTGCAAGCTCTTTTAAAAGTTTTTGAATAATTTCTAACATAATCAACAAAAGTACTATCAAATCTATATTGTTTCTGGGCATACAAGTCAAATAATTTTTGTCTACTTATATATATACCTGTAGTAGCCCATTCGTTAAATTGTAATTTGTTATTAAACTTACGTTGCTTCAATGTAAATGTTTTGGAAAAAGCATCAGAAACAGTACTAAATAAGTTGTTATAATGGGCATTTGGATCACTACCAGTGTATGTCACCGAGCATATTTTATTTTCCAACGTATTTTTGAATTTAATAATTTTTTGAGCAGTGATTGGTCTACACATGATTTTTTCCTATTAGGAGCGTTACTGATCTTCCTTTTAATACAATTAGCCTTAGCCTGTCTGCAAGCTCTTTTAAAAGTTTTTGAATAATTTCTAACATAATCAACAAAAGTACTATCAAATCTATATTGTTTCTGGGCATACAAGTCAAATAATTTTTGTCTACTTATATATATACCTGTAGTAGCCCATTCGTTAAATTGTAATTTATTATTAAACTTACGTTGCTTCAATGTAAATGTTTTGGAAAAAGCATCAGAAACAGTACTAAATAAGTTGTTATAATGGGCATTTGGATCACTACCAGTGTATGTCACCGAGCATATTTTATTTTCCAACGTATTATTGAATTTAATAATTTTTTGAGCAGTGATTGGTCTACACATGATTTTTTCCTCACTCAAGCTAGGTGTTATATTAAATGTAACTAATTGGCCGCAATGGTCTGATGGTAATTTTCTGAAAACTGATTTATTTTGTGGGTCCTGTTCACTAAAGACATTATCAATACATGTAGCAGATGTGGCAGTGGTGCGAGTAGGCTCTAAAAATACATTATCTAGATTGTAGCTCTTGAAAAGATTTTGAAACTGGGTGCTTACAGTAGAAAGAACTAATAAATCAACATTAAAGTCACCACAAACAATTAACTTTTTGTTACTATTTGAAGCTACTCTAAGAACTTCATCCATTACTGCTAAGAAATCTTTGAAAACACTACTGGGTGGACTGTATACACAGATAATGATATGGCCATCAAGCTCGGCGCAGGATACCTCAACACACCGCTCAAGAGAGAGTCTTACTATGTCATGACGCTCCTTGCTGCGTAGACCATTTTTGATATATATTGCAGATCCGCCACTCGTAGACCCTCTCTTATAGCAGCTAACAGTATTATAATTGTTTGGACTGACCACTGTCTCACCCTCTAAAACTCCAATGTTCAGTCAAACATAAAATATCCACATTATATTCTTCTAAAAATAATTCAATAATTAATTCCTTGCCGGGAAGCCCTTCTAGATTTTGGTGAACTAATGTTAGTTCATGTGGCTTTCCCTTTGTCTTAACATGCAGTTTAAATTAATGGGCATGTCTACAGAATTACCATTACAGGTGTGCGCAGAGAATCCGGGACAAACGAAGTGGTGGGAAGATTCTGTACCGGAAAAGACCGGGTCTTAAAAACAGACCGGATCTTAAAATGGCGGTAAATCGAAATAACGGTAAGAACCTGACACGGCACTACGTCTGTCCGACTAGAGCCTAAAACCTAACCTATACGCAGCCTGCTACCACTATAGCTTATAAAGGGAGCTACAGGGCCCTATATAATAACCTAACTTAATAACTACAATTGTAAACCACTTACCAAACTGAATCTTCTTAATCTTCGGATCCAACTTCGAGTGTCTTCGGAAGGGGATGCGGTCCCTAAACACCCAACCTACCCAGAGATCTCTTCCCCAGAATAAATACGTAGGTTTCTTCCAGCAGTTCCACTCGGCGACGGGATTCGGCGTCCCCAGGCAGCCACGTTTCGCATCTCACAAGAAACAGTCACAATAACAGGTTTTTTCACAAACACAAACGTTCAATAGTTATTTAACAAAAAGGAAGCTCACAATTATAACTCAAATCAGTTATTACAAACAAAATTAACGCCACGCCGCGCGGCTTCAAAATGCAACAACACAAGATGGTGGCTATAGCACCGCAATATATCACGCGACACGGCTTCGTGCGCGCGCGTTCAAAGGACGACTGAATGTCGACGGGCGGAAGCCGTCTGCGCAATGTTGCCAGGAGGCAAACGCAATGGATATACTAAAGCCAGCTATACACGGCGCAGCTACCATGCGACAGTGCATAGATTTTATAAGCATCAACACTTTTATTACAAACATCCCCCGTCCCGGTCTGAGAAGCAGACCGCTAGCTTACTCTACGGGAAGGCGGGCGAGAGAGGTCACAGCTCTCCTTAAAATCGAACCGTCGACCAACACCTCAGCCACACGCGGAGTGCCATCTCCGCCAAGAATCAAACGTAATATGCGAGCTCGTCGCCAAAGCAATGAAGGCAAATTTGCCTCTTTTAACAATACCAAATCCCCCTCCCTGGGAGGCTCAGTCCTGTCTGTCCACTTCACTCTTTGCTGCAGCAAATGCAAATATTCAAGCGACCAGCGACGCCAAAAGTCCTGGCTCATTTGCTGCAACATTTGAAAACGCGACAACCGATATACGCGTTCGTCCTTCCACGGGTATTCGGGCAGGGCATTCAAAGGCCCTCCCACCAAAAAATGACCAGGGGTGAGAGCTTCCAAGTCATTTGGATCTGGAGATAGCGGACAGAGAGGACGAGAGTTGAGGACCGCCTCAACTTTACAAAACACTGTGGCCAGCTCTTCAAAAGTTAGAGCCGTTTCTCCGATAATGCGGCGGAGGTGGGTCTTTGCGGATTTCACGGCCGCTTCAAAAATCCCTCCCCAATGGGGGCAACTTGGGGGACTAAACTTCCAGGTTATTCCCCTTTGGGCAGCAATTTGACTTAAGCTAGTACAATTTTTATCAATAAACACAGAAACATCCTTAAGATAATTTACAGTTCCCTTATAGTTTGTGCCATTATCAGACCTAATAAGGGAAGGTAGACCTCGACGCGAAACAAAGCGATCCAACGCGGCGACGAAGGCCTCCGTAGTCAGAGCCGATACCACCTCCAAATGGACAGCCTTGGTGGCCAAACAAACAAATACACACAAATAGCCCTTCACAATACGGGCATTACGAAAGGGAGAAGCCTTGATCGAAAAGGGACCGGCAAAATCGGTTCCAACGCCGTCAAACGGCCTCGAAGGTCGGATTCGATCAGCGGGCAAATCACCCATCTGTGGTTGCATCGTGGATGCCTTCAACCTATAACATGCAATACATCGAAACAGGACACTACGGATTGCTCTTCGGGCAGACAAAATCCAAAACTCGCGTTGCAAAATAGCCAACAAAGCATTGCACCCAGCATGGGCGTTACGAATGTGTCGATCAGACACCAAAAGCTGCACCAAGGGTCCGCCCTTGGGCAACAACAGAGGATGGCGAGTCTCATATGGAAGATCCGCCTTCCGGAGCCTGCCTCCAACCCGAAGAAGCCCATCCGAGTCGATGTACGGGTTCAAACGAGCGACCGCGCCCTTCAACTTAGCGCGTGCGTCGCGCAAAATATGAAGCTCTGACTCAAACCGTCCGGTCTGCACGACACGGACCCAATGCAACAATGCGCTCCGGCGCTCTTCTGCACCTGCAATCGGCTCCAACCGCTTTGCCTGTGGGTTTCTACAATTATGTATGAAACGCTTAATCCAACTGGTAACACCCAGAAGCTTATCCAAGCTGCTATACCGAGCAAGTAGCCAATCCGGCTCCGACGTCGTCTCAGCGACTACAGCATGTACACGGAGCCCGGTCAAACTCAAAGAAGTAACATCTGTCTGACAGACAGGCCAAGAATTTTCTGATCCCATCAGCCACTCTGGACCCCACCAGAGCGGGTGTGACACCAATTCTGGTGCCGTACAACCTCGGGAAGCACAGTCCGCTGGGTTAAGCTCTCCCGGCACATGTCTCCATGTTATATCAATTCCGATATTCTGGATTTGGGAAACCCGATTTCCCACAAAAACCTCCAAGGTATGTGGGGCCGCGCGCAACCATGCAAGCGCGACCTGGCTATCCGACCAGGCGAAGATGTCCCGTATCTCGACCGTGGCCGCCAGCTCACATGCAACGTGATGCAACAATTTAGAGAGAAGGTGAGCTACACTCAACTCAAGCTTGGGAATAGTCAGCCTAGTCCTGATGGGGGCGACCTTGCTCTTCCCTAACAAAAGCGAGACATTGACCCGGCCATCGGCGTCAACTGTCCGCATATAGACTGACGCGGCGTAGCCTCGCTCCGACGCGTCACAAAATCCATGCAGGCTGGCTCGATATTTCCCGGGTGGCAATATTCGACGAGGCAAGGCAATCCGATTGACTTCCTTAATCGATGAAAACAACTCGAGCCAATCATCCAATGGAGAGCCAAACAGCGGCTCGTCCCACGAGACGCCTAAAGTCCAAAGTCTCTGAAGAAGACACTTCGCAGAGAATATCACTGGACTGATCCAACCGCTTGGATCAAACATACGAGCTATTACGGACAACACCGTTCTCTTAGTCCAGACTTTTGGTATTTCCAAGTCCACTTGGAATGTGAAAATATCGGTTAGCGGCTGGTACTGCATGCCCAGCACCGCTATCCTGTTGGGATCATCCACATCCTCAAACAGGTGAGGGTTCTGTTGGTGATCCTCCGGGATCCCTTCTAGAACTTTAGGCTCATTAGACAACCACTTACGTAGCTCGTAGCCACCTGTCTTCAATATTTCAATCAATTCATCCCGCAGTAGGAGGGCATCCTCAATACTTTGGGCTCCGGTGCACACGTCATCAACATACAAGTCACGTGACAGCACGGAAGCCCCACGGGGAAAGCGGATCCGTTCCCGCTCTGCCAATTCAAGCAATGATCTGATGGCGATATAGGGACTAGATTTCAAACCATACGTGTTCGTATTGAGTTCATACACCGTCACAGGATCCTCAGGGCGCTCACGCCAGAGTATCAACTGGAATCGCCTGTCCTCAGGATGTATGACTGTCTGGCGGAACATCATCCGGATGTCCGCACCAAAAACCACTTGATGTCTTCTAAAGTTCAAGATGATGTCAATTATGTCCCTATGCAATTTGGGACCCGAATGCAAACACAGATTCAACGAAACCCCGTTCGAAGTGGGTGCGGACCCATCGAAGACGGTCCTCAATTTGCCTGTTGAGGCCTTCACCACCGCGTGGTGGGGCAAAACATAATGCTCAGTTGAGCTCCAATCAACTCGAGCCGGAGACATGTGACCCAAATCCTCGTACTCGCGCATAAATTCAATATATTTATCGCGAAGTACGTGGTCACGCTGCATACGTCGCTCCATGGACAGCAGTCGTTTCTCCGCAAGCGCCCTACTTTGCCCTAGGCTAGGACGTGTAGCAACAAATGGTAATCTAGTTACAAACCGACCGGAGGGCAACCTCTCCGTGGTTGATCGAAAGAAGGCTTCGCACTCAGCGTGTTCCGGATCCATCCTGGAACTCATAGGTGGCTCCTCCACCTCCCAAAACCTTTGCATGGTCTTGGCCAAGGACGCTGATGCGACGACCGGTGGCTCCTCCACGGTGCCATTATCAAACACAGGGCCCATCAGGGCGAAACCAAAGATAGTAGACACTGCCATCAGTGAAGACGAACCCAGAGCTTTCTGGGTACCCAACAAAATCCAACCCAATACGTCCGAGCCCAGGAGCAAGTCCACTGGGCCGGGATGAAAACAAAGGGGTCGGCCAAATCCAGACCCGAAACCAAAGACAACACACCCGGCGGTATGTCTGTCGAGGGGTGCCAACCCGCAATGGTATCCATTACCATAGCCGAAGTCGTGATCCTCATTGTGGAGGACTTCAGCGAAGAAAAGGTGACAAGTGTCTGGCCCGTCAGACACTTCACTTGTATGCCACCAACTCCAAGAAGTGGCACAGGCGAGTCTTCCACGACTAAACCTAACTGGTGTGCCACTCGAGTGGTAACCAAACTGCTTTGAGCCCCTGAGTCCAACAGAGCTCTCAAATTAATGGCTTTCCCCACGACCCCATACGCGGACCACCGCGGTAGGGAGCAGAACCGTCCGCGGCTCTGTCCCAGCAAGGGAGCAAGCTAGTTACGGGCTCCCCACTCTCTCCAAACCAGGGGCGCGCCACTGACCCGGATAATATGGCGGGCGAGTGCACATCCCCATCTGAGGGGGGGCATAACCCGCGGCCCGGCCATACATATGGTACGGCGGGTGGTACTCCAGCCGTGGGTACTCGTGCAGCGGCGGAGACAACCGCTGCGGCTGCATGTGTTGGGTATTGGTAACCCGCGTGGAGTGGGGTGTCCCCACTCTCACGTCCGATCTAGGGCCCCCGCCCATGGGGGCCCTATCCGGGGCCTGGCCAGCTACATACTGGCCATGACCTTGGGGCGCGTGGTCCGGTCCGCCAAGACCCGCGCAGGTACGCGACCCCCCTCCCGAGGGGGGGTGCGACGAGCGAAGCCGCGTCCTCCGTCCGGTGGTGGAGGGCTTCGCGCAGGAGCGCCCCCGCCCATAGGGGACCCCTGCCTCAACATCCGGGGGCCATCCCCGTTCCGGTTCATGCAGAGCATCACGTGGTGCAGCCCACGGCATGCACTGCATGGTATGGCCCTGGGACAGTCACGTGCATAGTGACTGCCCAAACAGTAGAAGCAAAGTTCATGCCGCCTTGCCATGCGGCGCCGATCTTGTACTGGCAGTCTCTGCCAGTCCCTGCATTGCAGCAGGCTGTGGCCCATCCGGCCACATTGCAGGCAGTCCGCGTCCCCCGCGACTGCTGCCGTGTGTGCAACCCGCACACCAGCTCCACGCGGTGGCGGTTGCCGTCCCTGTTGGGGCCTCCCTCGCCATGAGGGTTCCAAGGGCCTACGTTCAGGCGCTCTGGATGGCGCTGAGTCCGTCATGGTATTCTCAGCAGCCCGTGCCTCAAACTCCAAAAACTTCACCAAGTCAGTGAATGTTGTGTTAGCTTCTTATGAATCTCATTAATATATTCCATATTAAATCCAATGTAATTAATAATAAAAACCTAAAATGAAATATTATATTGAGTAATATTTTAAAAGATGACGTTTCGTAGGACGCCATCTTGTTTATTATGATATTTGCGCAACACTATTTTGTTGAACTCTTTATTTAATTAATTTATTATAACCTGATTGTTATATTATTTACTAATTTAATTGTTTTAATTTAGTGTATTAGAATAACTTAATAACTGATTGATTTACAAATAATTATTAATTAAAGTTGTTAAACGATGACACTCGGACGGGCGCCATCTTGTTGTTTACACAATACTATTTAAAATCCAAGAGCGCATCGACCGAGTGTCATTCGTTCCTTGGCTATCGGTCTGTGCACATCTAAGCCAGAGTACTTACTTGGTGAGTCTTTTATTCTTTTATATTTTTATTTTTTTCTTGTTGCTATATTGTTATAAACGTAACGCTCGTTTATTATTATTTAATCTAAATTGCTATCAAATATACAAAATAATGAAGTATTACTATTTTTTTAATGCCCATAACTGTTATAATTAGACCTCCTGACAAATCAGAAGCGGGATATAAGGACAAGAATTTTTTTTTTTTTCTTTTTGTTATTTTTCTTTCCGACAATATGTTCGTACATGTAATTTTTTTTTAAGACTTTGCTTTCTATTTTGTTCTCCTTCACATGAGTAGTCAAACAGTGAGCTACAGATGCGGATGTAATATTTATGCTTTCTTTAAAGAACAGATATTTCGGTTAAGTTGTTCTCCTTTCGAATTTTCAGGTTAACTATGGACCGTTCGAAGTCCCCTCTACTGCCTAGTGGTTCACAGGCGATTCAACGCTCCGTGGACGTGCTGTCATCGCAACAGCCCCGGACTCGTGAGCTGTTGTCACCACAGCGGTCCCGAAGCGACGAGCAGCGGTCCCGAGACTGCGTACAGCGGTCATCCCAGCGGCCTCGAAGCCGCGATCAGCGGTCCCCACACCGGCCTCGGAGTTACGACCGGCGGCCGTCACAGCGGCATCAGAGCCGCGAGCTGCGACAGTGGTCGCGAGACCGCGATCAACGGTCGCCACAGCGGCCTCGGAGCCGCGATCAACGGTCGCCACAGCGGCCTCAGAGCCGCGAGCAGCGGTCGTCACAACGGCCGCGGAGCCGTGAGCAGCGACAGCGGTCCCGGAGACCGCGATCAGCGATCGTCACAGCGGCCTTGGAACCGCGAGCAGCGGTCTCAAGACCGCGACCAACGGTCATCACAGCAGCCTCGGAGCTACGAGCAGTGGTTACGAGACCGCGATCAACGGTCATCACAGCGATCACGGAGCCGGGCGTGTCAGTCGCCGCAGCGGTCCCGGAGCCGCGAGCTGCGATCGTCACAGCAGTCTCCTGTCCGCGAGCTGCGGTCTCCACACCGGGGTCCAATGCCTTCTAATCGCAACTACAACTGCCCGCGTCAACCATCCAACGAGCAACAGGCTACGGGTAACAACGTGGAGCAGGTCAGTCCTATGTTGCCAAATTCTACGATAACAGCTGATAGTAACACTTTTAATTTGTTATTAGAAGCACTGAAATCGATTGCTCCGAACCCGGATAAAATAAGTTCATTAAACAATACAATACCCGAGTTCGATCCTGCGGGGATAGAACAGACTGTCACTATGTGGCTACACAAAGTAAACGAGTGTGCGGTTATATATAATTGGTCTGATAGGCAAATAGTACATTACGCTCTTCCAAAATTGAAAGGTGTAGCTAAGAGATGGTACGAGGGCCTACCTTCGGTGCTTTTCTCCTGGAAAGAATGGCAATCCAAACTACTGGCGGCATTTCCGTCTGACGAAAACTATGGTCAGATGTTAAGCGACATGCTTGCTAGGCGCGCTAAATTTGGGGATTCATTGGACGAATATTTTTATGATAAAATTGCACTTATCAATAGGTGTTCTATTACTGGGAAAAGAGCTGTAGAATGTGTTTTACACGGTATCGATGACCGTGCCATTAGACTAGGTGCTGAAGCAGCCCAGTTTGATGATTTAGATAAACTCCTCACATATTTAAGGAATTCCCGTAATATCAAAATACACACTGACAAACGTAATAACAATAATAAGCTTCCTCCGCCTAAAAATCTTGACAACTCTCAAACCAATAACCAATCTCAATCAACTTCATTTAAAAGAAAAGTAATTCGCTGTGCAAATTGTAAAGTAGAAGGTCATACGGTTAGTCAATGTACTATGCCCATAAAAAAATGTACAAAATGTTTCAGAATAGGGCATGAAACCGAAAAATGTTATTTTAATATACCTAATACAGAAAAGTCGGTAAATAGAGTTAGTTCTGATTTAGACTCAGGTAAATAGTTTCAGAAACAAGCTTTAGTTAATAATGTCCTTATAGATGCATTTGTAGATCTTGGCAGTGATTGTTCTATGCTTAAAAATTCATATCTAGCTAAGCTAGGTGTACAAAAGATCGATTGTGATAACTTACCTGTATTAAAGGGGTTCGGTAATTCTTTTGTTCAAGCTTTAGGGAGAATTACTGCATATGTTGAGGTTGATAGTGTTGGAGCATACACGGAGTTACTTCTCGTCCCAGACAACGTTATGCAAATGCCACTGATGCTAGGCCAAACATTTACTGAACAGCCACACATCATTGTACATAAAACTAGCGACCGTTTTGATATATTGCAAAACTTTACCGATTTTGAATCTTCCTACAAAACTAATTTACATTGCTTAAATTCTACAATTATATCTGGCTTAACTATAGTGAAAGTATATACTTTACCAAAGTTTACAGGGGTGTTATTTATTGAAGGTGGCTTAAGATATAAAAATAATGTTTATCACTATATTCTGAATGGTATTTTTCAATTTGATGATGCTGGCGAGGGTGAGATTGTAATCAATGGCCTGAATGCGGGAGAGTTAGTCTTCAACAAAGATTACTTAGTCGCACGTGGGAAAATAGCTCTTGAGGAGGAAGAAAAGAACGTACTCCGTGTATCAACCCGGAACTGTCAACATCAGTATAGTCCAATAGTAAAATCAGATTTAAGTCTTGGTGAAAATTTAGACCAGTCTACAATTGACAATCTTTTAGTACTCCTTAACAGATACCGGAATTGTTTTGCTTTCTCTTTGTTTGAATTGGGTAACTGTCGAGTATCGGATATGACTATTTCTTTGCAAGATAATGATCCAGTCGTATATAGACCATACCGCTTAGCATTAAAAGAAAAAAGAAGTTGTGAGAGGTATGGTTACTGAATTACTAGAAAATGACATTATCAGACCCTCTACTTCCGCATATTCCAGTCCAATAGTTCTCGTAAAGAAAAAGACCGGGGATTATCGGCTATGCGTAGACTACCGTGCTCTGAACAAAAAGACTATTAAAGAAAATTACCCAATGCCATTGATTGATGACCAAATAGATGTCCTTTCCGGGAACACCTTTTTCACAACCCTTGACTTGGCCTCGGGTTATTATCAAGTTTCCATTTCTGAACAAGATAAATATAAAACGGCATTCGTTACTCCCGAAGGACATTTCGAATTTAATAGAATGCCCTTTGGTTTGGCCAATGCCCCGGCCACGTTTCAAAGAATAATGCATCAAGTTCTCGGTAACCTACGCTATAAGGAAGCTTTGGCATATCTCGATGATATTATTATACCATCAACCAGTGTCTCAGAGGGTTTACAACGTTTAGAATTAGTATTGCGCGTTTTATCTGATGCCGGGCTTACTTTAAAGTTGCAAAAGTGTGTTTTCTTTGGACGCTCCGTAGATTATTTAGGCTTTGAAATTTCGGCTGATGGCATAAAGCCTGGAGCAAAGAAAATTTACGCGGTAGAAAATTTTCCCATACCAAAGAATCAACACAATGTCAGACAGTTTCTTGGACTTGCCAGTTTTTTCAGACGTTTCGTGCAAGGATTTTCTATACTTGCTAAACCTCTTACCCAACTTCTTAGAAAGGATGCACCATGGGTATGGAATGAGGAGCAGCAAAACTCTTTTCAAAGTTTAAAAGATAAACTAATTCAGAAACCTGTTTTGGCATTATATAATGTAAAAGCTGATACTGAACTCCATACCGATGCGTGCAAGATAGGAGTTGCTGGAATCTTGCTCCAAAGAGATGAGCAATCTAAATTAAGACCAATAGCTTACTTTAGTCGACAGACTACACCCGAGGAACAAAATTACTCGTCCTACGATTTGGAAACTCTCGCAGTTGTAGCATCCTTTCAAAAGTTCCGAGTCTATCTTATAGGTCTTACATTTAAGGTTGTTACCGATTGTAACTCCTTGCGAGCTACATTTTCAAAACGAGATATGTTGCCACGGGTTGCCCGATGGTGGACCCTCATGCAGGACTTCGATTTTAGTATAGAATATAGAGCAGGGTTTCCATGAGTCACGTGGACGCTCTAAGCCGCAACCCACCTATAGACAATATAAGTAACGAACATTCTGTGTTCAATGTTTCGGAGTCCGATTGGATTACGACTGTTCAAAATGCGGATTCAGAAATTCAACGTACTATTGGCATTTTGAATGATCCTAATCTAGAAGATGTCACTGATGTGAAGAATAATTACAAATTAAAAAATGGTAAACTGTTTCGAATCACTCCGGAAGGTGATAGGTGGGTTGTACCTAAGGGCGTCCGGTGGCAGGTAGTGAAACAAAACCATGACGATATAGGTCATTTCGCCGTGGATATGACTCTTGAGAAAGTTAAGCTTTATTTCTGGTTTCCGATAATGAGACGCTTCATTAAAAAGTACGTTACGTCCTGCTTAGAGTGCGCGTATTCGAAAGCCGCAGCTGGCAAAAAGCCCGGATTTCTTAATCCAATTGAAAAGGTCAGTCAACCATTTGATACTGTACACTTAGACCACGTAGGTCCCTTTGTAAAGAGCACTAGAGGTAGTATTTATATATTGGTCATAATTGATGCATTTACGCGGTTCATTTATTTGAGAGCAGTTCGGAATACTAAGACCAGTTCCACAATAAAGGTAATTCGAGAATACATAGGTATTTTTGGTGTTCCACGTAGGATAATTTCGGACCGAGGAACATCATTTACGAGTGACTCTTTTAAAACTTTTATAACTGAGAGAGGTATCAATCATGTTCTAAATGCGGTAGCCACCCCTAGAGCAAACGGACAGGTTGAGCGGTATAACAAAGTTATTGTGGACTCATTAACAGCTAAGTGCGTAGGAACCTCTGAGAGTAAATGGGAGGAATACTTACCGGAAGTTCAATGGGGTATAAATAACACCTTTAACAAGGGCATCAATAGAACTCCTGCAGAAGCTCTGTTTGGCATTAGACCCAAGGGCCTAAGCGACAATAAGGTAGTAGCAGCCATAGATGATGGTGTTACGACTAATAAAGAAGTAGACTTAGGATCCATTAGAGGTGAAATTAGTTCATTTGTAGAGAAATCACAAAAACGACAAAAGGAAAGATTTGACAAATCTAGATGTAAACCTATTCAATTTAAAGAAGGTGATTTAGTTAGGGTAGAACGTCAGGTTCCAGCTACAGGCGGTAGTAAAAAGCTAATACCTAAGTTTCAGGGCCCTTATAAAATAACAAAAGTCTATGACCACGATAGGTATCAAATAGAAGACACTCCTCTAACTAAAAAGGGAAACAAAAAATATTCAACCGTTGTTGCAATCGACAAACTAAAGCCATGGTTAAACTTTTCAAGACCTAATGATGATATTTTGAGTGAGGAAGAGTCTGATTAACTTCATGTTTAACCTAATATATAATAATACTAATTAACGCAGAACAATGAGGTCTGCAATCTTGTTACACAGGACAATGAGGTCTGTTGTAATTCTCTTAGTCAGGACAATGAGGCCTGCAATTTCGTTACTCAGGACAATGAGGCCTGTTGTAATTCTGTTAGTCAGGACAATGAGGCCTGCAATTTCGTTACTCAGGACAATGAGGCCTGTTGTAATTCTGTTAGTCAGGACAATGAGGCCTGCAATTTAATTAATCAGGACAATGAGGCCTGTGGTTTTGTTAATCAGGACAATGAGGCCTGTAACAAGTGTATTACTGTAATATTATACTTTTATGTACTAATTAAGTCTCTAACTATCAAATTATAATTTTAGTTTTACAATATAATTTTATTTTCAAGTGTAAGGGCACACTTTATTTCGGATGGCCGAATCTGTTAGCTTCTTATGAATCTCATTAATATATTCCATATTAAATCCAATGTAATTAATAATAAAAACCTAAATGAAATATTATATTGAGTAATATTTTAAAAGATGACGTTTCGTAGGACGCCATCTTGTTTATTATGATATTTGCGCAACACTATTTTGTTGAGCTCTTTATTTAATTAATTTATTATAACCTGATTGTTATATTATTTACTAATTTAATTGTTTTAATTTAGTGTATTAGAATAACTTAATAACTGATTGATTTACAAATAATTATTAATTAAAGTTGTTAAACGATGACACTCGGACGGGCGCCATCTTGTTGTTTTCACAATACTATTTAAAATCCAAGAGCGCATCGACCGAGTGTCATTCGTTTCTTGGCTATCGGTCTGTGCACATTTAAGCCAGAGTACTTACTTGGTGAGTCTTTTATTCTTTTATATTTTTATTTTTTCTTGTTGCTATATTGTTATAAACGTAACGCTCGTTTATTATTATTTAATCTAAATTGCTATCAAATATACAAAATAATGAAGTATTACTATTTTTTTAATGCCCATACTGTTATAATTAGACCTCCTGACAGTTGGTAGGGTGGTGCTATCCCGCTCCGCATTTTCGCGCTCAAAACCGCGAGCGGATGTCATTGGGCAATTTGCCCAATACAATGTGCACCAACAAAAAGACCATTGGTCCACCGGCAGCCCCAGTGTGCGGAGCGCGTTACAGGCCACTGTAACGGGCGTGAGCAACTGCAGGCGCAACTGTGCCCTGTTGGCCACCTTGGGCAGGGCCATCAACTGTGCGGCGTGCGCATCCGCTAACAAACGTAAGTTTTGGTAGCGGGGAGTTCAATAACTCCCAAGCCGTATCGTACTGGTCGTCCTCCACCCGGAGGTGCTGGATGAGCGACCGCGCTTCATCCTCAAGAGTGGAGAGGAGGTAGGCCATCTTCTGGGCCTTCGACAAATCCTGTCGTGCTACGACCAGGGACTCAAACATATTTTTATATGCTACCCACTCCTCTATCCTACCCCCAAAGTGGGACAGCTGAAGGGTGGGGAGCCGACCAGTAACCGCTGGTCCTTCCTGTCTAACAGGTGTGCGAGGGGCTGGTCCGCCAGCCTGTCTCGCCCTTATTGCGGTCGCCGCCTCCGCGATATCATCGTGCAGACTCAGGATCTGGTCCATGTCCGCCATGTGACCTGCGTAGACCTCCGGGGCAAGTTCGGCTTCGGTAAGCACCACCATGGCCGCTTCCGCGCTAATCAATCGTGAGTGGAGGTGATCCGCTCTTAGCAGTATGGCGCCCTCCCTGTCCTTCCGGGACAGGAGTCCTCCGGCCGTCACAAACCATCTCAATTCGTTGGCGAGTGTCGCCCTAGCATTGGAGACCTTCGCCATCGCGTCAAGTCACAAACAAAAAATAACAAAAGGTAAATAAAAAACAACAAAATCAAACAACTACACGAAGAACCGCGGTAGGTATGAGAATGGCACAAACCCGGAACGCACGGTACAAACCGCAAACAAATACAAAAAGTTTACAAATATTCTTATACAAACAAACTAAGAAAAATCTAATAATTTTTACAAACAATTAATTATTTTTTACAAACGAACAAATAGAGGGTAGATAAACTACGCTCTGCTACCAGAAAATGTGCGCAGAGAATCCGGGACAAACGAAGTGGTGGGAAGATTCTGTACCGGAAAAGACCGGGTCTTAAAAACAGACCGGATCTTAAAATGGCGGTAAATCGAAATAACGGTAAGAACCTGACACGGCACTACGTCTGTCCGACTAGAGCCTAAAACCTAACCTATACGCAGCCTGCTACCACTATAGCTTATAAAGGGAGCTACAGGGCCCTATATAATAACCTAACTTGATAACTACAATTGTAAACCACTTACCAAACTGAATCTTCTTAATCTTCGGATCCAACTTCGAGTGTCTTCGGAAGGGATGCGGTCCCTAAACACCCAACCTACCCAGAGATCTCTTCCCCAGAATAAATACGTAGGTTTCTTCCAGCAGTTCCACTCGGCGACGGGATTCGGCGTCCCCAGGCAGCCACGTTTCGCATCTCACAAGAAACAGTCACAATAACAGGTTTTTTCACAAACACAAACGTTCAATAGTTATTTAACAAAAGGAAGCTCACAATTATAACTCAAATCAGTTATTACAAACAAAATTAACGCCACGCCGCGCGGCTTCAAAAATGCAACAACACAAGATGGTGGCTATAGCACCGCAATATATCACGCGACACGGCTTCGTGCGCGCGCGTTCAAAGGACGACTGAATGTCGACGGGCGGAAGCCGTCTGCGCAATGTTGCCAGGAGGCAAACGCAATGGATATACTAAAGCCAGCTATACACGGCGCAGCTACCATGCGACAGTGCATAGATTTTATAAGCATCAACACTTTTATTACAAACAACAGGCATTTGGCACTTCTGTAGATGTTGTCTTATGACTAATTTTTTGTTTACAATGTAAACTCGTCCAGAAACTTATAGTATAAGCTACTAAAGTAGCAAATTTACGTCTAGAAAACTTGGAAAGATATATATTATCTTTAGTCAGTGAACATTCACCAATAAAACTATTAGTATCAAAAAAGACTAATTTACTATTATGATGACTACATGTCATAGTATGAATTAATGTATTAAAATAGTGAATGCTTTTATTTTTTGTTGGAGGCTGGCAACTGAGATATGGGAAAGCACATATTATTACTTAATATACATTCAAATCATTCAGAGATTCTAAACCGCGAATAATATCCTTTTTTAACAATTTATTACAGTTACCAATAAGTAATACAATAGTTGAGTTGCTGTTTATATTAGTAGTTTTGATACTGTCTATTATTTGGGTGTAGGTTGCATCAGGTTGGCAATAATTTGTGATGTTCTCTACCTAGAGAACATCACAAATTATTAAATATTGTTCAGCCAGCACCTGCTGGCTGAACAAGTAACCCATATTGCGACCTACACTGTCAGAAAATATCAAAGTACTATGTGAGTTATCAGCACCGGCACAGTCAAACTGGGTGGTTGAGGATGTATGCAAGTCACCGTCACATGGAGAGAGAGTTGGTAGGGAGTCACTGATAACGGGTTTGTTAATCACCCCACAGGTACATAACTTGGTTGCAGAGTTCAGTTGCTCTTCTATGCACCTTTTATCTTCAATCAGTGACTCCATAGCCACCACATGTTCGGAGACTTCGTTTAGACATGAATCAATTGTTTTCATGAGCTCAGAGCATCGCCCTTCAAGTTTACAGATGCTGGATTTAAGTCTGTCTATGTCAGCACTATACAACTCCTGACTCTCCGCCAATTTCTTTTCAGTTAAATCTAATTTAGAGCATATAAATTTTGTAATGTAATTTATTAAATAAAAAATTTAGAGCAAACATTTTTATATATTATGGTTCCAGTTTTTAATAAACAAGATTTTTTCTTATTAATTTTTGTTTGAATGCAATTTTTCTTGATAATTTTATTTAATCTATGAAGTTTTTTACATTTTTTGTGGCTCAATTTGTAATCCGATAAGCATTTATTATTTTTGCAAATATTACAGGCAGAGTTGTAAGGTCAATTTCATGGGAAGTAGGTAAGAGAGGAGCGGATGCAACCACAGTGATTATGTTATGTGGGTCATTGATCTCAGAAGACTGATATGACTGAGCAACCTGCTCGTAACTCTCAATTTGCCTCCGTGCCTCTCCTAGCTCCTCTTTTCTAACATGGTGTTCCGTGTGAGGATGTCCTCATACGTCTCACTGCATTGGCGGAAAGATCCTATATCTAACTGTTGCTGGTCAAGCTGCTCCTTCATCTGGTCTCCGATAATTTTACTTTCTGACAGTTCATGTGTCAGCTGAGTATTTCTATTTAGTAATAATAGGAATTCGTGTTCATTCTGTTCCCTTTCCAAAAGTAGTTGGTCTTTCTCATGCTTCTCAGCCTGTAGTTTGAGTAGGGCTGCCTTCAGCTGGATATCAATCTGACGAGCAGTCACAGCACGGCTCGAGGTGGACATTTTAACAAAGAGATAAAAGGCAAATGATGGAGGTATTGCAAGGAAAAGAATGAACAATTGATATCAAATTTAGGGCGAGCAAAACCAGTTGGCCAAACCAACGACGACCTACCTACTTTTTGTTAAAAAAATAATACTAATTTTGAAACATTTAACGTGAAACTGTTATCAAGTGTGTGGCAAAAAAACAAGAGAATAGTGTCTAAAGCATGTGCCTAAGAGTGTGAATAAAAAGAATTACCATGTAAAAGTTGTAAAATAACACCGGTAAATAGTTATGTACCGGTAACACGAATGTCAACTGTGCGCAGAGAATCCGGGACAAACGAAGTGGCGGGAAGATTCTGTACCGGAAAAGACCGGGTCTTAAAAACAGACCGGATCTTAAAATGGCGGTAAATCGAAATAACGGTAAGAACCTGACACGGCACTACGTCTGTCCGACTAGAGCCTAAAACCTAACCTATACGCAGCCTGCTACCACTATAGCTTATAAAGGGAGCTATAGGGCCCTATATAATAACCTAACTTAATAACTACAATTGCAAACCACTTACCAAACTAAATCTTCTTTCTCTTCGGATCCAAACTTGAGTGTCTTCGGGAAGGGGGATCCCTAATCACCCTACCTAACCCATGAGATCTCAATTCCCAGAACAAATAAATAGATTTCTTCCCGAAGTTGGCTCGGCAACAGATAGATGTGAGCGACCAGCCACGCGTCACATCTCACAGGAAAAAGTCACAATAACGGGTTACACAAACACAAACTTAATAGTTATTTAACAAACAGGAAATTCACAAATATAACTCAAACTAATTAACAATCAAAAGACGCGGGACCTCTCCGCGTATTAAATCAAACCGATATAGCACAGGACAATGGCGGCCGTCCGCGACCCATTCACGAGCAGTGTGAGAACCCCGCAAGCCGGGTCCCTGCCATGAGAACCCCGCGGCCGTCTGGCGGCGACAAAAGGAAACGCCTGCGTTTCGTTTCACCCATTATATTACAAACATCCCCCCGTCCCGGTCTGAGAAGCAGACCGCTAGCTTAC